>WAAE01016458.1:0-13297 GCA_013400495.1 Nicator chloris | reverse complement strand
GACTTTTGAAGATCTCCAAGAAGGAAGACTCCATCATGTCTCTGGCCAACCTGTGTCAGTGCTCAGTCATCCTCTCAGTAAAAATGGCTTTCTCAATTGCTCTACAGAACTTCTTGTCTTTCAGTTTGCGCCCATTGCCCTTGTCCTGTCAGAGGGCACCACCGGGTAGAGCCTGGCTCCATCCTCTTTGTACCCTCTCTGGGTGTATAAAAACATTGATAAGATTTCTCCAAGCCCTGCCTGCTCCAGGCTTTCCTCGTAAGATGAAGCCTCATAGAAGGCTGTGGGGTTGGTCAAGCAAGTTTCCTCCTTGGTGATTCCATGCTGACTACTCCTTATCTCCTTCTCTTCCTTCATGGACCTGGAGCATATAATACATTCATACAGAGTTTCTGACATTTCTGCCTGGATACCTGCTCTTTGGGAGGGCTTACACTTGAGCTTGGGCATTATGATCCTTGAATATTGACCAGATTTCCTGGACTTCTATTCCCTCCAGGATGTCAACCTGTTGCACTCTTCCTAGGACAATTTTTAAGAGGTCAAATTCTGCTCTGCTGCAGTTCAGGGGTGTGTTCTCACTTTTTGTACTGTTCTTTCTCGTCTCCTGGTTCTGAACCCCACCATGTCACGGTCCCTGCAGCCAAGGCTGCCTTCAGCCTTCACATTCCCAAAGAGACCCTCCCTGGGTTTGGATACGAGATCCAGCCCTGCACCTGTCATGGTTGATTTCTTTACTGATAGGTCAGGAATTTGACATTGATGTCCTCCATGAACCGTCTGGATTGCTTACGTACTGCTTGTATTCTCTTTGTAGTACACATTAAGATAGTTGAAGTCCCTTGGGGCATGTGGATCCACATCTGTGTGAGGCCTCATCCACTCATTTTCCTAATCATTTTGTTCCGCCTAACAGCGCAAATGAAAGAGGATTCAAAGTTAAGAGCTATTGTTAAGATGTTTTGCCAGATCAGATAACTTGAAATTTATCAGACTTACTCTGTGGGATGTCCAACAGGGTCTGTTTTTCATTCTTGTCTAGTGAACTAATGAGATTTAGTGCAGTGACTGTTCACTTTAGAGGTCTTTGTACTCAGAGACTGATAGCTTTGTGGATCAAAAAATAATTTTCCAAGAGCCACATCACCTCAGTGATGATATTTGTCTCTCGATGCTGATAGAGTATTTGATTGTAAGAATTAGATGTGAATATGGCTTCCTTTGTAAAGAAGGAAAACGGATACATTTCCTAGTGCTGCATGGCTTCAGGTCCGTTGTAGCTTCCGAATTTGTCAGTTGTTTAAGTTTTGATTGATATACTTTGGTGGTGAAGTGTCTGAATGGGATTTTCTGCTCTTCTGTCACAGGACTTTTTTTGCTGGGTCATGTCTTATTTGTCAGAATCAACACTGTATGATTCAGAACTCATTGTGATGATCAGTCTGACTTCGAGAGTAAACACCATGTAACCACTTTTATTCTTATCTTTCTATTGCCATTGTCCCAATAGTGGACTTCATTTCACAACAGGCAAATCTTTGTGACCAAGCATTTTCTGGATCCTGAAAAGCTATTCAGATGACATAGGGATGACCCACAGAAAGTAATGTAAAGACCACTTCCACTTAGATATGCCTCATTTTTAATTTGCTACAAATCCCAACAAAACTTGTACAAAAGTTTTTTGGGTTTGGTGGGGTTTTTGTTTGTTTTTTTTTGTTTTGGTTTGGGCTTTCTTGGTTTTCATTTGTTTTGTTTGTTTGTTTGTTGTTTGGTTTTTTGTTGTTTGTTGTTTGTTGTTGTTGTACTGCTACCTCTAAAGCTTTCTATTTAGCAAGGTATTGGAAGCAAACAAGTCTAGGAAAAAGGATCTATTCAGTGCTAAAATTCACTATACCTAGGACTCTTTCTTTAGGCCAAGTCTGTGGTGCTAGGCAGTGCAGCAAATTGTGAATAGAAAGAGATGAGCCCAAAGATCGTAAGATTAAATATAAACTATCAATAACTGTGTTCTATCCTTGTTCTCTCTTGTTTGGTCAGATAGAAAATCACATAATGGCTCAATTTCACTCATGTTGGAACAACTCAGGTCTTTAGTTACATTTATATTTAATACTTACAAGGACAAAACTGCTGTTTAGGGAGTAAAAGAACAGCGCCCTTAAGGAATGCAGTAGTCTTGAAAAACATTGATAATTCACTACCATGTCTTATGAAATTATATTCAAGATAAACATGTCTGTAGCTAGAGATTGAAGACATGATGAGCATTTTCTTGTTTACAACAATGTAACTAAGGAGTGAGATGGTACTGCATCCGTGGTCCCTGCTTCGTAATACCTAAATATAACTTAGCCAAAATCTTGGGTACAGCGTGGAAACCAAGAGACAGGTCATCATTTACACAGGAATTTTGCAGTGTTTAGTCCATTGTAATGTGGGGGGAAACAGCCCAGCAACTCTGCTATATATTAAAGCTACAGTTTTAGCCTGCAGAGAATGATTTACCGAGAGATATTGAGGAGTTTTTCTCTTTTATAACACTCTTTAAGAGAATAGTTCCTGCCCAACCTTATGTGTAATACAGTTACTTATATGGGGAATTGCATTGCAATTCCTGAAATCTTGACATTTCTTCAGTATCCAGGTCACGTTAGTTGCTGAAAGTTTCAGTGGCCCCTCAAGGCCCATTTTATTAGTTATGAAACATTAATCACAGAAATGCACATGCAGCAACTGACTCCCAGCACTGAATTTAGTGGGAAGTACCACAGTCCTTAAATGTTGAGACTACTTTCAAATAGAACCTTAAAGTTGTTGGTTTCTTTAAAAATCACTTTTTTCACTCTTTATGAAAATTAATCCTGAACATTCCAAAGCGGTATTTGAGCACTCTCCACACTTTGTCACTTCAAAAGAAATGTCTGGCTATGTGAACTCAGTAGTCCTGTCATGGCAGGCATCAATCAGAACATGTGGAGAAGATAAAGATGGTGATCTTTCAGCATTTCTTTGCAAAATTGGAGTTTGCAGTAGACTTGGGGCAATACCTAAGTTCTTCCCCACCTCTGCAACCTTGCAAATCCCTTTTTATGGTGGGAAAGATGCACCCAAATGATGATGTTAGTGAAAGAAGAACTTCACAGGAAAAGATAGTGCTGTTTCTTTCAGTATAGACTACCGCAAGTGTAGTATTTCTGGTTTATGTTTACGTCATTGCATGACAGAGCATATTCAGGTACAGCCAAAGGTGTATCCACAGCTTTGTTGGGGTGTTCCAAGAGCTATTTCAGAAGGACACCAACTCTTCTAATTTATTTTTAGGACACAGAATGCTCTCTGACTACGGCTGCCTATTCTGGAATTTTAGCCCTACTTGTAACTAAGTCATTTTTCTTCCATGGTGCCCTGATGATGTTATCTGCCAGTCAGCATAATTATGTTTAGGAAAGGAAAGTTCTGAACTGAAGGAACTACTCAATGCAAACAGCAATGCTTTATCTCCTAAGTACTTAAAAGATGGGACTTGAAGTTTTAATACCAACTGCATATTTGTTTGGGTTATTTAATATACTTTCAGGAAAACTGCTTCAAAACAGCAGCTTCCTTATGTTTTCTTAAGCACCATGAACTGAAAGATTTGACTACAGCAGCAAAGATATATGAAATTCAGTGAAACTCCATGGAGCATTAGTTCTCTCTCCTTAACCTCTCTTTCGCTTTAGGAACTTGAAGTGCAATACGGCTATAGTTCAATAAATGTAAATGTTGGAAATTTTTTCTACATAGTTCTGTCATAATATTTAGAGACTACTAACTTTTTATTATTTACGACAGTATTGATGTGCAACATGCACAGTGGAAACAAATCTTAAATATCTCCTGTAACAAGAGTAGGTGGTTAGTTTCTTAACAAACAGATTAAAATGTTGCAACCTTATGACTGCTTGTGACTGCTGAACATGTTAATAGTGCACACAGGACATAATAATTTCATATACTGTACATTAATAAGTCTTTCAGCAGGTGCAGACCAGAGGAGGAGCAGACCAAAGCCAGACTAGATGTATTTACTTTACTTTACTGGCTGTTTGGACTGGATTTGAGCCACCAAACCATACGTCATCATTTTCTCCCTCTTACTGACCTTATTGTTAAAATTAGTCGTTTTAGCTGCTGGATGTAAACTCGTTATTACATAATTTTAGCCAAGATTTATAAAGCGACTTTATGAAAGAGGTGTTTGCTAGAGTGGCATATGGTTTCCAAAACTAGGTGAATTCATCCAGAAAGATTTTTTGAATACAGACTCTATTCATGGAAAAAACAACATTTGTCCTGGTTGGCTTGGATGAATTGTACAGTTTGTCTGCGTAGTGTGGAGGAGGGATTCTGCAGTATGTGCTGTTCACAAGAAGCTCTGTGTGCTGTCAGGGAGTGGAGGTATATTCTGAAGAATTGCTCTGCAAGGGGTGTTCATCTCCATGCTGATTCTCTGGTCTTTTCACCCTTGATTAACCACCTCCATGATCACCCCTCTGTGGAGGGGTTTTGTGACAGCTTCTTATCTCTTTTGTGTCCCAGTCAACAATAAAGCAATTCAAAACATTGTCTTCAATAAATGTAGCATGTACTTCTGGTCAGAAGATTTAGTGAAAAAATCCAAAGACATTTCATTTTCTCCTGAGAATGTTTCACCTATAATTGCAGGACTGATTGTATTTCAGCCCTTAGGTTTTGCATACAAAATGTGTGCTGTTTTGTTTATCCAAAGGAAGATAAATATGATCAATGCTGAACTGCTAATATGTGGTGAAAAGTTAAGCATGGAAATGAAGAATACATGTACCAGAACTACGGAAAATGTTATTATCAGTCCAAAATAACATAAACACTATTCAAAACAGAGGAAAAGACAAAGGTAATTTATTCTGGGAAACAATGCTGCAATGATGTAAGCTCAAGACCATTCATAAAATAGTTGATAACATTATTCTAGAACTAGCTGAATTTTTTTGAGGACTACATTTTGTCTAAGCTGTGTGGTTCAAGAAATATGTTTTCAAATGGCTGTATGCCTCTTGTGCCTCTGACTTCTGTGGTCATGTCTTGCCCACAACAGGAACAAAACCAAACATAGTGGAAGATTCATCATGTAAATTTACAGAAGGGTTTTGGATTCAGATGCAGTACTAATATGATGAATCAAATTCTAAAAGCAAATAAATATTAGCCTTTCTTGAGACAGGTCTCTATATTTAAGCATGGAATAAGTACTAATTAAACAAACTAATGAAATTAACTGTATTTATTTGGTTTTCTGTTTTCTATGCCTTTAGGTTGTTCTCCATTCATGTTTTTTATGATTCAGCTCAAAACCGGCAGTTTAACAGACACTTTTTGCAAGTGTTAGAAAATTCAATATCTTGTAAGTTTGCAGTTCTTTCAGGAGTCTTCAAGTCTTATTCTTCTCTCCCTTTTGCACATAAATGTGCACACATCCCTGTGCGAGGAGTTTTTTGAGATCACAATCTCTGACACTTGAGAGATTCCTTACAAGGGTTATAACAAAGTGCAGAACTGAAGGAAGTGAGATAAAGTCAATGGAAATGGTATAGAGTATGTGGCATAAGGTTTTGAGGCTCTTCTTAGTGAAAAACAATCTAAATTTCAAATTCAAAATCAGCTTTAATTTAGTGGTCAGAATATATAGTACTGTGGTCAGAAGGGACCAAGCTTGTAACAATGACAAGTACATATAAAACTATGAAATCTGAAAAGCCTAAATGTAAACTTCTTTTCATGAGTGGTCAATTGAAATATTTCATTTCCATAGTCAAGTCTTTTTTCTGTCTGTTTTTTCTGGACACATTTTAACCATTATGTTAGCTAATGGATAACTGTAGAAGTCTCAAGCTCTGGAAGTGCTTATTCTTTTAAACTGCTTATTTGTGCATGATACAAAAGTTTAAAATAAGAAATATGGGAGAAATAAAAATTGCTTTAGATAGCATGTTTCAAAATAACAGATCAGAGGGTATTATTTCTGTATTTCATGTGAAAACATACTTTTTACTAGAGTGGTTTAAGGCTGCTAATAACATATGCATCTCATGAAACAATATGATTCTTTGGAAGAATATCTACAAATTTTAGAGTGAGCAAATAGCTACCAAATCATTATTTAACTTGATTAAAAGCACATTCTTCTAAGAAGAATTTTAACTCTCACTGCAACTGTATGAAGAATACATGGGTATATGTCTCCCAGTGATAAACCCTGAGAGGAATATCTAGAACAGTTTGTTTTTCAGGCTATCCTTTCCAAAAGCAGCTTTATGGCCTATGATTTTACTTTTCCGTTTTCTAAAAATTATTGTAATGCTGATCAGGAATTATAATGATGGTGGGGTGCAGAAAAAGAAGAATGTTGTTATTTTCTTAAAAGCATGTTGAATAATTCACATACAGGCATGCTATAACTGTAAAGCTAAAATGTTATTTTGTTTTTTCTCCCATCCATTCATGATCTATTTCATGTGAGACATGAAAACCCATAGCTTTTCAAAGGAATTATTTTCTGAAATATATAGTACATGGTTATATGCAGATTATCATGCAAAATGACACTTTAAAACCATCACGAGACTGAGTAGGACTGCAAAGGTGGTTAGCTGTGAAAACAGGCAACTTTATTACAACAGCTAAGTTGTATAAGCATTTACATGGATGTAGAGGTGGGCAGGGACAGGACAGAGCAGGTTTTGGCACTGAAGCAACTTTTGGATCAGCATGCATTACTCCGGAAGGAAAGGTTTGTGGTCCACGCTGAAGCTGAACCAGAGCTGACCCATCCTGCTGCTCAAGACATTTTTCCCCTTAGGAAAACTGCAAGAGCTCCTGCAGCAGATTAAAGAATTGCAGCAACTTCTCACCTGGAAATGGACAGGGTTGGGTTGGTCTTGTATGTGGAGCCTGCATGGTGGTGAGGTGTAGGCTGGCGTTGGCACCGTAGTGGGTGCTGGTGCTGGGCTCAGGCCCATCTGGACCAGGATGCAGTCACAGAAGTACTAAGTGAAGGTGGAGTCTCCACACAGTTTGGCTCTGCACAGCCTGGTCATGTCATCTTCCCAGAAGTCAGCACAGTTTTCTCTGCAGACAAGGGTCCCCCCCTGTCACCCTGCAGTGGAGCAGAGGATTAAGGTGGCATTGGGTACTTGCCAACAAGTAGACCTCCAACTTAACTACACATATTTTTAATAGTAAATAACTTAGCTAATAGCTATTTTCTATTGCCACTATTTATTTACTATCTCATGAGGACTTGACGTTTCACACTATCACTCTGTTTGGGAAACATGGGTACAAAAATGTGGTAACAAACACTTAATCTGTAACTATTCAGAAAATTGCACTTTGGTGATGCTCTTCTATCAGAGCCATTCATATGAGCAATGGCCTTAATCACCAAACAGAAAAATATGATTTAGTCATAGAAATAGAAAGCTGTACTCTTCTTCTTTAAAGAAGGGCAGACTAGGATTTGCATAGTTCATAAGGAAACATTTTTCCCTTCCTAGAAAGCAGTGTTGGATATGCATTTTAAAGTCAAATGAGAATGTTTTGTTGAAAATACATTATTTTCATGTTTTAATATTAACTATTCTCTTTGGGGCTTTGTTGCATAAAATTACTATGTGTCAGAATATATAATCTAAACAGTTAAATTGTGGGGAAAATCAGAATGTTTATACATGTCAGCACCTCAGATAAGTGAACTGTCTTTAGTAAGTCAGAACCTATGCAGACACAGAGATTTGTGGAACAGAAACACTTGTAAATGGTGCAAAAGTAAAAATGATCATAAGAAAAAAGCAGAAATGTAAACTGCCTGAAAATGCCTAGCAGAAATTTAAAATGAATGAGGCTATGAAGCCAGTAAATTCAAATCCACTCTTTGTAGTGCCCTCCTCAGACACTTCTCTCTACTGACACAGTGGAAGCTGTCTTTGTATCTCAAAAGACAGCCCAATGATCTCTAGGTCATCTTGTTGGCCTCTATCTTGTTGGGTTTGACATTTAGATCACATGTGCCTGGAGCAACTCACCGTAAGGCAGACTGCAGTTGGGAACTCATGAGTACTGCATAGGCTTTCTTTGTCTATTGATAGGTCAACAAATACAACTCAAAGAGCATAATCTAGTCTTTGTGCAAAGGAGGTCTCAACACAAAATGGCTTTCTTGCATATCACTAGGAATCCTAGATGAGACTGAGAAGTCGTGCAATGGTTTGATCATAAATTTCTTTGCCATAAATACATTTATTTGAATTTAATGATTTCAATATTGATTTCCTGAATCCAGGTTTGGGATATCACAATTTTCAATATAAATATATTGGCTCATTGCCATTTCTTTTCCTGTGTTTGTGCCTCTGCCAATGAAGTCTCAGTGCTGTCACTGACTACAACTGCATGTTTATTACTGATGCACCCACAGGGAGGAAATAGCCATTTCATATGGCCAACATTTTTTTTTCTAACTAGGTTGGCTATTTACAGTGCTCGCTAGATCTAAATATATCTTTTGCTGAGCAATCAAAGTACTAAAGGTTATTACTAAAGATTCTCTCAATTTTTGAGACAAGTAAGCAAAATTATTAAAGGAAACTCTTAATATGTGTAAGGATGTAAAGAAATACATCAGTGTTAGGATGTTTTTTGGTTAAAAAGATATTTTAAGGAAGTATTACAATGTTAATAATAATCACATTGTCATCAACTAGGAAAGATTCTAGGAATTACTGTAGTGTTAGGGAAGGCATAAAAGGCTTGAGGCAATGAAGAATCACCTAGAGGCTTAACTTGAATTATGCATTTATAAAAAGGTAGTTTAATTATTGCCATTGGACATATAATAACTCCAGATTTGGAGTACTGGCTAAAAATTTAAAATATTTCTGACTCCCAAGCCATCCTTAGAATTGAATCCCTGGTATTAATGCCAGGAATCCGGGAATGGAAAGTCAGCATTAGGGAGCATCAAGACCCCCCCCACCAAGGGGGTGAGACATAGGCTGCCCCACACAGGTCATGTCCACTCTTTTGGGTCCTAGCAGGGGTCACAGCTGGGGTCTGCAGCATTCATGGTATTGTTAGGCAATGGCAAAGCAGGAGCTGGGCCAGAGATGGGCGTCTGAGGGGTCCACCAAGAGATGGGTCTGAAAATCTGCATCCCATGGCATAGGTTCAACATCCACCCAGAGAAAATCAGTTTGAGCTTATAATGGTCATGCCCTGGGGTGGGGTGGATGTCCCAAACTGGGGCTGGTCAGCACCATTAATGTCTGACACTGGGTGTAGAATGTGAATTTGGATTTTTAAGTGCTTCCAGAGTGGATTTTGATTTTAGTGGAATAACACTTACTACTGCACATTTGCAATATCTCTTCCATGGACAAATACCCTGATGGCTTTGCTTCTTCAGACCTCTTATTTTTATGCACCTTAATCATGTCTCTGGCTACAGATTTTTCAGTGGGACATACAGAAAACATCTGAGTTTGTTTCATTGGAAAACAGAGCTGTTTCAAGGGTAGGACAGTGAGAAGTTTCAAAGTGAGCTATGGGCAACATGGTGCAGATCATCTAAGGAAAGGGAAAACCTGGATAGAGGAGGTTGGCATCATCTCCACTCTCTCACTCCTGCTTGGTCTACTCTAATTTCCCTTCACAAAAAATATGTTCCTTTTGCCAGCCCTCACCATAAAGAAAGCCCATTACACAGCAGAAGTGGAGAAAGAGAAAGAAAGAAAGAAAGAAAGAAAGAAAGAAAGAAAGAAAGAAAGAAAGAAAGAAAGAAAGAAAGAAAGAAAGAAAGAAAGAAAGAAATCTCAGTAGCCTATGAAGCTAAAATGCATTCTCTAGAAAATATAGTGTGAGAGTCTTTTCTTCCTCAATTATGCACTTGAGTCAGTGAGCCTAAAAGCAAAGCAAGAGGACAACATCAGATTTAGTCCTTGAAGTACTAAAAAAGATGGTGCATGAGCATGAGGTGCATTCTGTCAATATAATACTTCAAATTATTATTCTACAACAGAATTTTTTCTTCCTTGCCATATCTCAGAACCATCTTACAGTTCTAAATACAGAACACATGATCCTGTACTAGATTATTCTGTGGGAGTGATTTGAAAGGAAGTTTATCCAGGAAAAAAAGACCACTAGAAGATAAAATCCATGTGGCTGTGTTCTAAAAGATCAAGAGCTTACTGACATGGAGTAGTTCCAAGTCCATCACTAAACCATCCAACATTATGGCATCCTTAAGGACCATATCAACAAGCCTTTTAAATGCCTCCAGGGATGATGACTCATCTACATCCCTTGTCAGCTTGGCTATTCTGATGTTTGGTAATTCTTTTGTTGAAGAAATTTTTCCTCATGTCCAATGTAATATCAATCATCTTAAATCAGTTCCCTTTACCCTTATCACACCTTTATACAACAGTATTTCTAACATGGCATGGAATCAGAATATCACACGAAAGACAAGACAGGAAGATAAGTGTGCAGTGCAATAACTTTTGTGAGAGTCCTTCAGATGCTCTGTGGCTTTATTAATCTTTCAATTATGGAAGCAGAAATATAGTGCATCATGGTGTATGAAATGCTTCTGAAGAGACATGGAAAGCTCATAGGTCACAATGCATTTTTTTTTAATGGCAACAGGAAGTATATTAGTGGTTAGGTTCACCTGCAGAAAACCTTGAATGTTGTGGTATTCTAGGTCTTACCCTTGTTTCCCTTGTTCCTGTGTCCATAGTGGAGCTTGTGAAGTGCAGGAGAAAATAGCATTGAGAAAAACCTGTTGCGACAATTAACTTTTGTTTCAGTTGTCTCCACTTATTCTGGCACAGATAAGTTGCTATTAGAGTAATCGAGGATTATGACAGGGAATCATGCAAAAGCAGAGAATTTGCTTACTCCAAGAACATGAAAATAGAGCAGAGCTATGGAAACAGTTGGTCAGATGCTTCACCAAATCTGACAAGTCTTGTGTTACTGTGTTAAAGAAAAGCCATGAAACTCACCATTATGTTGTGGGCTGATAACAAAATATTCTTGTTCTCAGAGGACTCTGGCTGATGCCCAGTGTCAAAATATAAATAAGGCATATATGGCATGAAACCTATATGTATTTTGTACAGTATGTTCTGGCTACAACCAAGGAATCTTTCAGTAAATGTCTTTTGATGAACATACACTGGCATTGGACTCAAGACTTTCTCCACTTTATTGTCTTCTTCTACTTCGTCCCCTCAACAGTTTATTAAACTTTGAAAGCAGTGAAGTTAAGAGATAGACCTTCTGATTTCGCTGTAGTGGTGCTAAACTCACTGATATTTGTGCACTTTTCTGGAAGGAAAGAGGAAGTTTGGGAAAGTCATGTCTTTACAGTGTAAAGGTTGTCTCAGCATGAAAAGCCACTCTAAATCTGAGAATTCAAAGCACATTTGGATCATTAGCTATCTTGCTGATCAAGAGTTTTTGTTAATGAATATGGCTTAGATGGTGTGCTCTTAAAAATTACAATTCTTTGTCACCTTCCTCCCAGCCAAATGTAACAAACAGCTAATAAACATCAATGCTGTATAATAAATTTGATAAATAGATGGTGAGCAAGCCTGAAGTGCTTTCATATGAAGTGCTTTGTGGATGTCAGCACACTGTTTAGCTTTGCTTAATCTATTGCTTTTAGCAGTGGTATGTTCTGGGACTTCTTTATTACAGCCTAATGTAATAATTGTGTCTATGAGGATTTCTTGAGCAAACATCTCGACAGCTAAATTCTCTGGGATTCTGCAGACATCACTTGGGTGCTGTAGGTGCCCACTTATGTCTGACTACTGCCTGCCTCTGCTGTTAGTGACAGCTGTTTCCCACCAGAGGTGGATACAGTCTGGTTTCCAAAAAATATTGGTAATTCCTGGAACTTCTCATTTTGAGTGTATTGTTTTGCTTTCTTCGTCAATGCACACCAGCAAGTCAGTAGATATCCTGATGTTAATTTCTAATGCAGGTCTTAAAAAGTCAGTGATGATAAGCTGTATTTCACAAGTGTTATTCTGCTTTTTAATTGAATAAGCATCAAAGCCTGTCTGCATCATTTGGTAGGAGGCATTTTATTATTTTCTTGCCATTTTTCACATTTTGCATGGGAATAATGGGAAATAGTATTTCACCTGTATTTTGTTGTGAAATGTGTCTCCAAAGTAATTTCATAACAGATACTTCATCTAAAAATGAAACATTTGATAAGCATAATCTCCTATTTACTTGTGTGTGGTAAGACTGTCTCAGGGAAGTTAATAATTTTTTTTTTCTGGCAAAAATAAACTGCGTCCTCTTCCAAGGGCTATTTTTAACAGTGTTGGGAATATCATCTCTTTTACTTGCCTGGCTTATTTTTGGCTGTATGCATTTTTCAGTGCCTCTATTCATTTGAACCTAGGGAAAAACTGATTTAGTTATTAACTTTTTATATCACTGATGATTTTCATATGCATTAAAAAATGTATCTTTCATGTCAAGCTGAGGAATTGCCATGCTGATATCTCTCAAGAAGGCTTCCTCTTGGTTGAGAGTACCCACTCTTACCTGGTTGTAGTGCATGGGCATATGCTTTTTGTCACATACTGAATTCCAGTGACTTTTAATATGGCTCATCTTTAGCAATGTCTCTGGTATCCCTTGATGATTCACAGGCTTTTAGCTTATGTACTCCTCTCCTTGTTTTTGTGAAAATTCAGGAACTTTCTCTGATTTCCTTAAGAGTTTATCAAATACTATAAAAATGTGTTTGAACTCAAATGTTAATGGAGTTTGTAATTCTGATGCTTTTACCCACCTTATTTTTGGATATGGGAACATTATTTTGGTGCTGCTTAGCATTGAAGATAGTTGTTCATTTTGGCTAATCTTGTCTTGTTGTGTGCAAAAGCAAAAAGAAAGCAAGAAAACAAAACTCCTCACCTCTGTATCTACAGACCACCTCCCTCCATTTTCTGCTATTCAAGAGTACAGATGTCAGACTTTCACAAGTACTGTAAGATAGAAAAGTACAATTTTGATTATTTTTAGGATACCATCACCAATAACCTTCTTGTGGTATCATGCGCTCAGGTCTGAACTCCCTAGGGGCCTTTTTTACTGAAATCTTCAACTTCATTTAAGCTGTTTTTAAAAGATAATCTCACATCTGTTGTTTATCCCTTCCCAATAATATTCATGTGTT
>WAAE01016448.1:0-24091 GCA_013400495.1 Nicator chloris | reverse complement strand
GTATAACCTGACCCACCTGAAATGCCTTTTCTAGGGCATTTATTGGAACAGCTTTTCTGTACATACATATGTAACCTCATACTAATATCTCAGCAATTTATAATACCACTGGCTTTGATCAAGACCTCTCTTGTAAGCACACAAGCTGCCAGTATCAATTAGCTTGAATCTTGGTAATGATTCAGCTAAGAACCGTATCAAATGAGCAGCAGGTTGTGAAGAGAATTTGAAGGGCTATTTCAAGGAGACAGAACCTTAACCAACTTTACCAGCTCACGTGAGAATTCCTTGTGATTTTGTGCAGGATTTGTAACCAAAGGCTTGAAAACCTGAACAGACAGCAGACTTACAATCTAACAGTTGTGAAATCTTCTATAATGAATCACAGGGGTCAGCTATGTAACTCTGCTTTAGGAGAAAGGGATTCCTCAGATTCCCACTGTCCAAAGAGGGAAGTACACTTTGGCTATGACCCTAGTCACAGCAGCAGGTTTTGGCTTCCAACTTTGTGAACAGAAACTGACATAGAAGAAGTGTGAATTTCATAATTACAACTCCAAGTAAGGCAACATTTCTACCAAAGCAGCAACAGATTAGACACTTATTCTTTTACTTTTACAACCCCCATGCTTGTGATGTTTTGAATTTCCAAGTACAACAGAAAAAAAGAGCCACAACATGAAGGTAATAAAGAGATGAAGACATTTGAATTCAGGTGCTTGAACAGCCACACTTATATCCTTGCTGAGGCAGTAAATGAGCAAAGGAGCTTTTGGGTCTGTTTTTGTTGACCTTAGTTATTTCAAAAAACACATTAGCAAGAAGAGCGAGTGCTGCTGCTTATCCACATCTGATTTTGCAAGCAGGTCTGAAAGATGGAACTTCACTCACTCTAAACAACTATTTTCCTGTAAAATAGGTCTTTGTGTATATGGACATACACACTATGTGTTCTTCACGGGAGTTTAGGTTTATAGAAAGCTTGCTTGAAACCCATAGCTCCAATGCATACTTTGGAGTAATCACAGAAAATTAAACTATCTGCAAAAAAAAGATTTATGGAAAGAAGTGAAATAACTAAAACAGTTGAGAAAATGTTCTATAGCCCCTTAGTGCATGAAAACCAAGTTAAACATTTTCCTATAAGATTGAAGCAACATTATTAAAAAAAAAAGAAAAAAAAAAAAGAGAAGAAAATGGTGAAGTTTCCATATGTGCACTCCATAATAAGCATTCCAGAAATTCAATTCAGAGAAAAACTGTTTTCCCTAGAAATGCAGCTGACAGCAGCAAAAGTTCTTTATGAGCTGGACCTATACCAATGACTGGTAAGTATGATTTAGAGACACCTGAATACCATTTACATTCTTGGGTTATGAGGACTTAAAACCTTTAAAGGCCAATCACTGCAGCATAGAGAACCTGCCAGCATTTGGAAGTAGCCAAGTTGCACAGGTCATCAGGGAACACTAAACTGGAGGATGCATATTGGAGGGACAGGGCAAAGCTCAGTGTATGAGATGCTGGCAAACTCATTGATTTCCAGGCCTAAGTTTTCCTTTCACCAATGCTTGGCAAGGTGAGGGGAGTACAGAGAGGCAGGCGAAGGGGAGCAGAAGGGGAAGAAAAGGAATGACTACAGAAGAAGAAACGCTGTCTGAGGAGAACACAAAGCTGCATGATGAGGACTAGTTTGGGGGTTAAGAGCAGGGAAGACAGAAAATTATCATTACTCAAAAAAAAGTTACATGAAAAACTGAGGGAAGAGAAAGCTTTTGTTTGGCTGTAGGTGAAGTGCAAAAGGCAGGAGATACTAAGCATCACCCTGTAACTGAAACTTTCTCATAGACAAAAGGACTTATATACACACTTTGATGCTTCCAGAGTTTTTTTAATACCCTACACCTGTATACCTTTAACTGTGTTCTCATTTAAAACAAACAAATAAACAAACCCCTCAACCTTCTAAAGATACATTTAAGGTAAGTCTCGTACTATTCTAGGAAGATAAGAAATATCATCTCATTTTTGCAGTATATTTTGGTGCTCAAGCCTAAAAAAGGCCCTTACTCAGCACTGAAGTAACCGGAATAGGAAAAAAATGGAATTTCAGAATTTAAGCTAAATTTATCTCCCACTTGGTTTGAATTCTGTGTATTTCTCACAAAATTCCACAACAGATGCTTAACCTACACATTCTGACTTGCTTGCTTGGTAAAACACTTGGCACACTAATGTTGCAGTATTATTAAATCTGGTCATACCATCTGCAATCCATTCTTAGTTGGAAAGCTATATTTTAATGGAATGAATAATATATATATAATCTTCTTACATTTTCCACCCTAGCAATAATAACAGAGCAAACTAAATATTCCAGAAATTGGAGTAAGTCTACTCAAAGTATAAGTTTTACAAGGACTTCTTCATGGTCTTTTGTCAGAACCTCACATAAAAACACAGAACAAATTTAAATAGTTCTCTGAACAAAACCAGTTAAATGAAATACTTCATATCTGTATTACTTACCCAGTCCCAGCCCCACAAATTCATCAGGTGCCTGATCTTTTGTTCCAGTAAAAGAACCTTCCCTGCCACGCACTGTCCCTGAGATGTAGCGAGGTTTTACTCCAGTTCCTATTAACTGTGCCAGTTCAAGTTGACTGATGCATTTCAGAATCTATTCCAGAGAATAAAGCAGTTGTTTACCAACAAAAAGCAGTTTGAAATAGTAAAAAGCAAGTAAAGATCTTTAGAAGAAAAAAATTCCAAACACTTGAGGTCGGAAAAATCTGTTCTTTTGTCTAAAATGAATATTAATTTAAATAGTACTGGATTCATCTCTCACAATTTTATTTCTCACTTAGACATGTTTTGCTACTTTAATTGGCTGCATAATGTATGCAACAAAAGTAGACATGCTGCACCTACCTAAACCCCACTGTGTTTATGCACAAACAAACACTACAGTGTTGAAAAATCAGTGAACATGCTTTCTTACAGTTCAAGTACACATGACTTGTACCTCATGCCAGGAATTTCCTAAATAGTTTCCATCTGTATGAGCCACCGTGATGAGAGTTTTAATGGTGTCAATATTCTTCTGCTTCATTTCAGTAATACCAGAACTCACTGTAAGCAACGTAAATCTTGCTAATGCTTGAACATAGGCATCTCTTTCAAGCTACAAATGGGAGGGAAAGAAACAAAAGTCTCATAAATATTTTTCCATTTCTTGTTCTTGGTACAATCTGTGTGATTTCATCAACTACACCATTTACCTTTCTCTTCCTAGAGCTGAATTTCCAAATCATAGTGAAAATACCTAAAGTTCTTCACCAGTAAGAAGGTATCTGTGGGATGAAATCAGGTTCCCTCTATTCAGGAACACGAAGTGTAATGTCTGACAACACTGAACACGTGAGTTGTGTTTAAGCTTCTGGTTTGGTCTTTTTTGGGGAAAACACGATGGTGTTTCAGAAGAAACATTGCTACTTAGCTAAGTTTTCAATATTCTTGTACTATACTCAGACCTACTCTGAAAATGCTGCCTTTAGCACACTCACTGAAGTTTTAGCACTTTTTTGTCAACAAAATCTAAAAAAAGTCTATAAAAGGCATGTTATGCCAATTCCATGGAATTGCTCAAAACCTATTTGATTTAATCTGCATCATTTGGAACACCTCAGAAGCTTCTGAAGCAAGTGTCATGGGTAAACAGCAAGTGACCATAATCTAGACAGATCTCACAAAAGAAAATTCTACCCTTTTACCCAATTTTTACGTGTATGGTATCTATAAGCAACAAAGGGAACCCCTCAGATCCCACATGAACCAATTCCAATGGTAAAAAGGGAATTACAGTTGAGCCTACAAGTGCATTTTATTCTCCTGTTATGTATAAACTGAAGGCTGTTAAGTGAAATGGTTGTACACCAGATAAACAAATGACAATTATGAAATATATTTAACTGTTTGGCTATTTAGAGCCATTTTTAAGTAAGAAATCATTGAGCACAGAAAATGACCAAATATAAAATACAAAAAACCCCAAACCCAGGAAGAATGGGATTCCACAGAGAAAACACTAACATCACAACAGTGAGCTATGGTAGGAGGAACAGACTGCCTCTGAGGCACTGACCACAGTATAGCTGCCACATTCAAACCCAACCCTTACTGCAGGGTATGCTGGCAAAGGCACAGAAAATGATCTAGAAGCACAGAAAAATGAAGTCTCAAAGAGAGTGTTCTAAGCAATGAAGGTTTGGAGTCTACAAACTGCATATCTTCTGTAAAAACAAAACGTTTTCAGTCCTACTCAAGTAGGACTTCACGCAGGTATTCCCCCCTCCCCTCTTCTTCTAAGCCAGCAAAACAGAAGACAAACAACTAAACAATGTGTCCATCACCTAGAAATTAAAACTCGATGATATAAGCAGATTAAGTACATCCTTTTGATGCATATCTTGTCTCAGATGCTTAAAGACAAAAGTCAGACTGTGTAACAAGTCTAAGATTAAAAGCATAAATAATTAAAACCAGAATCTATAATTGAGGTTTTAGAGGTGAACATGCTTAAGCTATATTGTGTATTTTGGAAATTTTCTTAAAATTAAAGGCATCCAGGTCCCTCCATTATCTCTCAAGGTGTGTAAACGAATGTTAGTTCTTAATAGACATCAATCTTAATTTCTGTACATTTACACAATCAAAATTGAAAAGTTGCCATCACTGGTTGAGCACATGAGGAAGAACTTCACTCCAACAGAAAAGATCCTTAAATCAGCTCAAGTACAGATATGCCAGTCTCCTTCAAACCACCAGAGCTATCTGGTGTCTGCAGTCAGACAATATCACATTTAACCAAGACCTTGCAAATTGGAATCATCCTGTAATACTGAGATCACCAACAAACCAGTACTGTTTTTAATTATATCAACAAAACACAATTTCCGTAGAAAACCAAGAAGTAATAACATTTATATTAAAGATGCAAAAGCAATTTTCTGAAATTTAAAAACTTGTTTTTGGAAGACCTCCAGTTCAGTCATGTCCCAAGCCAGTGGAAGGGTACAACTGAATCACAGGGATCTTAGAGGAAACATGTCCTTGCCCTCCCCACAAGGCTGACCACTGCAGGACTGGGAGCTAAACTCTGCAGCTGCTGGAACTGGTATTGGTACCACTTCCACTTCTGCAGCTTAGAAACAAAAGTAACCAGAGTGTGTTTCACCGAACATCTGCAGGCTCCAGAAAGGCTTTGTTAGTCAAATTTTTAAGTGTGTTCAGCTCAGGGACAGGTGGTCATGCAGGAATTAGGTGGAAAAACAGAAGAAATAAACCTCACATGATCTCAAATGGGCTTTTTAAAGTAGTTGTATCACAGGTCCTGATGCACCTTTCCACATTAGTGGCAAAAAGTTACCTAACTTGCCAAATACAAGTGCAAGAGGAGAAGGAAGGAAAGCATTCCCTATTGTATCATAGTTCAATATCTTCTATTTAGTCTTATACAGGTGGTTTTTGGGTTGGTGTGTATTCTCTTGGTAAACATTTTCAACATACACATGAAATAACATGAGCCAAACATAAGGATTTTGCTTGCCCCCCTCTTCAGCTATCTCTATAACAGACTTATGGCAGACCAGTACTCCATTTATTAACTAATAATCTACAATAACATAATTGTATCTTCCCTACCAATGGTTTCAAAATAGAAAAACAAATGTCAAAATAAGCCAAAGTTTAATCACCATTGCCCTCTGGAGCCAGAGAGTCTGGCATTCTTGGCATTACACTAAATGCAAGATCCATTCATTCATTACATCAGGAATGCCATTTCCCATGCCATAACTGTTAACAGGGTATCCATTTATAGACATCTCAGATTAGTATAATCTCCCTGAAGTTGAGAACAATATTTCAAACACAGTTCACAGAGACACTGCTTTACAGGACAGAGAGACTCCTTTTATAAAACAATACAACACACCTAAACAGCTTTGTAACAATGTTAGAATTAAAATACTTTGACATAAAAGTAGTCAATTTCTAGGGAAACAAAGATCCAGTGCAGAGGCATGGAAGTACTTACCACAAAACACCCAGAAAAATAAAGGTAACTTCATTTACACTTCCAGTCAAATATCAGATGAAATGGCAATGTCAGGTATTGCAGTGCACAGCTTCAGCAGTAAGGACTCTTAGAACCCCACTAACATTTTGCTGGTACATAAATCAAAGCATTGTCTCAATCTTACATTTTTTACCTGAATGTTGAAAATGCAAGCAATCCGGATTGCACATCGTATACCCTCCAAACAAAGAGAGGCAACTTCGGTGTCATCACAGTCCTGTAGACCCACACTGAATGCAGCCAGGAAAGGTGTCCATGCCAACTGGAATGTATGCAAAGTAAGTGTTATATTAGCAGTTGTTGGTACTTGAAGGAAATGTTATAGTTTCACTATCTGCTGAAGTGTAAACTCCATTCTTAACTTACATAATCAACCCTGAAGCTGTCTTTTGACAAAAAGGGAAAAGAATATACAGACATGAGACACATGATAGTATAAAAGTGTGGTTAGAAGAGACATGAGACACAGAACGGGACAGAAGTAATGCAGAGCAGAGCTCCCCTCAAAAGCACTTGTCCTCTCCCTCAGCAACAAACACACAGCCATCTTCAGATAGTTGTAAAAACCCTAAAGCTATGGCAATGAGATGTCTGTTACAGTTTTAGCATTCCCAGGATGACTTTTATCTTAGCACTCTGAAAAATAGAGTGAACAGTTCCTGTAATAACCAACACACCAGATAACAGATTTATGCTGAGAAGTACATACTTAAGTAAGACTAGCTTGTCCCGATAACACCAGGAAGAAAAAAAGGTGGGTAGTGAAAATAAGGCAAACTTTATTAATCACACTAAAATAATGGTAAGCCAACAACAACAACAAAAATATCCAGGACATGACTTTTGCCTTATCTCTCTACTACTCTTTTTGTTGTCCTTATCCCTCCATCTTTTTGTACCTAAGCCACTACTGATGTTTTCCATTCTTCTTGCTTTGGGTGGCACTGAGGATGTAATATATGCAACTAAAATTACTGCAAGAGACTCTACATAGTCCTTTCCTTGGGGTCAAGGCTCCCTCTCCCAAAGGCAGAAAAAACAGTCAGAAGATGCAGAGCATCCTGCAGTAACTACATGAGGTTACGGAGAGGAAACACCATGGAACTCAGAATGATTTTAGAAATAGTTTTACCTGAAGTCACCCCAGATGAAATACAGAGTCAATGGGTACAACAAGGAGCAACAGATTTCACACCTGATTTCATAATAAAATGATGCACCACAGAGCTTTGGTTTCATTCAAGCCAGCAACTCCAAAAGCACTACCTTCAAAAAGCATTTAATGCTTGCACAAACCAAACTGTAACTGTGGGACAGTATTAAAGGCATTGGATGAATTCACAGATTCAGGATTTAACTCCCTATTGTATCACCTTTAAAGGTCCCTTCTAAATCTAACTATTCTATGATTTTATGTTCAGAAATGTATGTTTTTTCCCACAGCCTTCCTAATTTTCACTGCTACTGAAACCAAAACTAATATTAAAAAATCACAAAACAAATAATTTCTTAAGAACTATCTAATGCTCTGTATACTGCATTTTGTAACTAGATGTATGCTGTTATTTGTAGGCTGTTTTATTATTACAGGTGGAAATCAAGCCTCAAAATCAGACAATCAATTCTGGGCTGCTCCGATGGGTGCATAAAGTGAATTTTTACTGTTTCAAAAATTTAGCCAATGTATCCGTAAATGTAGTCACAATGATTAATTTTATGTCTTCATCAATTGGTCAGATACCCAGAAACTTGCAAACTTCTACTGAAAATGTAAGTCTAAATAAAAAATGCGAAATTAAGTATTGAAATTCCACAGTTCTCACTTCTTGTTGAGAAGAGGGTCCTTTGTTCAAAACATTACACTACTGTCCTCAGTACTTTAATGAGTTCATGAATACCCTCAAGCAACTTCAAGTAACAACTTCTAATTTCTTGCACCTTCACAAAACATGTTTAAGGTGTTAATTTAACCAGGGTGCTTCATATTTTGCTCCTTTGAAAACGAACTTTGGAAAGACACTTCAGATAGTAAAGGGCAGGAAGTTCTAGGGCTGGTATCTCGAAGGAAATCACACTATGAATTTTATAGGTGCCTTCATGTGAATTATTTAATTTCAGCCTTCAGGAAGTCAGCAGAGAGAAAGTATAGTACATCCCTGCTATGTGCCACCTTGAACAGCCTAAAAGCATATTTTAAACAAGGTCTGTGCTTAGTGTTCCTCTGTACAAATCAAATACTACACTAGTTTTTTTAATAAGGTGACAGAAAACTCACAATTTTGCCTCTTAGACAGCAATCTTACAGCAAGATCCTCAGTGTGCCCATGTGGCCAAGAAGGCCAATGGCATCCTCGCTTGTGCCAGCAAGTGTGGCCAGCAGGCCCAGGGCAGTGCTCTGCACCCATCACTGGTGAGGCCACACTTTGAATCCTGTGCTCAGTTCTGGGCCTTCACTACAAGAAAAACACTGAGGTGCTGGAGTGAGTCTAGAGAAGGACAATGGAGCTGGTGAAAGAGCTGGGAGTTGGTCTCTTCTTCCAAGTAACAATGGAAAGGATGAGAGCAAGGGGGCCTCAAGTCACACCAGGAGCGGTTTAAACTGAACATTAGGAAAAATTCCTTCACAGATGCAGTTGATAAAAGTTGGAACAAGCTGCCCAAGGAAGTAGTGCAGGCACCAACCCTGGAAGCATTTAACAGACATGTAGATGGGGCACTTCAGGTCATGGTTTAGTGGTAGACTTGGCAGCACTGGGTTAGCAGCAGGACTCAAAGCTTTTAAGAGTCTACTTCAACCTAAAAGTTTCTGTGATTCTTGGGCCTGGAGCTCCACCTAACCTCACAGCACATCCCTCCAGGGAACCATCTGTTTATTCAGTGGCAGTGGTCTGAGACTTTACTTCCCTGGAGCAGTTCACAAAGGGGTCATGTGAGGACCATGACTTGAACAAGGGCACAAAGAAGAGTACAGTAAAGTCATAACAATTTATCTCAATGGCAGATGACTGCTGTGAGTTAGGTTATGCCACAGACCACATCCAAGAGCACACTGAGGCATCATACACTACTGAACATACTCTATGAATCTGAATCACTGCTATGGTAAAGGCATTTGGGATGCAGACAGCTTTGCACTTATACAGTAGCAGACAGGTGTTTAGAGTAACAGTTACAATAACAAGTATGATAATAACAGGTCCATCTTCCTCCCGGTCCTTTACACTGGACCGGAGTGCTAGCTTTCTAAAGTATTTATCTGCAAAATTAGATAAAGTTTTTCCTGGTAATTGCTCCATTGCCTTAAGAAGCTTCTTCTAAGAGCACAGAAACTTCTTCAATTCCAGGGTGAATGAAACTAGGTTAGAAGGCTCAAATCTTCTCTTTCCTGTAGCAAGTTAAATAACTCACAAAATGAGCAAAACATAGCAGATGCAAACTCTTAGTATTTCCAATAAATCCTGTCAGCATTTTGTATTAAGAAATTGTGATATTCTACATGATTACCTAAACATGTATCTCACCTTAAACATGGGTCTCACATGCTCCAGGTGTGTTGCACTAGTAAAAGGGGCCTGAACGTGGCTCACTGCCTCCATAAGAGCTTTAGCTGTTTTAGCCATCTGTTCCATTTCCAAGTTATATAGGAGTCTTCTCTGCTTCTCACTAGCAACACCTGCAAACATATTTTTTTCTCTCATTTGTGCATCTTCAGCAATGGTGTCTTTAGGAGTATATTAATTTTACATTTTTCATTAAGTACAATACTCAGATGCATTTTTGTATTATCTTTACTTTCTGAAATTATCACACCAGCTTTCTCATATTTCTTTTACAATACAGATAAAATTTAACTTAAGGCAAGGTTGTGTTTGAAATGTAAACTATTTTTAAACCTTTATAGAATGTTAAGATTTGAACAACAGAGATTTCTTCTCCATCACCTCAACTGACAGCATAAATATCACACCCACTAAGCTAAATTCAAAATGAAGAGATATTTCATGGGAATCCATCAGCAGAGAAAATAACAATAAAAATAACTGGACACACTTTTTCAGTGTGAGAACTACATTAAACCTTTCCAGTTCCATAATACAACCTCCATCTCATGAAGACAGTGAAATCCAAGTAGCACGTAATAATAATTTTAAAATGATAATAAAACATTATGCTAAGTGAATGAATACTGAAAACTAGAGTAATTCTTTTTTCCAGATGCAAATTTCCTGCAAACAATCCATTCATAAGGCTAACCTAGGACTTAAATTATACAAATATGTTGGGAAGAAGTTAAGTGTCTCTCAATGTTCTCTGTAGAAAAGCTAGAATGAGCTTCACACTGTGCAAAACACAGAAAGTTCTTTTCTGAGAGAGGAAAAGATATTTAATAAAGTGCACGAATTAGGGCCCTAAGAATCAAATATTGCAAAATATCTGAAGACTAATTATTGCAGGAAATCACAACAGTTACTTAAGAAATAAAAGAGACACAGTGTGTGTGTGTGTTCTGCTCTGTACCTATTGGCAACCATGTAACTTCATAGAGCCCTCTGATTTCCCTCTGTTGCTGCTCAGCAAAACCTGCCCCCTTCATGGTCAACGCACTCATTGCCAGAATTCAAATGCAAAGAAAATGAAAATAAGCATTTGTATTTAATGCAGATTTGAGGTTAGCATCACGCATCTTTGTTAAAAAGGATATGAAATAAGAAGCTAGGACCCACTGTGAGTTAAGTGAGTGGTGTTTGCTTCATTCAACTCACGTTTTAAAACCGAGAACTTCATGAAACTGAAGAGTCAACCCTTGAAAAAAACTGCCAATGCCGCTACTTACTTTGTTTACTGGATTTCGTGGGTATTGTTAATTCTTTTGTTTCTTTCATTGAGATCTTCTTTCCAGCTATTTCATTATAGATAGCAGACAAATACTCTTCAGGGAGATCTTTACTGTCATTGATACCTCTATTCATTTTAATATACTGTTCTTTTGTCATTTTATTCTTAACCTGAAATGCAAAAAGCAGCTGTAAATACCAACAAATGAGGCAAGCACATCAGTTACAATGCTCCCTATAAAACTGCCCAGCCCATGAAAAGTTACCATCAAGCATAAACCTGCTGATTCAGAAGGCATTTAAAAGTATTTAACACATCCAAGACTAGACTGTCGAATCTACAATATGCCACAAAGCCATGAGGACATTCCAACACTCAAACATTTGGTAGGATCCACAGATCAAATGTATGTCAAATTAGACATACATTTAAAAAAAAAAAAAAAAAAAAAAAAAAAAAGGAAAAAAAAAGTTTTCTCTTGTCACACAGACCAAACTATCTATCATGCAGAAATCTACATTGGAGAAAGGCCTAACCAAAAAAACCCTTCAAAATCTCAACACTCGTGAAACATAATACTGTTACTTAAAAGATGCACAAACATACACTGCCTTACTTCTCACACACATACTGGTGATAGATCGGACATCAAGCTTTTACAACTACAGTGTCACAAAGCCTGAAAGCTACATGCCTATGAATTACACAGATATTTATTCCAGCAACATACCTGTGGACTGTGAAGATCTGTTGTCAACATGATAATTGAGTAAGCTAAAACATATGCAGTATCTGCACTAGCAAAAAGAGTTTGCCTGAAGGCAAAAAGGAGAGAAAGAATATTTAATTTATTAGGATTTGTTATTCATTACTCAGCTTTCCAAAGTTCTGAAGAAGAAGTTATCTTACCCTTGGTTACATTCTAAGTATCTAGCAGCAAATTTCTCCATTAAACGATCAATTTTCTGAGCTTCTCCTGGTAGGCGAAATCCTTCTAGAAACATGCGCAGAGCTGAAACGAAATCCTTTCCCGAAAAGTCGTGTTGGTCTACATATGCATACATGACTTCTTTGTTAAATTTATCATTGTCTCCCAAGAACTCCCCAACCTGAGTCTAAAACAAGAATAGAAAAGACAAACTTGTATAGTTGAAAAATAAATAAAAATAACAACAAATGCCTTGTTACTTTGTAACAAGAGTTAGATGTCTTACAAAAAGAGAGGCACGTCTTGCACTTCACTGAGACATACTCCTGCTTCTCCTCTGTTGTCTAAAGCAAAGTATTTTGGCCATATATTCCATCATAATGCTCTTACATGCTCATACGTATCTGCCTACATTCTTCTTTTGCTGCTTTTCCTCACATGAATTCCACATGTGTACAAGACAAATTTAATACTACTACTGATTGTTCTCTGCTATAATGATTTTTGTAGTTAAGAAACTTATTACAGGAATGAAAAGCTTACTAAACTCAACTTTGTCCCCTAGAGCACTGATCTCAAACAATTGCAAGGGATGCTCAAATAAAAATAGCTGGTATTCAAATACATCTGAGTTGATCACTGTTAACACAACCCAGTACAGTGAAAAAGAACAGGCATTCAGATAAAGATGCCTGTATATGTTAACTGAAGTTAAGAAAATGTTTTTATGTGTGATTCTAAGCATTAATACTGAAATTTGTGACTTCAGCCACAGTTGCAAACATGGGCACCAATGGGTGTGGGTTTTATGCACAATGGTGAGAACTGCTGTTTCAGAAAGTTAGGTTTCTGATGACAATATTAACATGAGATATTCCCACCCAGGTATTGTAGGACCCTCCCAAGTCCAGCAACAGCTGCTTACTGTAAATAAAATCAAAGAACTAACCTCATTTAACTAACTTTCCTCTGGGGGCAGAAAAAAGTGCTGTTAATGTTGTTGCACCACATTATTATATTTACCATCTCTGAAGGACAGATACTTCTAGCAGTTCCTTACTAAAGTATACAGGATTTACTAAGTCGCTTCAGGCTATACTAGCAACAAGTTTTGAGTCAGCTCAAGTAGGTTAGTCTCTTGCTTAACAACTTGCTGAACTGCAGGATGTATAGAGCACAAGGTAGAGCTCTACTGCACCCTCCAAACCAAATTCCTTGAACTTGCAAATTTTAGAAGAGACAGAGAGAAATTTCTTTTTCTTCATTTCACAATAATGTGTTACACACTCTAAACGCTATCAACTGATTTGCAATTAGTATGAACACATTAGCATGGGCACAGACAACCATCAGGAAAACAGTTTCCTTACTGAATCTAATCTTTCCTCTTGATGCAAGAACTGAGCAATATCTTCAGGGGTAGTGCCAAGCATTCCTTGTTCTTGCAGGTACTGAATCCCCCTCTTTGGTTTCTTGTTGAATCTGTCCAATGAAGAGCAGAGTGAAATGACAGTTAATGCTTTTACCCATGCACACAGCTGTACCAGCTTAAGTAAAAAAAAATCAGAAATTTCAGATGGGATGTTGAAAAATCTACATATTAAATATTTTTCCTTTCTCAAACTGCACATTAGATAAGAATGAGCCATTCCCATTTACTCTGCCACTCATGAAGAAAAAAATATTTCACAATGACAGCAAAATCTTGAAAAGAATAATTATGCTGTTGATTTTTATCTTAATTTGTATGAAAAAAATCAACAAATCCACTAGTTGCCTGTAAAAATCGCACACACAGAATCACTAGGTTGGAAGAGACCTTCAAGATCAGAGTCCAACCCAGCCCTAACACCTCAACTAAACCATGGCATCGAGTGCCACATCCAGTCTTCTTTTAAACACATCCAGGGATGGTGACTCAACCACCTCCCCAGGCAGACCATTCCAGTGCTTTATCACTTTTTCCATAAAAAACTTTTTCCCAATATCCAACCTGTATTTTCCTTGGCACAGTTTAAGACTGTGTCCTCTCATTCGGTCACTTGCTGCCTGAAGAAAGAGACCAAGCCTCACCTGACTGCAGCCACCTTTCAGGGAGTTGTAGAGAGTGATAAGGTCACCTCTGAGTCTCCTTTTCTCCAGGCTAAACAATCCCAGCTCCCTCAGCTGTTCCTCACAGGGCTTGTGTTCCAAGCCCCTCACCAGCCTCGTTTCCCTCCTCTGGACGTGCTCAAGCGTCTCAATGTCCTTCCTACACTGAGGGACAGANGTTCCAGGTCTCTCTGCAGAGCCCTCCTACCTTCCAACAGATCAACACACGCTCCCAGCTTAGTGTCATCTGCAAATTTACTAATGAAAGACT
This sequence comes from Nicator chloris, assembly GCA_013400495.1. Taxonomy (NCBI): domain Eukaryota; kingdom Metazoa; phylum Chordata; class Aves; order Passeriformes; family Pycnonotidae; genus Nicator; species Nicator chloris. The sequence goes on along the minus strand of WAAE01016448.1, from coordinate 9,826 downwards.
CAATACCTCATCCATGTCGTCAATAAAAATACTGAACACAACTGGCCCCAGCACAGACCCCTGAGGGACACCACTGGTGACTGTCCCCAGCTGGATGCAGCACCATTCACCAGCACTCTCTGGGCCTGGCCATCCAGCCAGTTTCTAACCCAGCAAAGAGTGCTCCTGTCCAAGCCACGTGCTGCCAGCTTTTCCAGGAGTGTGCTGTGGGAGACAGTGTCAAAGGCCTTGCTGAAGTCCAAACAGACAACATCCACAGCCCTTCCTGCATCCACCAGGTGGGTCACCTGGTAATAAAAGGAGACCAGGTTTGACCAGGTAGGTCAAACATGACCTGCCCCTCCTAAAGCCATGCTGGCTGGGTCTGATATCCTGGCCATGCTGTAAGTGCTGTGTGAAGACACTCAGTATAAACTGCTCCATTACTTTACCAGGCACTGAGGTCAGGCTAACTGGCCTATAATTACCAGGATCCTCCTTCCCACCCTTTCTGTGAGTGGGAGTCACACTGGCCAGCTTCCAGTCATCTGGAACCTCACCTGTGAGCCAGGCCTGTTGGTAAATGATGGAGAGCGGTTTCACAAGCTCATCTGCCATTTCCCTCATCACCCTGGGATGGATTCCATCTGGGCCCATAGATTTATGATCACCCAAGTGGCTCAAAATGGAAACATACCAAACACAGAACAAGGAAACTGAAAGAAACTGAAGCCCTAAAGGACTAAGGCATATTCATGCAGGGTCTCAGAACTACACAACAGGAAACCTTCATTTTTGCATAAAACTGACCTCAATGAGGAGATTAAGGTGACAGAGATGAAATCCTACAGAAGATTCATGCCAGATTGCACTGAGAAGTTACACTGTCCTCTAGTTCTAATTATGACAAGTTGATTAATCATAAGGACTCATCAGCATAAGCATATAGGCATTTTCACCAGTAACATGTACATTAAAACGGGTCATAGTTAAATGATCACGAGTTCAATGGTTTTTTTATCCAAATATAAAAACCTTATTTTTAGACAAGCAGGTCTGGAGAAAAAAGAACAAACATTCAGAGTACTCATCTTCTAGCTGTGAGGAATTAGGTTAACACAAAACACTGTTGACAGGCTCCAAAGGGGACACCATTCAGCACTCTTTCACCAGAGGAAGTGCTGTTACATCCAGAGTTTTTTTCCTAACACAAGATGAGTATCTATGAGGAGAAGGAAGAAAAACCCAGGAATCTTCATAGCTCCAAAAGAATCCACCCTCCCATGGGTGATAAAAGGGCACTCACAAGTCAATTCCTTGTTCTATTATTTCCTTTTGCTGCTTTAGGACTTCAAACTGCTCTGGGTTGTCAGTGCCAGACATCTGTGTGCTGTAACTGCCAATTCCTGATGAAGCAGTAGAATCCAAAGAATTTAAGCTTCCATATCTGTTAATTGTCTCAGGGTGTTTGGTTTCACTGCTGTCTTGTTCTGTGGGTTTTTCTTGGCCTAGAAATTGGAAAGGGTTACATATATCCAAAATACAGACAGTGAAAAGAAAGGAAAATCACATGTCAAATCCTCAATGCAGGCTTCTAAAACTTAGAGTTATCTTCAATTATGTATTTATTTTATTTATATATATTCTGCTTTTATTTTGGTCAGGAAAGTAAATAATTAAAAAATCACTACAACCTATCAAGGAGAATTCTTTCAGTTCATCACATACTGAAATTTAAGTCTTAAAGTAAAACTGTAATTTCAGGTACTTGGGGGAAAAAACCCCCAACACCCCAGAAAACCAACTACAGCTTTTATATTCTGTTTTCAAATCCAGTGTCACTTTTAACCTGGAGCAATTATTCTAAGTTTTTCAAACACAGGGTCTAAAAGAATTTAGGCATGCCAAGGAGCTGCTGCTCTCAGTTCACAAAGACAACCAAGCTAACCACTCCTAGAAAGTTTACTACTTCACCTACCAACTTTAAGTGCTTAATCTGAAAATTCTGGCAAAATCTTAGGTCAGATGAAAACAAGATTAAAACAAGTAATTTTTTAGTTACTTCATGGCTTACAACATTCGAACTTCTACAATAAAATATTGTAAAACTTCTATAAAATGTATAGTAAATATTCAGTAAATAAATAATTTTTAAAGTAATGAGTAAATAAGGAAAAAAATGCTCTCTATTCAGCTTGCTTTAGCAGTTATTTAATAATATGAAATTATATAAAAATTATGGGAGCTTCAAAGAAAGTTTTGAGACACTTTTAAAATCAGAAATACAGAAAATAACAGGATTTAGACATTTTCAGTCCAGTAGCATTCTAGGAATTCACACAATTAGGAAAAGACAACTAAGATAACTTGTTTAAATGACACCAAACTGATCAGTTTTTCTACCCAAGGAAAAACAGTCTGGACATTAACAGCATTAAAATACTGGAAGAACACACTCAAGTCCTGCAGCACCTCATTACTAAAGCCAGAAGAAACACATTCTATGTCTTACCAAGGGTTGTCTGGGAATTGGGATTTACATATTGATCCTTACTCCACTCCACCATGCATTTCAAGATCGATACTAAGCATTCCAATCCCTTTTTCCTCAAACTTAATTCCTAGAAAAGATTTCATTAACAATTAATTAGTGGGCTGGAGAGTTTAGTCTCAACCTATCAAGAAACATGAAACTTCATAACGTTTGGTGCAATTTTTACCTGAACATTGGACATGCCAAGTTCTTGGCTACCCCTTCCTTGAGCAATCTTTGATAGGTCATTAACCAGCCTCTCAAATATATTTGCTGCATTTAAATCACAATCATAGTTCACGTAGATGTCCACCACACTCTGAGCATCTATAAATGAAGTGACAGTGTCAACCTTGGAACAAAAACTGGGTAATTTAATGAAAAGCAAGTACAGCTTATTCTTTAAGATAAAAAATTTAGAACACAACAGTCCTTAATACCTGCACATATCCTTGTCAGCGTTTGTATAACCATCCACTTATGATCAAATGAGCTAGTAGAAGTTTCAAGGATATACAGGAAAATTTCTTTGAAGAAAACCTAAAAAATATTCCAGGAAGAGGGAGAAAAAAAAAATCTATTACAAAAACAGTCACTAACTTTGATGGTCAAAACTCTGACGTAATTCTGAAAGCAGCACTTTTAAGGACAGGAAATAATGAAAAGGCAAAAAAAGGAGGAAAGGAAGAAATACAAGTTACGATTGATACATGCAAATTAGGAATTTGAATTATTTACTTATGTGCTTCTGCAGTGTTGTGCAGGTTTATTTTCTGAGCATTCAAAAGCAGAAGAATTGGGAACAATGTCAAATCCTGAAGGACAACTCAGCCTAACAAGAAGCCTAAACTGCTGTTAAGAGTTCGTTTGGGATTTTGAAAGAAGAGTTATTACCTCATGACAAAAATAGTTTATCTTCAAGAAGATGATGACATTATGGTACAAACATAACAAACAGCTACTTATGCAAATTTGAAGTACTGGACCTTCATTAGAAGGGAAACATTTTGACACAGAAGAATCACTACAGTATTAGATGATTATTGCAAGAGGGGTATTGGTCAGGCACAGCATTCAGCAACTCCATTAACAGGAAAGCTTATCTTCACTAAAATACAGATAAGTTTGCCCCGAAACCATTTTAGTACAGATGCTGTTTGGAATAGAAATTATTTTATCCCCTCTCAATTAGTTCCTCACCAGATCCATCAGCACCATAGGCTGACTAATTCAGCCAAGCCTGCTTAGCAGCTAAACTACGGCTTCTTCCCACTGCTTCCCCCTTCTTCCCCGAGCAGTGGCAACTGCTGTAACAGCACCTGAACTCAAAACTGAACAACTACAGGTTATTACATCACCTTTCTGAACTTCTGAAGGCTTAGCTCTTCACAGCCATTTGTGGCTTCCAAACCCACAACACATAGTTTTACTAGAGGGCTGCTGAAAGTCTCAAGCCACTCGACTTCTCCTATAGCATCACACAAATATCCAAATATACAACTACCCTTGTTTTTAATACTGACTGTTCCTTCACAGCACAGAATTTTTACAGAGATTTGTATGCTATTAACCAGGTAGAGAAAAACATAAGGCTGCTTCCACTTTAAGTCATACATCTGGGGAAAAACAGCAGCACTGACTTTTAGGCAACATTGGTGGTAAGCCATTTCCTCAAGCAAAATGTGCTAACAATAGTTACAATTTATTTAGAGAAATAGAGGCACACAGCACAATGTCAGCTAACTGTCTTAATATGAGAGCATCCCTATGAAACCTAAGGAGTTCAACACATAATTCAAAGACTTGCATGTGCTTAAACATACTTAAGCATACTAGACTGATTTTAGCCACAATTCTACATAATCAGAGAAAGACAAAAATTTAATACAAGTCATGCTGTGAGTACCCCTCAGTTACACCTTTGGTGTTTTCTGATTTTTTATTGAAAGACACTAATATTATATATTCTCTGGAACTACCAAAAGTATTTCTTTTCTGGTAGAAAATGTTAAAGAGCAGTCACTAATGAAGCAGAGAAAAAGGTTTCAGGGACAAAAACTAAACTCAAATCTAAGCTAGAAGAGAAAATAGCTGGAAGCTCTGCATACTATCAAGGCACTTCACATCTCTATGCCTCTGAGACCAAGCTGGCTTCTTGCTTCTGGTGTCACCTTTGGACAAGCATATCCTGGCATCAAGAACTTCTAAAAACCATAGTTATGGTTTACCTTTCAGCTATTTAAAAATGCTGGTTATCATCATACAACTTACTGCAATTCACATCACAGAGTTGAGACTTTGCTCCTAATACACTGGAAAACTAAAGCAGAACAGAGCTATTTATTATGTTTGGTCAACTAAAGTATGAGTTTTAAGGTATTTGCAGTTATGAAAGTGGTAATGGTGAGTACAGCTAAGTGACACCCCAACTCTTCTGATATCTAGGATTTAATATGCTGCAAATATATTCATTAACCCATTCAGAATTGATGTTAAAATACAACTAAGGTACAACTCAAACTACTTTACTGTCAGAGGGCAGTGTTAGCTAAATATGTAAGTCACTTTCAACAGAATCTGAAACTATTCTTTTCAAACATGCCAGAAAATTCTTACACAGATGAAAAATGCATGCCCAATCCCAAAATATATAGATTTTGCATATTGTAAATCAGAGCATATGGCTCTCCTTACTGCTCCAAGACACAAACTGCATGTGAAGTTATCTACATGCCTACCCACATCTTCAGAATAACCTTTAGGATCAGTAGCTGAAAGAAGAATTCTTAGCTCACAATCAGGAGAAAGAAATAAGTTTCTAGAAACTGCTATACCCCATACTTGGTACCAGATGGGTACTTCAGCAGCATCAAGTTTTTGGGTTTCCTATTCACAAGGAGGAAACAGAGCCCTGATATGTGGTGATGGTCCTAATTTAGCATACCCTAGAACCTGCTACAATAGTGTAGGGCATCCTACATCCAGTTTGCCTCATATGCCTTCACTTTCTGTTAGGAATTTGTGAAGGGCTGGCAGTGATGGAAACCTATCAAATTTCTGTCAGGGAAGCTGACTGCAATGCCTTCACCACCTACATGCTGACTTGTAAGCTCTCTGAACACAGCAAGCCCAACACTTTCTGGGAGGCAGGCTGTGGGACTGAGAACAGCTCCACCCAGTCTGGCTGACGTGCCAAACACTGCACATGCACTACACTCTTGTTCAGCACACAGTTGGCCTTGAAACTTTTCAAAATGGATCATATTTTCAAGGCATGTTCCATTATTTCTATCTAATCTATGCTCAACCATAAACTGAAAATCTTACTGTTTTTTCCACAAAGAAGTATCAAAATAACCTGGTAAGTGATCCGAACACAATTATTTTATGACTGTCAAAATGAAGTTCTTCCTGCAAAGCTGCCACAACACATCAACTTGTACAACGACATCCACAGATGAAGACATCCCTGAATTCAAGGTCCTTATAAGAGCAAGATTTATCAATATTTCTAAGCATCTCTTCACATACTTTTGAGGCCATCTGTTGGCTTCAGTATTCACACTGGACTCTCCAAACAAAAAAATTACTAAAATAAACAGCACACAGTACTACTTTATCCACCACAGAATGAAGATCATTAACACATGGGACACCACAAGAGGGTATCCATGTGGTTGAACAGGACAGAGTTGTTCTGAGAAGCTGCTTGTACCTTACATACAAAAGCTGATCTCAGGAACAAACTCTCCACATATAGAACTACAGAATAGTCCAAGCTGGATGGGATCTGCAAGGACCATTGAGTCCAACTCTTAAGTGAATCGCTCGTATGAGGATACATCTTCCTTTTCCCTCTGTCTTAGAACCGACCCACTGTAAATTCACAAGGCCTGCCAGGACTCAGAGAATTTATTACAAAGAATATGGACTTATCTCCACTTATAGTTAAGGAGAGGAGTTGAATTGTGTGCACACCTTTAGAGGAAATGAGATCATCTTATTCAGAACATATATTGACAGAGGCCCTGATAAGCAAAGGGAAATGGCTACAATAACAGAATAGCTGGGACTTCCCCAGAGAAAGAGATCTGTTCAAGTGATCTTAAAGAGAATTCACAATGCTTTTCATGTCACTACTCTGTATTCTAAAAATCTTTTGCAAAACCACAGATGACAAAGTCTTTTCCTGAGTGCATTCATTTTCTTAATTTATAATATGCAGTGCTGGGCTAAGCTTTCTTAATCGCAATACTGAACATTGGTTGAGCTTAGCCACAAATCTACTCAATTCTGAGTTTCAGCAACATTGTGGAATACTACCGTGCCACACCCAACAGAAAACTTCAAAATCAGGAAAAATCTGGCAAGTCTTACACAAAAGCTGTGAGTCACAAAGGAAAACAAATTTATTTAAGCAAGACCAAGCTACACAAATATAAACAAATGTTCACTTAACACCTCCCACACATTTAATTAGAAATTAATGTAACATACCTCAATCTGCATCTTTAGATGAGTCTTAAAGTTTGACAGGAGGGTAAGAAATATGGAAAGTGAAAGTTCAAAAACTTCTGGAACTGATGAGACTCCATTTTTTGACAGTGCAACACAGAGGTACTGCTTTATAGCATTAATGAACATCTCATTTGTCCTGAAGACTGGTCCTGCATTTTGCAGAATGGACAGAAGCAACTGCAATGAAAGAATCTTTGATCGCAGTTCATGAGATCTAGAACAAAACAACGCAGCACATCAGCCCAGTGTAAGTCATAAAAATAAAAAAGCATTCTTTTGAGAAGTCAATACAAACCACGATTTTGCAAGCAGAATGTTAACGACAGAAACTCAAATTTGACACAACCAGTAGCAGAAAGGCTCATAAAAAGATCTTGGGTGTTTTTATTTTTTTAGATTGTTCATTTTTCAACCAAGAATGCAGGCAAGAACTTTGCCAGAAAAGGAAGAATTATTGTTGAACCACTCTCTCTACTGCACCACAGTACAGCAGCAACAAGAGGCAAGGCTTCCCTTTAGCCTTTTAGATGAAGGAGCATTCTTTCCCGTTAACAGAGTTTTGGAAGATCCCATCTAAAATCCAGCCCATCTACCAAATGGTGACCAGTAGAAGGTGGAAATTCCTTCTCCTCCTCTATTTCCACCAGCATGGAAAGAGAGTTGAAGGACTACAAACACAATACTTCTGCCAACACTGACATCTCTTTTCTCAAATACAGCAGTGATCAGTCACTGGGCCCAGCCCACTCTGAGAGCAGGTAAGACACAAAACATGCCTATTTTAAGCCTGGCAAATCAAGTCAGGCAACTGCAGTGTTGTCACGTGCTCCACAGTAACATTCTGACAGACTCAAATGAACTAAAATTCATGTCAGAACAGTGTTACTATTTCTGCCCTAAAATCCCCAAAACAACAAACACAACAAAACAGCCAAAACCCCCTCAAACTGCACACGAAAAAGCATAAAGGAATTCTGCACCTATTAAAATCCAACACAATAAACAGAATTCCAGATGAAACCGTTCTCTCCTGAGACTCCTGATAATTTCAAAAAAGGCTGTATCTCTTCTGAAGAGCAGGTACAGACACAATTGGCTCTCCCAACAGGACAGTCCACAGCTTGAGTTAAACAACCACCCCGACAGAAGACAGGGGAACAAACACAGGGAACAATGACAGGAACTTCTTCATCCAGTACAGCCCAAACACAGTAAGGAGTGCTTCAAGCCAATCAGTGACACACAGAGTAGCTGGATATTTGCTACATATTGCAAATATATATATATGAAAAAAAGTAATTCCAGTCTAGGTAAAAACAAAAATGCTAATTAAGTATGTTGCAAATTAACTCGATTACTTCTGCCCAACAAAGTGGGATGGGGAAATCAATCTGCAAACATTTCAAACTCAAAATGTAATTCCAACAGTAGATTTTTTTCCTGAAGATGCTTTTGAGAAGAAAATAGCCAGTCAAATTGGGTGAGGAACTTGTCCCTCACATTTCTCCTAATGGGCTACAGGTCAAAGTCAATCCAAAACTGCTCTCTGTAAGAGCTCTTCAAGAAAATGCTTGATGCTGGCACTGCATGGAAGCGGAATAACCATCTCTTCTAATGCAAAAGGCTTGATTTTGTGTCACTTGGTACCAGGTGTGCAGAGAGCAGATGACCAGACCATACTTTGTTATGGAATGTAAGAATTTAAATATGAAGAGAATTTCAGTCATAAATAAAATATTAAATATTGCCTACTTCCAGCAATGTCAGCTCCCACCTGAAATCCTGACATGCTGACCTCAACAATTTTGCATGATGTGCAAAGCCCACTTAATTTAGAACAGGTTTAGGTAATAACAAAAAACAGCAAGCAAACCTTCAAGCTGTATTTCACCTCCATCTTATTTTATTCCAGAGAAAAGAGAAACAAAGAATTTAACCAGGTTTCCAGAAAACAACATGCTAATCTTAACTCCCAGATTTGTGATTTTAAGCTAAAGCTTCAAGTTCAGTTACCTAATATCTAAAAATATTTTCATTACAGACTTCATAACAAATTTCATTGAAAATAAGCTTTTTAAAGAGGCAGATAAGACTCTTGAAATGCCATAGATATCTAAGCCTCCTTTTTCAATTACAGCATGTTTGTATTAGTTCAAAAAGCCATCAATGACTCAGAACCATTGATAAATTCTATGCACTTCTCCAAATATGGGGTATCTTCAAATATATTTGCAGTGAATTTTTGTTGCCCTAAATGCCTTTTTCTCCAATCTGTTTTCTATGAAGAGCTTCTCCAATTCTAATATGAATGTCAAGGACTCCATGGATTCAGGTAAGATTCTCAAAGTGCCTCAATAGCTATTACTGCTTTTACAAAGGGAGTTAATCCACTAAAGCCTTTAATAAATGGACAGCTTTAGTCTCAGAGTACTAACTAAAACCACAGGATTTTCATGGCATTTCCTGGAAGACAATTCTCAGAAATAGTGAGAAAAACCCTCATACCTCAGTCTTCATTCTCTAATGTCCTGACTTTCCATAGTACATTGCTAGATAATTTAAAAACATTTCTAGACTAAACCTTCAAACCCTTCTGACTACATGATATCTTTTCAGCTTATTAAATCCACACCACACAGCACTGATTAAACTAAACTGTCTTAAAGTTATCTGCTTTAAAAGCTAGACTTGAAACAGTAAAGCTGATTTTATTCTGAAAAATACCAGGCCTTTCACTGTCATCTGAAATCATACTACAGTTTCAATTTGATCTATTAGCATTCCTTAGAACAAAAA
>WAAE01016445.1:257417-374421 GCA_013400495.1 Nicator chloris | reverse complement strand
GGTTGGATATTAGGGAAGTTTTTCACAGTAAGAATGATGAAGTACTGGAATGATCTGCCCAGGGAGGTGGTGGAGTCACCATCCCTGGGTGTGTTTAAAAAAAGACTGGATGTGGCACTCAGTGCTGTAGTTCAGTTGAGGTGTTAGGGCTGGGTTGGATTTGATGATCTTGAAGGTCTCTTCCAACCTAGTCATTCTGTGAATTGTTTTAACAATGCAGATAACACCTCAATTTACATATAAACTATTTTGTTTGATCACTGAGCACTGAATTCCTCTTGGTATTTCTACTTTAAAATTAATAGTATTCCTTCAGTAGCACTGTCAGATGGAATGATACAGTACTCCCTGTTCTTTTGCAAGTAGTCTGACATCTCAAAGACGCTTGTAAGCATCTCTGGGGTTTTTTTGTCCAACTTTCCACAGACCTTTTTCCTAAAAGACATGGGGCAGCTGAACCTGTAAAACAGTCAGGTTTCCTATATGATCACGGAGTTGCTTGTGTCATGAATACATTGTCATGTTCCATTATTATGTATGCTGGAACTGCATTCCTGGCCCAGCTGCAGGCAGGATTATTGATGCAAGCCATTTCTGATTTTCATCCAGAAGTTCCATTCTACTTCCCAAGTATATGTTTAAAGCTTTGCATCCTTGGTGGGATTAAACATTCCTTTTTTCCAGTTGGGTTTGCTGGAATAAAGAAAATGAAGGATTTGTTTGGTCTCACATGTCAGTGGTGGTTTTATAAATAAAACCCAGGCAGGTAACTTCTTACTTGCCCCTCCTCTACACCATAAGGAAACTTATGGGCTACAGAGTGGCAAACCCAGAAATCCAGCAGAGTGAGTTGGGTGCAGTTCTCCTTGGTTGCTCCGTGTGTGCACAGATTTAACCTCTCACCAGCTGAGCACTTCCAGACTGGTTTGTTCACAACTGGTGTGAAAAGAAAGTTGGTTTTTCCCTCTTCTTACTGAGATCCAAATGCTGGTGGAAGAGTGATTCCTGCAGTGATCCCGGAGAGGTTTTGGGTCCAAGGGCAGGCAGAGATGACTGGGGGCAAGTTGCTCAGGGACAGGGGAGTAGCACTGCTGTCCAGAGCATGAAACTCTGACCCTGTGTTGGTTTGGAGTTGTACCTGTGCTCCCTGGGATGCCTTCTTTGTTTCTTCAGCAGTTAAACCTTTGGTATCAAACCTGGGCTTCTCTTTCAGCAAAGCACTGAATAAAGAGTATGAAGAGTATGTTCTGACCATGGGTGACTTTGATGAGAGAGTTTTCCTGGGAGCTGAAGCTGAAGAAGAAATTGGCACTCGAAAATTCCCTGCAGATGTGCCAGAAGAGAAAATAGCAGCAAGAGCTCACATGGAGTGTCATCTCCAGCAGCATTTTGAAAAGGTGAATCATTTACACATGTCAGGCTCACTTGAAGTTCTCCTTCAAGTTTTCTGATCCTTATACACTCTTTGAATTATTGAGGTAACTTGAAATTTCTTCTTCCTGAGAGGAAGGTGGTGAACACAGGCTTCAGTGCTGTCTTGCTAAGGAGAAAAGGTGGTATTTTCTTTCCTGTGGTATTTTTCAAATAACTATTCCTTAAACAGAATGAGTGCACTTTCATGTGTGTAGTCTGGTTTTGTCCAAGAAAAATCAGTAAGTAATTAATACCCAAATATATAGGTCTTAGTTTTGGTCAAGCTTCATTTATACCCCATAATCATACCACGACACTGAATTCATTTGTTTTCCCACTGTTTCCTTTCTTGGGAGAGGAAAAGTCAACTTTCCTGCTCTTCTATGGAAAATATGATTCATGCATAAACCTCAATAAAGTCTCTCTTCATTACAAAAAGCAGCCTATAAACAGAGTTAATGTTTCACTATGTCTAAAAATGTAAAATGTATTTAATGAAGTTGACATGCAGGAAAAGAGTTGCTTGATAACCTTTTAATCTTGGAAAAAGGGAAGAATAGTACTGGCTGTGTGAAAGAACCATATGCTGTTTGATTTACTTGTCAATTAAAAAATAAGAATTCTTATTCTAAGGTGCTGCTGCTAGTGTAAATGTATCATATGTCTTAGCTTTTTCTCCCAAATATAAGTGTATTTCATATTCAGGCAAATTAAAGACGAGAGTTTGGAATGGGTTTTATTAATTCTGAGCTTCAGTTTCTGTAGTACAATAATATTATTGTTTATGCATAATGACTGCAGGGTTAACTTCTTCTCATTATTTGCCTTGTATCTTCAGAATGTTGTCAGTTCAGATAATTAAATCCAAAAACTTTGTTGTGTTACTTCCAGAGAGCAGGATACAAATAGGTAAGTGCAGGTCACACACCTCCACCTGCTCAATGCCACTTCATCCTCTGGAAGAAGGGAGGCCCATTTCCCAAGGAATGTTCTCTTGTGAACCTTCTCCTGGAACCTCTGCCACCCTCTCCTTGTGTCACTCAGCTAATGCAGTCAGGGACTGAGAATGGAAGTGTGTGCTTCCTCTTCCTCACCCTGTATTTTCAATGTTCAAATGAGCCTAAAAATTTACAGGTTTTAAGATTTCAGGTCTTGTTTTACTGTGTTTTAGTTGTAAAATCCCTTTGAGTTAATTTTTGGCTGCTTGGAGATTTGTTATATTTAGGGAGTCCTGGGAAAAGTGGCTGATTTTTAGTCACTTCTGAGCTCACAGGTTTGATGAAGCCCTCACGTGGTTGTACTAGTGGTGTCATTTTAATCTTTGAAGGAATTTTGTAGGAGATGCTCATTTGGAAGGTAATTAAATCAGTTTTATTGGCTGATTTCTATTTATTATTTTTCTCTCTGTCTGACAGAAAAGGTCATTTGCACCTTCAACCCCACTGACTGGCAGAAGATACCTGCGAGAAAAGGAAGCTGCCATCACTCCTGTGGCTTCAGCCACACAGAGCGTGAGCCGTTTGCAGAGCATGGTGGCTGGCTTGAAAAATGCACCCAGTGAACAGCTTACAGCTATTTTTGAGTGAGTATGTCCACTTCAGCTGCTCTCATTGGCACAGAAACTCATCTTTTGGCTTTTTTTTCCTTTGGGGCAGAATATTTTGGTCCGTGTTTCTGTATTATTTCTTGTTGAAGGATCTGCTGTTTTCAAGATGATCTCATCTGGAGAAGGATGGCTGAACACACACACCCCCATCTGACTTGTCACCACCGTCGTGTTAATGGAGCTTCAGCTTTTGCTGATGTTGATGTGTCCGTCTGCTTGAAAGCCAAATGCCTTTTTTATTTGTTTACATTTTAAACAAGTACTTCTCAATTGAAAGATGTGGTAATAACCATGTTGGCAGAGGTTTTGGGGGAGGGCAGAAATGTTTGGGTGAACAATCTGCGGTCTTTGCCCACAGCTGGGAAGATAAAAATAAAAGCAGCCTACAGGCTGCCCATTTTTCCTTCACACTACTTCAGGGTGTGTTGGTCTAACCCTGTGGCACAAGGATGAGCCTCACAGTGACCTTGGTCACTGTCAGTGCTATGCTGGAATAGCAGCAGCCGTGTTTCCCACTCAGGATGTTCTGGGGGCAGTTCCCTGAGCACACTTCAGATTACTGCCTTCTTCCCTGAGCATAGCTCATAAAAACCAGTAACTGAATGGTAAATACCTGTGAAGATGCTGGGTGTTTGCCTAATACCTTTCCAAGTTAAGGTCCTGCTGTATGACAGTATAAGGTCTCCCAGGTGTATTTTTACAAATCAGAATGGACATTTAGTATTAGCACTTAATATTTGAAGTGCAGAAGCAATGTTTCTTTACAGTAACCCTCATAAACAGGTGAAAGATATTACTTACCATTCTCATCTTTGGAGTTATGGATATTTGAAAGTTTTGCTAGCACTAGTTCTTAAAGAAGTTTACGACTGTGCTCTGTGGGATGCATTTGTTTTGAATATTTCTTTGATTGTTTTTATAAGGACTGATACTATTTATACTGTACAATTAAGACATTAATGTGTCTGTAATCTCTAATAAAACATGTTTGTTCCAAATAATCAACCAGACTGTCAAGAGAGAGGTAAATATTAAAATGAGAACAGGAATTGAGGAAACCTTTGGCAAGAGCTGTGATGAGTACTTTGCTCATATGAGTTCAGCAGGCACTGGGGTATATATACTGTGTCCCTGGAAGAAATGGAGGAACTGTAGTTTGGACTGTGTAATATTCTATGCTTTTCAGTATTTTCTTTTTTAAAATAAAATTCCATGGAAAAAGCTTTGAAATTAATTAGAAGGCTTTGTTCAAACAGAAACCTTAGCTGATTTTAGTTCTGGCTTTTCAGAGTAGTTTAGTGTTTCTTATTTGACACCAGCCATGGGCCACTGTCCTCTAAAACAGAGTTGCTGGAAAATTCAGAAGCATTCAGAAAGAGCATCTCCAGCCAGAGATACTATGGCCCTTTTTTATGACAGTGACAATGTGGAGTTCATCAGTTCTCCTAGTGTTGATAGGAAATGGGAAGATGCTGCTACCTCTTCCCTCTAAGCTTTTCTGTGCTCCCTCAAACTGAGCCTGGCCTGTGTGGTGTTGTGGGTACCGTTGGTTGGTTGGTTGGTTGTGTGTTGTAGCATCCTTACTCCTTACTCCTGACAAGTTCATCTTTCTCCTCACTTTGCTGCTGTAGTTCTTGCTTCCTCCTGCATTTGTTCCAGGATCTGCATATCCCTCCTGGCCCTGTCAGGAAGAGAGGACACAATACTTGTGTATGTTTTATGTTTTCCTCTGTCTGTGTAATACAGGTTCTTGCTGATGAGAAATGTTCTGTATAATTGGCTTATCATTTTATTTTGGTTTTATGGTTGTTGTTATTTCTTGATATTGCTTTTTTTAAACTGGATATTAATTTATATAAACAAGGCTTTCTTTGCCTTTGGCTTCAGGTCTTGTGCCCGCAGCCCCTTGGAGAGCATCATGAGCAGAGTGAAGGAAATTGGGGAGATCTTCTGTTGCAGCTACACTCAGTCAACAGATGAGCAGCCAGGATCTCACATAGGTATGGAGTGAAAGGCATGGGATGTTTCAAAATACTAAATCAGGGCAAACAGCATGCATACCTATACTGTTTTCTGTATTTAATATAGTGGAGCTGGTTTTATCCCAGGATACACCCAAGCAGAAAACTGCTGCTGTCAAACAGTACACTGTAAAGAATAAAAATTTATAGCAGAGTAAACCCAAGGCTGCAGTTCAAACTGTTATAACCAAGAAGTCATGGAAAAGCAACTCTTAACAAGTGTAAACTTGCATTCTTGTTAGCTTTAAAATTTAAAGGAAACTGAAAGCAAATAGGAAAATTATTATTGCAAAATTACATCACAATAAATATTACAATAAATAATCCTTTAAAATATTTATGGAATTTCATGCTGTACTTGGGACTAGTGGATTTCTGAGCTTTTTTTTTGTTTGCAAAGTCTGTACATACACACATGAACTATTATTTTGGATGAGGGCAGGTGCTGGTCAGTTTAGTCTTAGCCCCTTTTTGCCAGTAGCATTGAACTTCATCTCTGTTGATTTTAAATTTCAGATTTTGCTGTAAACAGATTAAAACTGGCAGAGATCTTGTACTATAAAATCTTGGAGACTATAATGGTGCAAGAAACACGGAGGCTGCATGGGAAGGATCTGACTGTAAGTAAAGAACCAGTGCAAGATTTGAAAACTTGTTGTAACTGTTTTAAATTGGAGTTTATCTTCAGGCAGTTCCAGAACAAAGCACTGTAAAGCACTCTGTGTATATTGTTAATACGAAAAGGGGGAAATGCATGGGAGCTGCCAAACTGTATTTTTCTTCTACTATTTAAACCAGTATAACTGTCATAACTAAACATGTGAATTTGTGTTGCCTTCTAGAATCACAACTTTATGGACAGATAACTTTTATTCTCTTCTTTATCCAATGAACAGTATCAATACTTTGTGTTAGACAGCACTGCATTTGCTCTGCTTTATGATGCACAGCAAGGAGGCCAGTTCATTTGTCCGTAGCATGCAAAAATGTAATGGTTTTGGTGGTGTTACTCTGCTTCTGGTCTCCTGAGCTTCCCTGTAAAAAGCAGCTTGTGGATAGGAGAAGAAGCCAGTTTCTTTCCAACAATAAGCTGTGTAGTGTTAGTGCCACAGAATTCCAACTTCAGTTTCCCAAATCTGAGGCCCGTGGCATTTTCTGTGGTCTCTCCAGGCTCTCCTGGAACAGGATCTCTTTCACCGCTCGCTCCTGGCGTGCTGCTTGGAGATTGTGCTCTTTGCTTACAGCTCACCTCGCACCTTCCCCTGGATCATTGAAGTGCTTGACCTCAGGCCATTCTATTTCTATAAGGTAAATAAACATTGGCTTGCCACAGGATCTGTATTAAAAATGGCATGTTACTGGATTGAGAGTCATAGAGGATGATGCTCTTCCTCCTTAGGGAATCAAGTAAGACAAGCACTGATATTAACTGTGCATTAGGCCTATTTTAAATGCCAGTTGTCCTGAAATCTATTACTTGGAAGGTGTAATGCCAAAGCTGAAGCTGAAATATAAAGAAAAAAAAACCGTTTTGTAAATGGTACTGATCTGTAACATACTGCTGATCAACTTTTACTAGACAAATGCCTTCAAGCATATATTTTGTTGATATTTCTATTTATTGACTGCAGTGTAGTTCTGAAATAGCAGATACAGATCTGAAATACTGTCGTTGGCCACTACTACTTATCACAGGCTTGCTTTGCTAAGTTTGGGGGTTTTCCTTTATGTAACAGAACATAGAATATCTTTTCCAGGGTGTTCTCTGGTTTTGCTCTTTATTTAACCACATTTTCCCCACTTCCAGTGTAACTTGATTTTTGGCTACTTCAATCCTTTAATCACCTATCCATATGCCTCCAGTTTTTGCTGGATGCCTAGCAGCTTAATGGGGTTAGTTCTGAATAAATCAAGTAGTTCTCTTTAGATGACAGCGACCAAAAAATGGAAGCTTCTGGGAAATCTGGTTCATATTATATCCTTCCTTTTTCCTTTACTCCTCATCTGTAGGGCAGTACTGGAGCTGTAGCAAATCTGTCAATATTGCTGTGGCTGTTGGTAGCCTCCATCAAAACTGGTGCACATTCAGCTTTGTGGAACAGATTTATGTTTGATTTGAATTTTCTCAGCTATTCTCACAGCACTCTTATTTGGACAAAAATTGCCATTACAAAGGTTTCACATAAGAGAGACTTGTGATACGTGTAACTTTGTTCTCTGGGTGTAGCTTCTGTAGCAGGAATAACTAAACATATCAATAGGTCTTTCAGGGAACTTTTATGGCATTTCCATCTCTGGAGCTTTAGAAAAACAGGCTGAATGCTCCTCTGACAGGAATAACGCAGGGTGGATCTTGTGTTGGAGTATGATACTGCAGGGGATCAGTCAGCTCTGTTCAACCCCCATGTGTCCATGTTAAAGGTTCTGAGTGCTTCTTAAATGAGACTTTAAAACAGTGGTTTTCAGCTCCTCATGTTGTGGGCTGCTTGTTTGTGAGGAAGGAGAGCTGAAATGCTGGGCCTGTCACATCCCCTGCTGAGCAGCTGTACCTGATCACATCTCCCAGGTAAGTGCTGTGTGTGCCCAGTGCTTTCACTTGCTCACAGTTAGCAGTGGTGAGAGAGGGCCCTAAAAACCCCCTGGAGTGGATTGTTCTGCACTGATGACATATCTGTTGTCCTCTTCCAGCTCTCAAGTTGTTTTGGGAAAGAGGTTTAAAAAAAGAGGGATCAGAAGAAGGTTGGGGAGAATGAAGATGCAAGGAGGAGGCTGAAGCACTGTGTTGACATTTTGAACAGTAGCCAGAAATAAATAAGAGTTTTTAAACATGAGCAGTGTGACATTGCTCTGTGTGTGTGTCATTGCCATCAGGTTATTGAAGTGCTGATTCGGTCTGAGGAAGGACTTTCCAGAGACATGGTGAAGCACCTCAATAGCATTGAGGAACAGATTCTGGAGAGTCTGGCCTGGACTCGGAACTCAGCACTCTGGAATGCACTCGAGGCCTCAGAAAACAAAGTCCCAACCTGTGAAGAAGTATGTGATTTCATTCCTGTTACTAGGAAATTCATGTTCTTTTTCTCACTTGTTGTTTTATTCAGAAAACTGTTCAAGTGAGACCATTACTGCAGAAAATCTTCCATGAATAGGTTGTCACAAAGAAGGGAAATTAATTTGTTATCTTACACTGACATTTCTTATTTCTCAGGTAATATTTCCCAGTAATTTTGAGGCCAGCAGTGGAGGAAGTGGGTTTGGGCACTTGCCCATGATGCCATTATCTCCCATAATTCATCCTCGAGTGAAAGAGGTTCGGACAGATCTTGGTGGGAGTTTAAGACGAGGTATATTCAAGGCTTCTGATGTTATTTGAATGTGTGAATTTGGGGAGAGGGGTTTTAAACTTCTTTGTAATTGCAAAAAACAACCTTGAATCTGAATTGAGTGATAGGAATTGTGAAGTTTATTTGATCAAGGGAAGGTCTAGATGCACCCAGTCAAACCAGTGCTGTGACTCCCTGGCAGCAGACAGTGCTGACAGTGCTTCCCTTCTGGACTGGAGCAGGTTTTGCTGCTGGTTTGATGCCAGGGTGACCTATGCTCTGAGGTGGGTTGTCATCTAATCACTTACTGTCCATTGATGTTTGAATTTTTCAAACAGGTTTTTTTTACTTCCTATTATCTTATGCTCAGTGAGTTGGACTGGATTTTAGGTTACTTTTTTTTTTAATGTAATGACAGAGCTACATTTATTCCTGCTTCCTACAGAACTGTTGTGTAGAGGTGGAGGACAAGGCTTTGCCTACAGTGTTCTGTCTGAAGAACTGCTCTTTGCAGATTCCTGGATCTCACACAGAACTGTCTCCTGACAGTGAGGGTGCAGAAGCAGTGCCAGCACTGCTGCTTCCTTTGCATGCTTCTCTAGTTAGGAATTGCTGCTTTTGTTGTATACCAGACACTGGTCTGCATGTTCTTGCAGGTGCACCATGGACTGCTGGGCTGTGTAGTGTTGTCTCCTTTGGTGTTTGTCTGGCAAAAAACAAGACTGGTGTTTTTTTAAATACTTCTTAGGAAGGAGATGTACAAGCAGTTGCTGTAAGTGTTAGGGTTCACTGATGCAAGAGGAACCAGACTGGAGATGGTGTCATATAGGGGAAGGCTGTGTGAGACACTGCTTTGTATATGAGAATCTGGTACTAGAGGCTTCTCCTAAGTTCAGTTGGAGGATGGTAGGGATAGGGAATGTTTATTTGTCTTTGGTACCAAGAGAACCATCTTGGCAGAGTTAGAAATAAGGTCACCAATCAATCTTATCTGGCCAGTTATCCAGACAATTTCTGATTCATGGGAAATAGGAAACTGTTGACACTTACTGTCACAGACTGCAGCAGAAATGCAAAAAACCTGTGAGCAGAAGCCTCTACGTTAGTGTTGTGTACTTCAGGCTTACTACTGGAGTAAATGTTTCAAAGCAACAGAAAAGCCTGAGTGTGAGGGTGGAGTCACCTGACTGGGGGCAATATGGAGAATGTCTGAAAGCCAGAACATAGGGAAGACAGCATGTCCAAGGAATGTGGTCAGGGTTGCTGTAGAGTATTGAGTTCACAGGCGTAACACTTGCAAATATTACTAATTGCTAGACTGACTGGAGTAAGTAGCTGTGATCCTGTGTGTTCCTCACTCTCTGTGGATCAGAGTGGCAGCTCAGCTTCCATGTGATACCTGATGGCAGAACTGCGCTGTCTGGGGTGACTGCAGAAGGTGATTGAAGTCAGTCAGAATATAGATCTTACTCTTACCATCTCAGAACAGTGAACTCTGAGAACAGGCCTGAGCTACAAGTGATCTCTGCTGGTGTAGTTGGAAGGTATCCTTTCCCCTTCTCTGCATAAGTATTTCCATTAAGCTGCTGTTGTTAAGGTTTTGTTGGCTTTATTTTTTCTTCCTTGACATGCCAGACATGCAGCCATTGTCTCCAATCTCCGTTCACGAGCGCTACAGTTCTCCTACAGCTGGAAGTGCTAAGAGAAGGCTCTTTGGAGATGACAGCCCCAAAGAAATGCAGGTGGAAAAAATCTTAACGAAAGGAACTAAGCTGACAATTGCTCCAGCGTCAAGCATTGATGCTGAAAACTTGTCAGTATCTCCTGCTCAGACAGTGCTGACCATGACAACCACTACAGGACCAGGAACAACAAGACAGAAGGTCACTATCCCACTGCATGGTAGGAATTACTGCTATTTTTCATCTCTACTCAGATGTTTTCTTTGCTCTTAAAATATGCTTAGACCAACCATCCATCTTGAAAGTGTATTGCTTTTTCTTTCTGAAAAACCAGTTACTTTGTCTACAACAATTTGATGTTGGTGTGAAAGCCAGGTGTCTGCCAAGGAAGGTGGGAACCTCCCTGGGAATGGAGAATATGACCCCCTTCCCTCCGAATTATTGTAACTTTGAAATTATGGGGCTTTCAGGCAAAGAGATGGGAAAAGGAATAGCAGCTCTTTACGTGTGTAAATATAACAAGGCAAACAAAGCACAGCCCCGGCAGCAACACCAGGCAGACCCAGAGCCCCAGGCCCAGCCTTCTCCCGGCCGCAGGCGCCTTCCCCTCTGGGGCAGCTCCGGGCACGGCCGCCAGGGGCGCTGGTGGCTCCCGGCGGGCGGGGCAGGGGCGATGACTCCCCCGCGGCTGCAGGGGGCGCTGTGGCGCGGGCTCGGCCGCCTCTCCCCACACGGCCATGGCGGGAGGGCTGGCAGGAGGGATGGAGAAGGGCCTTCCTTGGGAAACTCACGGGAAGCAGCTGGTCCCGGTGCACCTCTAGATAATGAAAGGAGCTGTGGCAGGAACCTTGGAGCAGCAGCTGGAACGGCAGAGGCGAGCAGATCCCAAAGTAATAAACGAGATGTAGCAGAAACTACAGTGTAGTTTCTGTAGTTTCTGTAGGGTGTGGGGCTACAGTGTAGTGAAAACTCGCAGGGCAGAAACACAGCAGGGCTGGGCAGGGCAGCAGCTGCCTCACACCGCCAGGGAAATGTGCCCTCGGGGGGGGGGGGGGGCTGGGTGTCGGGGTCCCAGTGTTTTCCCCTGAGGCACCCAAACAGAGGGCGAGGGTCCTTTCCAGTGAAGCAGGGTGCCAGTAAGGTCCCAGTTCAGTGGCTGCACTCATGAGCAAAGGCTCACCCATGGCAGGAGAAGCAGTGCCGGGCTGGGCTCCGGCGGTGGCAGCGAGCTCCCCCCAGTAGACAGCAGCTGGACAGCCGAGGCCAGCCCTTCACCACCCGGCCAAAATCTCGAGGTATCTTTTCCGTTCCAAAGAGAAAACCCCCGAGGTAAAGAAAGTAGCCAGCCAAACCCTTCCTCCCCCTTCCTCTGAGCTGTGGCAACTTCTTTTGTCTCTCTTAAGTACCAGTTTTTTGTCTCTTAGCGACATATGGGAGAAAATTCCCTGAGAGAAGGAAAACAAATGGAGCAATCCTAAACCACAACAACAACAAAAAAGATTAAGTTTATATTAACATAATCTCCTTGGAGACATCTGATCCCTGGCAAACACACTGAGGATTTCTCCTCTTGAAGAAAAGATCGTGGAGTTTGTACTCCTTCCAGTTACACCTCACACATTAAGCAGTACTTTGGTTCTCAGCTCCGTTAATGATTTACTGCAATTTATCTTAATTTGGTCTGTTATATTCTCAAAATACTCTGGAACGTCTGAATAAGGGTTACATGTTAACATTAGCAAAATACTGTGAGACTTCGGTTTTGTGTGTGAAAAACGAAGTTCACTTTCCTGGTAGAATTTAAAGAATTTAATAAAAAAAGACAATAAGAGACAGAAAGCAAGCACAAGGTTAATACGGTCGACCTGGTACCTTGGCCGACCGGGTGTCTTGGCACTGAGCCAAGAGCACACCTGGATACCTCTGAGGGACCCTTTAAATACTTTTTCTGTTCATCTGCCTGTTGCATATGCATAGGGTGTGATGCATATTCATCTTTTTCCAAGAACAGTTTTGCATGGCCACTCCTTGGGTCCGCCTTTTTAGAGCATGCCTGTTCCTTGGCTGTAGTTTCCTTATCCCCTCCAGTTTTGGGCTGTGTCCGTGCTTTCTTCACACGGCAGGTGCTGATAATTTGACACATCAGTAGCAGGGTCCTCTTCACATGTTCATTGCAAGTTATCCTAACCAAACAGACAGTTCAATTACAAGCACAGGTATATACCAGCTATCCACTACTGTGTCTAAGTAAAAAGAACTATACAGCAGAGTCATTCTGACACTACACATATAACATTCACTACACATATAACATTCATCTTAATACTTGCGAAAAGCCAATATCATGACATGTATCTATAACATGTGGAAGTTGGGTGATACTTGAATATTTCTGAAAATAATACATGAGTAATGAGTTTATAGCCATTTCTTAATTTAAAAATTTGGTCTATAGTTAAAGATGAAAAATTCTGCACTACTCATGGATAAGGAGATTTTCAGCAAGAGATTTTGATTACTGAGGAAACTAATGAGGACTGTATAGGATATGCTGCCAATTTTGCATAATAGTAATAAAATTTTAAAAAAGAGTGCCCACCTAACCCCAAAAGAGTGGAAAACCAAGTACAGAAACAGTGATTGCTCGTAAACTTTGTACTTTCAGATAAGTTTCAGAAAAGATCATTCACATTCATTCTCCTTTTAAACCTTCCCAGAAATGTAATTTTTACCATTTCTGAAGGCTCTGAGAGACAGAGTCTTCTTAAACTGTAGTACAGAGGATGAGATGTCTTCAGTATCAATGTTTATGCGTTTGATTTGCTGTTTGACTCTGCAGCGTGAGGAGAGCAACCAGTTTATTTCGGGGTATGTCTATCCTCTCCAGGTATTGCAAATGACATAGGTGGAATCACCTTGATCCCCATTTCGATTCATTTAGGCCAGCCATGTAAAGTGGATGTGCAGGCTCCCTGCCACCCTTCTGGGAACCAAGAAGTGCAGCTGCCAGCAGCCAGCAAACCGAAGAGAACGGGCTCTTTGGCACTGTTCTACAGGAAGGTGAGTGTCCTCACCCAGAAGTGGTGCTGTACTTGTGCTCCTGCTGGATCCTGCCTTCCTGTGCAGCTCCCATTACCTTCAGTCTTTGTCTTGGTTTGAAAGACAGGTGTCTGATGGGGGAAGAGCAAAGCCCCCTTGGAATGTACAAATCAAACCCCCTTCCCTCCGAATTATCACAATTTTGACAATTAAGGGAGCTCTCAGGCAAAGATATTGAGGGTAGGAATAGCAGCCCTTAACTGATATATGTATATATATGTATATAACAAAAAACAAACAAACAACAATTACTGCATTAACAAAAAAAAAAGAAACAAAAACAAA
Source organism: Nicator chloris (assembly GCA_013400495.1). Classification (NCBI taxonomy): domain Eukaryota; kingdom Metazoa; phylum Chordata; class Aves; order Passeriformes; family Pycnonotidae; genus Nicator; species Nicator chloris. The sequence goes on along the minus strand of WAAE01016445.1, from coordinate 360,992 downwards.
CCAGGAGCCTCAACCAGCTCTGCTTCACAGAGGCCAGGGAATTTTGATCTCAGGGTCCTTTTCCTGAAGAGTAGGGCTGGAACAGATTCTGGCCAGTGGATGAGACGAAAGTCAGGAGTCCTGCGGGGTCAGCTGGAACGGCGAGGTGTCTCTGCAGAAACAGGGTGGGGGTGCGGGGCCACGCTGCAGCAGAAGGGGAGAAGCAGCACCGACGAAACGGAGCAGTGGCAACAGGGCAGGCCCAGCAGGAGGGGGAGACGAGCTGTAAGGTCCCGGGGCACCGGGGCGGTGATGCCCAGTTTCCCTCGGCTGGAATCCGACGTGACTCTGACTCCTCCCCCTCGCAGCAAACCAAAAGCAGCCCAGCTGTCTGTCCTTGCCGACGGCCAGAGACAGAACAGCTCCTAATCAGCCCGGCGATTCCCCCTGCCCCCCGACACCCGCATATCCTCCCCTCCCAGCCCGGCCACTTAGTTTGTTTTGCCAGAGCACCCATAAGTACCACATTTAGTTTCCTGGTAACCCAGGGGAAAGAATTCCACATTAAAAAAAGCAAACCAAATCTGACCTCCTTATATACCTTGACGGAGAAGGGAGAAGATGTGTGTCGCAGAGTCCAGTTTTCCCCTTTCCACCCATGAGATTCTTTTTTCTTTTTAATTAGGAGCTTCTATAAATAAATACAAAAGGCATACTTTACTTACAATTTAACTTCTCTTGGCTATTTTGATTGCCCCCACATTTGCAAGGGTTAGACAGATCTGACATCAGATGATTTCCCTGTATCTCACTCATTCAAAGCTGCACTGCTGTGGATCCAGCATACTTTGCCACTTCTAAGTCTGCCCAGCAATGCTCATCCTGCTGGGCTGGGGGCTCAGAAAACACTGATGAATAACACAGTAGCTAAAGGTTTCTAGAAAGAATGAGTTTGAAATAATACAAGATTTAAAGATTAAGAACTAGGTGTGCTTCAGAGAAACTTCAGATGACCTACTTCTAGTTGCTTTCATTTTCAGTGTGAATTTTGTGAGGGGTCTTTGGAGGAAGTGAGGTATTTGGTTTAGATGACTACAAAGAATATACCCCTAAATTTATCTCTCTCAAAAATATTATAAAATCTTCTTTTTGCTGTTATTGTCTTACTAGGCAAGTTATTTTTAGAGGTTTCCCCCTTTGAGGGTATCTGTGTAGAACTTAATAGAACTTAAGAAGTTCTACCATGAACAATCTTTAAGGTACATCTTAATACAAAAAATAATTTCTGGAAACACTTGTAAGCCAAATCCTTTGTCTGAACTATTGGTTCTTTAATTTTGCCAGTGAAAGGCGGTTTCTCTGAGAAGGAATTAAGAATTGATCAGCCACTTGCCAGTCAGGAACGTTGCATTTTGGAAGTTATACTCTCAGCTGGGGAGTACTTCAGGTGTGGCCGTGTCTTTGACTAACCATGTCATAAACAACATAATTCCTCTTAGTTATGAAGAACTAAAACCGTGACTTATGTTTGTCTTTGAATTTTGACCTTCCATTTACAGTGATCATCATACTGGCAATGATAGTTCTTCCCTACTTTCCTTTCTTGCTCCTGTGCAGTAGAGCAAGTGAAAATGACACTGCCCCTTTCTGCTTTCCAGCATGAAGAAAGTGCCTAACTAGGTAGTGAGGGATGTGGTATAGAAGCTATAGGCATAATGTTTTTAGGTGGATTTTCTGTAAGTATTACAGATCCGACACCTGAAGGGTGGACAGCTTAGTCTTTGAATCCCAGGATTCCAGAATGGTTTTGATTGGAAAGGACCTAAAAGATCAAATCAATACTCCCCCTGCCGTGGGCAGGGACACTTTCCACTAGACTAACCCCCATCCAGTCTGGCAGTGAACACTCCAGGGGTAGGGCAGCCACAGCTTCTCTGGGCAACCTGTGCCAGGGCCTCAGTACCCTGACAGGGAAGAGTTTCCTCCCAATATCCCATCTTACTCTGCCCTTTGGCAGTGGGAAACCACTGGCATGCCAGGCCCTTGTTCCAACCTAGAGCCCCCTTAGGCAGCGGAAGAGGCTCTAAGGCCTCTCTGGATCCTTCTCTTCTCCAGGCTGAACAACCCCCACCCTCCCAAACCTCTCTCATGGGAGAGGGGTTCCTTCCCTCTAATCATCTTTGTGGCCCTTATAGGATAGCTCTGCTTTGAGGTCTTTTATTTCTGCAGGCCAGGATAAGCATGTTTGGCTTCACTTTTTACTGTGTGTCTTTTTCTTCCAGGTGTATCATCTGGCAAGTGTGCGCTTGCGTGATCTGTGCTTAAAACTGGATGTTTCCAATGACTTGCGCAGGAAGATATGGACATGTTTTGAATTCACATTGGTTCATTGTGCTGATCTTATGAAAGACAGGCATTTGGACCAGCTCCTCCTCTGTGCTTTTTATATCATGGCAAAGGTAATGTGTAGTTTTAAGAAAGTTACGGAATTTTATGTTCAATCGAAAATATTAGGTGTGTTCAGTGTTTACAGTTTGACTGATTCATTCACGTCAAATTACTGGGGGAAGGGGAAGGTCCTTCCAAGAAGTGGATGAAGTCCCAGTATGGTTTTTTCCTTGTTTTGCCTATCTTAGCTCACTGCCTTGTCGATGGAGATTCTCAACAGAGTTTTTCTTCTCTTCTTGAGTGCATTCACAGTGAGCACTGGTTTACACAAAGCACTATGTGATCTTACTGCCCTGTATTTGTTTTCTGTCCCATTTGTCTTTTTGACAATCTGTGTAATCTGAACTAAAACTTCCATTACAATTACAGAATTAGGCAGGTGTGGAAATTTGCAGAAGCAAATTTACGTAAGATGGTTTCTATTCCCAAAAATCCTTTTAGCTTTTGATGATTCAGGCTGAAGAATTGAGGTGGTTGCCTGTTGTACTTCATTTCTTATTCCATTTGCCGGGTTTAATTTAAGGTGGTGTTAAATTGGATTATGAAACTGGACTATTGGTTTGACTCAGGCTTGAGCGAATGGTTACAGTGTCCATCAAGCCTAATTCAGACACAAAATTCAGAAGGCTGGGTTACCTTATCTTGAGGGCAAATGAAGAGGAGCACTATGTGTGGAGGGGAACTGATGTTTAAATTGTGACTACCTGTGCTCTTAACTGCAGCATGGGTTAGGCTCACCTGACATCAACAGTAACAGCAAAGCCATTTAATAGTTAGTGCTCTGTATTTTATCATGTAATTTGTCAGTTGTTTTGGAGGTATTTATAATACAGGCTTTCGAATGCTGTCTTCAGTGCAGTGTGAGACCTGACAGCTTAGCCAGAGTCATTGATACCATGTCTCCTGGCTCCTAGTACAAAAATTTTTGCTTGTCTGCTCTTAAAATTAGAAAGGTATGACTGAAAAACAAAGCACTTTAACAAATGAGCTATTTTGAAATAAAAAAGCAAGGTGAAATTGAATATGTTTACATACCTGCCTAATGTCTTGTTCAGGATTTCCCCACTTTCTGTTTAGAAAAGTTGAGAGATCCAGTTTCCAAATTCACAAAACACATTTTTGACTTTTTAATAGCTCCTTTCTTTACTTTTAAGTGTCACTGGAAGAAAAAGTCTGGAAAGGAGTAATGTGTAAGCATCATAAGCAACAAAAAGCTTTAGTAGCTAAGAAACAAGGAATTCTTGAACAAGAAAAACCTTTGCTGTTTTCATGCTCTCATGACCAGAGATAAATTTTTAAATTATGTATTTATAGTAATACTTCTCAAAAAGCTACATACTGGACCTGAGCAGCCTGGCCTTCATGCTTGCCCTTGGTCTTCAACAGCCTTTTCTTTTCCAGGTAACCAAAGAGGAAAGAACTTTTCAGGACATAATGAAAAGTTATAGAAATCAGCCACAAGCAAACAGCCATGTAAGTCAATAGCATTGCCTTTACTTTCTGTAAAGCTCAGAGGTGGTTTTTGAAGTCTCTGTGCTCATAAGAGAAGTCAAATCCTCTGCAGTGTAATACTTGTTCCTGTTCAGTTGGATTTCATCTAGTCTCCTGGCTTCCTTGCTTTCCTTGATAAGAGTGTTTTTCCCTGGTGTCTTTTAGGTTTATAGGAGTGTCTTGTTGAGAAATACTTCTGATGATGTCCCATTGGACAAAAATGCAAACCCAGATATGGAGATGACAGAGGGTGAGTACAGCAAAGGAATCTGCTCTTTTCAGTAACGTACTTGGAGCTTTTAAAGAACTGGACCGTCAAGTAATTAGAAGTGAGGCAAGTTTTATGTTTTTTTATGAAGAAAAATAAATGGAATGTTGAAAAAGAAACCATCTAGTAAGCAGCTCTCCTGTGTATTAGATATGGAAAACACACTTAATAGCTGGAAAGAATGATTAATATAATTTATTTAAATTTGATTGCTCAGGGTGGAAGTATTTTTTTAGTATGTCAATGATCCTGTATTTCTTCTTGGACAGCAACGCTGATAACAAAGAATGAAGATGAACAATACCTGGAATATTATGGTGGGGTTTTTTTAATATCACCTATTCTGAAGACTGAAGTAGGGAGAACTTGTTTCAGAAAATAAAAATGCTAACTCTCCATTTTCTTATATTCAGGTTTCTTTTAAATAGGTAGTCCTTTCTTTACTATGGGTTGCAGAAGAAAAGGGATGAATAGTATTTGAGAAAAGCATGAGAACTGTGCCGTGCCTTTTTTGAGTGACATGTCAGGAAAGTGAGAGATCACAAGCCCATGTATGAACCCATGAGCAGATCTGTAGCCAGGACCCGTGGAATTTAGTTTGTTCTTTGTGGCAGTTTCCCTCTGGGTGGGATTCATCTGCCTTAATGAGTATTAGAGCCATTTTTAAAGGATTCTGTTGAGGATTCTAACTGGGTCATGGAAAGTGCAGATCTCATCTAAATGCTGTCTGACACCTCCACAGTTACTGGATGACTTGGAGTATCTGAAGTGACACTGAACTCTGGTATTTTGTCAGATGAATATACTTGGTTATAAAGTTCTTCAGTGGCTTTTCCTACCAGACTTTCTTCAGTTTATGGACTCAAGTCTCCTTTACACAGTATTAACGCCTGCTCTTTTGACACCAGTTCACAGGAACTGTGCTTGTGTTGTGAGAGAAGGAAGGCAGACGGACAAAGGAGTCACTTATGGGTCTCAGCTGGACCTTTGATGTTTGTCTCAGTGCATTGATTGCCAGAGACTTTATTGTGTGCTGCTCTGTTTTCCTTGGCAGACAGCAGAATGGAGGAGACATAGAAGGTTGTATTCAGTAGCACTTCAGCTTAATTAGGGGAGAGCAGACATTAACTGGAATACACCTGCTGTGTGGCTGCAGCTTTTCCCACTTAACAGAACGTCTGAACAAATGGTGTCGTGACTTCCTTGGTGCAGGTCTGAGTTGAGCACCAAGTTTTTCTTCGCTAGCTGATCACAAGAGACTTTCAGAGAAGCCAAAAGCTGAGAGCTGTCAGACTGCTTAAAACTTAGTTTTAAGAGCAAGTAATGGCTTTGTACCACTCCCCAAAATAAACATGGAAGAAGGGGTCAGTTGTACTATACTTTCTTGCTACAGCTGTTTCCAAGTTTGGAATAAAGGTTGATAGTGGCCTTTTTAGCCATAACCCACAAGCCTGCTCACAGCAATTGGTAGCTCCTCCTGATGTTCATAACCACCTGCAGCACACCCTGCTCCTGACTCAAGCACATTGCTTGAATTCCTCTCATTGACTGGTCAATTTATGGACAAATTCTTGCCAGCTGGACATCATAAGTTCAACTCTGAAGTGCCTGGTTTGCCAATGCTGTAGTTTTGAAATCTGAAGCTCTCTTATTGTTAGACTCATCTATGAAAGCTGGCAGCTCCTTGGGACGGTCTGCAGCAGAGAACTCGAGTGAGTCAGAAACAGAGGAGAGAGGAGATCTTATTAAATTTTACAACACAGTCTATGTAGGAAGAGTAAAGTCGTTTGCACTGAAGTATGATATCACAAACCAGGATCATGTGGTAAGTAACATATTTTGGAATTAATATTCACAGAATCATTTTTCCTGGCAGTTAAATGTATGTCAGTAACTTTGTCTTGTCACCTGGTGTGCGTCAAGTCAGATAGTTGGAGGTAATGGTATGAGCGCTTGCTTTAACAGCCTTTCAAAAGAACAAATGCAGATGCTGCTCAGTTTGCAAACCCAGTTCCAGCTTCTTTAGATCAGTGCAGTATCTATTTGCTCAAATGCCTGTGGGCTGTCTGTGTAAGGCAGGGGTCCTCAAACTTTTTAAACAGGGGGCCGGTTCCCTGTCCCTCAGACACTGTCGGGGGCCGGACTATAGTTTGGAAAAAAATGAACAAATTCCTGTGCACACTGCACATATTTTATTTGTAGTAGTGCACAAAAAACAGGAAAAAGAATGCAATATTTAAAATGAAGAACAATTGTAATCAACACAAAAAAATAATATTTCAATGTGAGCTATGGGCCTGCTTTTGGCTCTTGAGATGGTCAGTGTTAGGTTCCATATTTGTCACTGCTGGTCGTAGCAAGTGTCTTTCTCATCTGCATAACTCGGGCCTACCTCGGAGGGACGGACCCGCCCGTCTGAGAGCGGGGGTCGAGAGGGGATGGGGGGAAGCGGCCGCGGCCCCGCGGGGTCGGGCCGGGCTGAGGGGCCCTGGCGGGCCAGACTGAGGGCCCTGAGGGGCCAGACTGAGGGACCCCGGCGGGCCGGACTGAGGACCCTGGTGGGCTGTATCCGGCCTGTGGGCCGTAGTTTGGGGACTCCTGGTGTAAGGCATCTGGAAGATTAATACTGTTGCTTGATGGTTACTTGATCTGTTTTACTGTCACAAGATAAAACATTTTAAAGAAGACCTGCAAGTGTATTAATCTTTTCTTATGTGAGGTTCCTGCTCTCAGGACGTCCCAATTGAGCTGTTGTGCAGAAGTGTCTTCTCTTGCAGATGGAAGCGCCTCCGCTGTCACCGTTCCCCAGCATCCGGCAGCAGCCGGTGTCTCCCCGGCGCATCTCCCAGCAGCACTCTGTATATGTGTCGCCTCACAAGAACAGTGCCTGCCTCACACCTCGAACTGCTCTGCTCTACAAATTCAATGGCAGCCCATCCAAGGTAGAGAGAAAAACAAAGCCGAAAGCAATCAGTTTGAGAAGGGGTTAATTAGTCTTCTAATTGGGATGTGGTCTAGTGCAGTTCTGATGTGTTAAAATGGATAGTCTCTCACTTTGCACTGGAAGGTAGAATTCTGTATGTAGACTCCATCACTCAGAGGTGCAGGATAACCTGTTGTTCTCTGATACTTCAGACATACAGCAAGTTTGACAGGGAGTCAGAGTAACTCATTATTTTTGTCTTGATTGCAGAGTTTGAAGGACATCAACAATATGATAAAACAAGGTGAATATAGGAGTAAGAAGCGAGCAATAACAATTGACAGTGACACTGAATCCCCCACGAAGCGACTCTGCCAGGAAAATGATGATGTTCTACTAAAACGTCTGCAGGATGTTGTCAGTGAAAGAGCAAATCACTAAAAAACTTCTGTTTTCTGTGGGATCTCTAAGTTACGGAGCTGGATACAGCTGCTGTGCTATTTATTTCTTGCTTTTGTATATAGACAACTGCCAAGTTCCTTCAACACTGAACTTTCACGTGACTTCCACAGATGCAAAGAGTAAGAGCTATGTAGGAAATGCCAGTGATCATCATTCCCAAAGACCACACTGTGCTATAACTTACTCTGAGCTGTTTTAGCAGAAGAGTGTTCTGTGAAAGCCATATTGGATGTTCTCAAGCCTAATTTGGAGCATCGTGAGTTCTGAGTGTAGGTCAGCTTGTAAGACCAGTTTTATTGTTGGAATAAGAGTGATAAAGAAACGAGTGAAATCAGTGAACTTTCCTCAAGATTTTGGTATTTGGAGAAGAAACTTGCAAAGTGCCTTATTTGAAAAGAATATGGAATTTTATGCATCATTTTACTGTGGAGTAACTGGAGAGAGAAGAAATTAATTATTTAGCCTCAGGAAGAGCTGAGCAGTTTTGAACCGTCAGAACTTCTGTTAAAGTCTAGGTTGTGACATCTATCTGACAGCTTTTGCAGTAACAAAGGCAATAATCTAAAAATACAAATAGTGGTGATGTAGGTTGGACTCTGGTAAAGCACCGAGGTACAATTCTGTAAGCCTGAATCCCCTTTCTCTTGAGCCAGCGCTGTTCCATGTTGGAAGCCGCAGAGCAGCCTGCCCTAGATGCTGTTCATATGGATGGCAGCTCACCCATGAGGAAATAGTTACAGCTGAAATCAGCAGCTGGGGCTCGGCCATCTCAAAGCTGTTCAAATGCACAAATGCATTTAACAAATTGTATCTCTCTTATTTTTTCCTGAAGATCTTTAGCCTGTTGTGTAGTATCTACACTGAGTGTAAGCCCATGACATAAGGAGGTGTATATGTGTGAGGGTTTATAGCTGTTGAAGGTTTGGATTCACTGGAAAAGTATAAATTCCAGCATCCAGTTCTTGTGACTGAGTTTTTAACGCTGAGGATTTGGTAGGGTCTATTTTACCAAAATGGAGAAAAGTCACAGTTTACTCATTATTGTAAATCAGGAGTTTGATCTTATTTTATAATTGTATTTAAGGTTAGAGCCATAGAGAAACTTCTCAGCACTGTAATTTTCAGTTTCTGCATAACTGAACTAAAAAAAAAAAAAAAAAAGAACTATTACATGGGACTTATTTGAGGGGTTCTGTTCCCCTCCTTGGCTGGTTGGGTTAGTATGTGCTGTGAGATCCATAGCTCATTTTGAGCAGCCTCAGCTAATGAATCTAGTCAGCAGTGATGAAGCAGAAATTAATTACTAAATGTAGGTGTGCAGGGATGCTACTCAGCAAGGAGTAGAAAGTTTACAAACTGGGTTTGGAGTCATTAACTACTTGAATATTTTGAGGTTTTTTTTAATTTTTTACTTTCAAAAAAAGGTGCTTGCCTATGGAGAGCTGCAGTATGAGGAAATGGCCATGCAGTGGAGTAGGTTTCATGCAGATATTTAATTTTCTTTAATTTTATTCAAGTTTTAATGTTTGTCTTCAGATTTTGAGATAGGCTGCAATCCTCCACTTTGTGTCTGGATAGGAAATGTGTGGTTAGGCATGACAGCATCAGTCTTTCCACAGTATTGTGTGATGAGAGTTTAGTTTACATGGTTTTAATTGAATCTCGTGTGCAAATCTGGCATCACTGCTCCCCACACTGTCACTGCCTTCTCTGACAGTAGACAACTGATGAAGCCAAGATCTTTATTAACTGTTGTTAGGTGTAGTGTTTCTTCATTAGGAAAATGAATGTTCTACAACTGGATGCAGTTCAGAATTCTTCATCTTTTTAGATGATCTAAAAACTATTTTGGGCCTGTTGAACAGCTAAAACAATAGCTTACATGGAAATTTTGTAACGGTTTCAAAGTGCCTTCCTATGTAACTCTGTATTTTATAATAAACAACTAAAAAGTACTTTAACGGTGTTGCTGTGTTTCCTGTTGTTTTCTTTTGCTAATTCATTAAACAGTGCCTTCTATCTGCATTTTCTGTAATATCAAAGGGATATTTTATTCTGTAATATCAAAGCATCATTTTTATGCTACTTCCGATTTCTTTGGGATTTTCTTCTGTTTGAATTCATGGTATTTCATGTGTTTTGTTTGAAGTTTCCTCCAGAGGTTTCTTTCCTGTTTGTGCTTTAGTCAGGTGTGGATTCTGGGAGAAGGGGAGTAATACATTGCATGAAGTCACCAAAAAGCACCAAAAGAGAGCAGCTGCAGCGACAGGTGATGTGCCCACAGAGGCAGGTGTGACTCCAGCAGAGCTGAGCTGTGGCCTCGTAGTTAATCTCCAAGCATGCAGGCATGAGCTCCAGGTGCTGGTCCTGGCTGCCTTCCTCCCAGATGTGTTTCAGAACCAGCCTTGGACAGGTTCAGATCTGTACCAGCTGGTGTCGTGCTGGCTTTGTCACTCCAGGTAAGTGTAAAGCTGGTATGAACTCAGCTTTTCAAATAACTCTTGTTCATCTGCTCTATGAGGAAAAAAAGGCACATTTTTGCAGAGTCTTCTGTAATGACTTCTTTCTTGCCAGAGCTTTTGTTTTAGAAGACTAATCTGTATGTAGTTCATAGAATCACAGAATCAGGAATATTGTAAGTTGGATGGGACCCACCAGGATCATCAAAGTCCAGTCCTTGCCCTGCATAAGACACCCCAACAATCATAGCATCATAGAATGGCTTGGTTTGGAGAGGACCTACAAGATCATCTTGTTCCCCACCCTGTGCCTGGGAGCATTGTCCAAGTGCTCCCGGAGCTCTGGCAGCCTTGGAGCTGTGCCCATTCCCTGGGGAGCCTGGGCAGTGCCCAACCACCCTCTGGGGGAAGAACCTTTCCCTGATATCCAGCCTGACCCTCCCCTGGAACAGCTCAGTTCACTCAGGTCCTGTCTCTGGTCACAGAGAGCAGAGATTGGAGCTGCCCCTCATGATAAAGCTGCAGACCCGCTGAGGGCTGACGCCAGCTGCTGCAGGCTGAACAAACCAAGGGGCCTCATATCGCCCCTCTATGTAGCCCTCTTTGTAGCCCTCTGTATGTGCTCTTTAATAGCTTTATATCCACACCTGGAGGCACCCCAGACTGCCCCCAGGACTCGAGGTGAGGCCACCCCAGTGCAGAGCAGAGCAGGACAGTCATCCCTTGCTTGGCTGGCAGTGCTGGGCCTGATGTTCCCCAGGACAGGGCTGGCCCTTGGGGCTGCCAGGGCACTGCTGGCTGCTGTTCCACTTGCCCTCAGCCCAAACTCCCAGGTCTCTTTCTGTGGTGCTGTTCTCCAGCCTCTTGTTCCCCAATCTGTCTGGACACCCAGGGTTGTCCAGTCCCAGGTGCAGAAATTGGCACTATTCTTTGTTAAACGTCATATGGTTGGTGATTGCCTATCTCTCTGTGTTCCTCCCTGATGTGCTTAGGTTTAAGCAACAGGCCTCAGCCACAGCTGACTTAAAAGATGAATTCTGAGCACTATGTGGCTAACAGCATCAGTATTATTTGGCTAAAAAATAGATGACTGAGATGCTTATGCCAGCTGTTTAACACCTGGCTGCTTTAGAAACTTTCGCATAACCTTGTATAGTTCTCTGCAAGCAATGTATCATTTTAAGAAACTTTCCCAACTGACGCGAATAGAGGCTTGTTTGTAGGATATTTTCAGGGAAAACCCTCCCAGCTGAGGTCTGGGCTCTGGTGAAGCCCTGGCCCTGGCTGGTTGGGAAATGTGCCATCAGATTCAGGAGTTTCTGTGCTAAAAATATAATCAAGTCATTTTGACTTGCTGCTTTGGGCCTATAAAAGCTGGACCCCTTTTTGGGGTGAATTTGAAGACCTTCCCTATGGGTGGGTGCAGCATGTGGGATTTTCCCAGTTGCTGGGAAGGGTTGTCTCAGTCCTCACTGTGAAATGGGGCTCCCCAGCAACTGCAACTGCTCTGGATGATGGTGGACTGTTTAGGCAATCTGTGATGTCTCTTTCTCAATCACTATCCTTTCTCTTGTATAGCAATTATTAGGTGCATTACCTTGCTTATTTTTGCTTGTTGCTAAAGCTGAGTGTGTAGTTTTATTGAATGTATCATTTTACTTTTGTGTTACCTTAATATTCATGGCAAAATAAGACCATTCTTTCCATTGGTGTCTGTGTCTTTTAAATCACCCCTGCCAATTGGCAGAACATTCTCATGTCACCAAGCTTGCTCACACTGAACATACTTTTTTTTTTTTTTTTTGGCCTTAGCTTGAGAGGAAGATCCCTGCTTGGCCAAGCTGGCTTTCTGCCTCGCCTCTTGACTTCTGGTATGTGGGAATTGCCTGTTCCTGTGCCCTTAGGGCATGGTGCTTAAAAAACTACCAGCACTGAGGGATCCCAGCACCTCCATAAGCATTTCCCCTGGGAACCTTACTGACTTAATTCCTTGAGTGGCCTGAACTCTGCTCTCCTCATGGCCAGGGTGGAAGTTTTGCTGACACTTTTTCTCCTATCATCAGAGATTTTAAACTTGATTGCTTTGTGGTCACTGTGGCCAAGAGGATCGCCACTTGCCACCTCCCTTACCTACCAGACACCCTCTCTGGTAGCAACAAATCATGGGAGGGCACCTTTCCCAATCGGCTCCCGAAATACTTGTACCCCAAAGTTGTTATGCAAGTCTTTTAGTAATTTTCTGGACTAGTTTGGACCAGCTGTGTGGTGTTCCCAGTTAACATCTGGCAAGCTGAAGTCAGACAAGGGCAAGGGTGATTGATAAACAGATGTTACTTAGTGTGATGGTCCTGGCTGGGTGGCCCATGGTAGTCACCAGCTTTGGTTGTTTGTTTGTCCCTTAATCTTACCCAAGGATTAGTTACCAGGCAAGGGGATGATGAGGGTTGTAGCTGTGAAAACCTGGCTGGCTTTTGGTTTTTATCTTTGTAAACTTCCTTCTGCTGGTAAGCCTGCCAACAAGGGGACAGCATCGTGGGCAGCCTGAACTCAGAAATTAGGCTCTTGTATTCCAGACTTGCAAACCATCCTGTCTGCTGGGGGGTGAGGGATTTCACAACTTCTTCAGATGAAAATATCTCTTCCTTAATGCTCCTTGAAGTGGATTCAGAGCCTCCATGTTTGCTACAGCTCAGCTTTCTAGAGAGTCAAAGTTAAAAGGTTGTTAACACCCCTGCAGAGAATACCAAAAAGATGCTAGCTCTTTCCATATAAGCATTGTTAATAATAGGTCCACATCCCAAATGTACTAAGATGTGGCCTCAAGAAAAATTTGTGGTTAGACTGCAATTAACTCAGGGAATCAAAACTGATTTCTCTTTAATTTCCCATTAGGAATTACTCTTCTTGTATTGCTGTTTTGTGACTCATGAGGGGTTTTTGTTGATGTCTGAGGAGTGGTAGGAATTTAAACTGGGGACACAATATGAAACCATGAAGACACTGTAAAGTGTGTAAGCAGTGCTGAGATCTCAGATGAAAGAAGCTGAATGTGTCTTAAGGCCAAAGACACTGAATAAACAGAGATCACTCTGATTGCTTTGATTACAATAAATCAAGGTTTGCAATAAGCACATAACTCATCTCCTAAGTAGCAGTTCTTGAAAAACTGGTGTCATGAACATGATGCCAAACTTCTTAAACTTTTTAACTTCCTTGAGTGACCAGAAGTTCACTGGAGGACAGGTGCATCAGAGGCAGGTTACACCTGTGGTTCCCAGCCCGCCTGCAGCCTGGGCTCATGCTGCCCTGGCTCCATCTGAACCACAAGTTTGGGCAGAGCTGATGGGGCACAGGGCTCATGTGGTGCCTCATCCTGAAGGTTTGTACACCTGAGCAATGCGGAACATTGGGTTTAAGGGAGCCCACTTTCCCCTGCACATGAACACCACAGCACTGCTCCTGTGATTCAGTGCTGCCTCTCAGCTGAGGCACAAGGAACTTGGGCTGCAGCAGCTTTACTGCAAGCACCTTCTCTGTCTTCACTTACATCTCTTCCCTCATGCTTCCCAGCCACAGAAATACGGATCTTGCAAGGGTTTAGTCACACAAATTTCAACTAGTTGGTGTGTAAATATGGGGCTCAAGCAGCTGAGGTTGTGGAACAAACTAGTGCCAAATCACAGGTGGCTTTGCTGTGAACTTTTCAGTTCCTTGGTAGCAACTTTGTAGCACTGTTCCACCGAGTGGCTGCCCACGGCAGGGGCAGTTGGATCAAGGTTTTAAGTCCCTTCCAATCCCAGCCATGAGCACCAGGAGAGTGCTACAAGAAGCATGTAAAGTGAAAAAATAAAGAGCCCTTACACAGGAATAAGTGTCCTCTTCAGCCTGAATTTGACCACGTGCCTTGAGTTTTGTTTGCCATTGCAGGGGGACTCACTGGCATAATTTGGGGTTTATGTGCCATGCTGCTTGAGCAGAGATAACTGCACAGTTTGTGTGCAGCAGCAGGCAGGGATGGGCAGGCACTCAGGTCACCTCTATTGCACACAAACAAGTCTAAAGACAACTTTTTCCTCCTTTCTCCTATTTCATGTGTTTTGTTTGATTATGAAGGAATTTGTGCTATCCAGAACAACAGCCGAGTGCAGTATTTTTTTCTTTTTCTTCCTGCTACCCAAGAGTGAAACTAGTAATCCCCGTCCTCTTGCTGTGCCGTGTGTTCATCTCATGTTACAAAATCAGCAGTTTTTTGATTGCATCCAAGACAGATGTCCTGCTCTTTCAGGATAATCCTCCTTTGCTGTTTTTTAGGCCACAAATGCAATGAGTTCCCTCTTAAATTTTTTTGGATAAGCTCTCCAGATGTATCGGGCCTGTGGATAGGATGTGTGTCCTTCAACTCCTTCCTCTCCCCAAAAAGCTTCTTTAGGCAGAGCTATATATAGGGCAGTTTTTGCCTTCTTTAAAAGGCCAAGCACCAGTGACATTTGTGAGTCACTTGTGTAGGACAGAGGAAATGGAGAAATGGGACATTATTTTGTATGGTTGCATTCCTTAATGGATCTGGGCTGGTTTTCTTCCTCATGTTGCTTCCAAGAATAAAGTTTCCTCTAAAAGGGTGGGACTCAGCCAGTTTCATTTCAGTGCTGATGGATCAGCACTGAGATACCCAGAGGGGATGGAGAAATACTCTCAGCCAAATGAAAATTAGACAGCAAACATTACATGTTCTTTGCTAACAAAAGCCAAGAATTGAGAAAGCAGGATGTTAGCTTACAAGAGGAAATTACTGTGGCATGACAGTAGAACACATGAGCTTTGCCCCTCAGAAACAGAGACCTCAAGAAAAAAATAAAGGACTATTTATTATTAAGATGATGGGAGGTTTTGGTAGTTTTTTTCTCCCCTCTACACATCTGAAAAGGAGAAGGAAGTGGGGAGGAGGACACAGCAACTCCAGACATGCATTGCGTTGGCTTGTGGCTGGCTGCCAGGTCACTCAGACACTCTCTCACCTCCCCTCCTCAAGAGAGTGGGGAGAAAATACCACGAAACAACTTTGAGAAAGAGACAGGGAGCTCACTCATCAGCCACCATCATGGGCAAAAGACAGGAACTGAGGAAGATAAATTGATTTCCAATTAAAAATAGAGTAGGATAATGAGAAACAAAAACAAAACCACCTTCTCCCCACTTAGCTCTTTTTTCCTAGGCTCAACTTCATGCTTGACTATCCTACCTCCTCTCTCTGCAAGTGTTGCAGAGGGATGGGGAAGGAGGATGGGGTCAGTTTGTAATGCTCTGGTCTTGCTGCCCCTTCCACCTCACACTCTGCCCCTGCTCCAGCATGGGATGTCCCCAAAGCCGAAGTTCCTGCTGGGACCCTGCTCCTGTGTGGGCCCTCTGTGGGTTGCAGCTTCCTCAAGGGCATGTCCAATTGCTCCAGCGTGGGGTCCTCCATGGGCTCCAGGGTGGATCTGCCTCATCATGGCCTGCACCACAGGCTGCAGGGGAATCTCTGCTCTGGTGCCTGGAGCACCTCCTGCCCCTCTTTCTTCTCTGGCCTTGGTGCCTGCAGGGCTGTGGCTCTCACATCTTCTGGCTCCTCTCTCCCAGCTACAGCTGTGCCACAGTGGATTTGTCTTGGAGGCCTCTTGAGCCAGCTCTGCCCAACATAGGAACAGTTTCTGGTGTGGATGTACACAGGTCACCACTGCCCTCCTTGTTTCCCAAACCTGGCCATATAAATATGGCACATGTATGCACACTGCTGAGGGGATAAGGTGTAATCTTCCCCGTGGGAGCCCATGCAGCATCACAGTGAGCACACCATATGATGGGCATAATAGAACTGCTGGGTCACACAGGGAGCTTGAAGGTGTCCAGGGGTCTGGATCTCTGGGATGTCCCTGTCAGGGCTGGTGATGGCAGTGGAGCAACAGGCTTTTCCCAAGGAGTGCCTGGCAAACCCTCAGTCCATGGGGTTGCTGGGAGTAGTGCGTGGGCTACCCTAGGAGCTGTGCTGGTGAGAGTATCTCGTCCACTGGGCACCGTGCGCAGCTGCACATGTGGCAGATTCAGCTCTGAGAGGGCTGTCAGGATGGATCAAGGCAGCAGCGATTTTGCCAGCCTTACTCTGTGGGGTCTGTAACAGGGAGCCAAAGTTTTAGGCCACTTCTGGGGCCTTTATGGCACTCAGAGGCCTTGGGCAGCTGAGCTGTTTTCATAGATATTGGGACATTACACGAGAACAAGATACGTGAAAACCACCCCACGTGTCTCTGCCTGGGATGGCTGTGATGTTCATTACCATGGCTGGGAGCAACGGGGCAGCTGGCAGCTGTGGTCAGGCTGTTTCCATGGCCCTTGATGTCTTGGGAACGAGATGCTGAACGAGTTTGGCTTTGGGTTCCCTCAGCAGTATTGTTTGAAGGCAGCAATGCTGTGGCATCACTTCTTTTGGGAGCACCATGTGGCACCTGGTGTTTGTGATGATGGCTGGGATTTGGAATGACCACGCAGTGCCGGCGCAGGCACCCAGGTAGTCCACGTGAATGCCCTAGAGCAGGGCCGCCCCCAGCACACCGGGTCGCCGCGGCGAACACGCACCAGCCGCCCCAGAGGGGGCTCTGCCGCCCCGCGAGGTGAGGCGGGCTCTGTGGGCGGGCGGCGGCTCCCCCCGGGGCGGAGCTGGCAGGCATGCAGGGGCCGCGAGGGGCAGTGACGTCACTGCGCGCCGGACCCTTGGGCCGGTGGCGCCTGCGCGGTGGCGGTGCGGGATGGGGAGCCCAGCGGGCGCTCCCGCCAAGCGCGCGCGGTGCGAGGGGCCCCGCGGCCCCGCCCGCAGCGACCGCAGCGACCCGCGGCTGTGGGACACGGAGCGGCTCTGCCAGCACCTCTCCCACTGCGGCGTGGGCGATCCCAGCCTGCTCCGCCGCTTCCGAGGTACGGCGGGCCGGGGCTGGGGCCGGGACCGGGGCCGTGCGGTCCCGCCGCTGGCGCTGACGCTTCTCTTGCTCCCGCAGAGAGCGGGATCACCGGGAGGATGCTACTGGACCTGCCGGCCTGCGCCCCCGAGCTCATCCGCGTCTGGTGAGGGCCGCCCGCGGGGAAACGGGGGCCGAGGCCCAGGAGCTGCGGCGGGCGGGCTGTGCCTGCAGGGAGCGGCTGCACACGTGCATGGCCGGGCTCCGCGCGGCTCTCCACCGCGGCCGCACCAAACGCCTCGGGCGGAGCTGTGCGGGGGGCAGCGGGGTCGCTGGGGCTGATCCCCGGCCCTCGGAGCAGTTCCCGTTCCCTGCTGATCCCAACACAACCACGGCGCGGACGCTCGCTGCCCAAATAACCATGAGAAACAAAAAACTCGATCCGTTAGAAAAGGTTTAATGCAAATCCTCTGGATAGCACAGTGAGCTTTGGAGTGTTGCTGGGAACACAAGAGTGAACTCCGGGGGTTCTGACGGGAACTTACTTTTCTGCCTGAAGTTGCTGCTGCTCCAGCTCCAGGAACGACAGCGGCCCCGATGTTTGACAGAGCGGGAGGTGCTGCTCAGGAGAGGCCGAGTGTCACCCGTCTCCCTGGGAGAAATCCAGGGCGCTGACAGGTCAGCCTTGCAGCAGCAGCTGCTGGGACTTGGCTCTCTGTTGTGCCTACAGGAGCGTGGGCTGTTGTGAAACAAGCAGTGTTGTTGTGTGTCCTGGCAGAATAGGGACCTGTGGGTGAGTGGCCGAGCCTTGCTGCTGTGAGTCCCCACCACCCTGAACAGTCCGGAGCAGGTAGCTGGTAGCAGTCACCTGCCGCGAACACAGGGACACTGGATGCTGTTCTGAAGTGTGTAAAGGATTGTTCCCAGTAGTGAGGGAATGACTGGTCCCAAAACCCTTGTAATCTTTCTGGTGGTGAATCTGTTTTCTTGCTTTTCTGGAACAGCAGAGAGTATGAATCTGTCCTGCTCTTCTCTGTGTTGAAAAGGGCCCTTTGCCCCTTCTCTGCCCCACTGGGGATCCTCTCTTGCTCCCCTCTACTGGGATGTGAGCCTACTTGCTCACCACATACTTCCTGGTGGTTTTTAATCTTGTAATGTCTTTTCTTTAGTCCTTTGTTAACCTTGTTTATACTGTTTCCTTCAAATTTGTCTCAAAAGCCAGCTGCTGGCTGCAGCTGTTTGCTGATGTTGTGGTTTGGTGGCCACAACAAAGGTAGGCTGGGGTGTGTAATCTGGCAGGTCCACACAAGTGCAGAGTTGGGCTTTCTGCTGGGGGTTAGATCACTTCGGTGTTGGATCCTTGGCTGAAAACTCATCAGAGCTCATGCTGTGCTAGGGATGAAGGGCTCTTTTGCTGTTTTACTGAGACATCAGCATGCAGAGGGGAAGTGGGAAAGGGCGGGTGTCTGGGCGGGGGTGTTGGAAGAGAATAAAGAGCTGGTGTGATGCAGCGGGACAAGGCAGAAGTGCTGTGCTTTGGACAAGGTAAGACATGTGCTGTAGTCATTAAGGTATTTTTGGTTTCTCTTTTTGTGGATGTCTTGGTTTGAAAGACAGGTATCTGCCAGGGGAAACCAGGGCCTCCTTTGGAATAGCAAATGTAAACCCTCTCCCTCTGAATTATTATAATTTTGAAATTAAGGGGCTTTCAGGCAAAGATATGGGAGCAGGAATATCAGTTTTTTACTAGGAATATTACAAAACACAAAGGTAGTAGTACAAGGAAAAAGAAACAAGCAAATGAACAAACAAAAAATTCCTAGAAACACTGACAGTCAGAATACGACCTGACACCCTGCTGGTCAGGGTGTTGGAAGCAGTCTAAAATAATTCCTCCAGGAGTGACAGATGTGGGTCTGTTGGAGTAGAGATGATCCTGTAGAAGGGTCCAGTGGTGGCAGAATGAGTCCAGTCTTCCTCTGGGAGTCAAGTGGGAAAACCAGCTACCCTGGTATTCTAATTCTCAGGTTGTATCCAGGCAGGAATGCCTGGCCCCTTCTGCTGGGTGGAGCATCTCACAATGGGATAATTTAATTTTATCAGTGATGCAGTGAGCCTTAATGGCCCATTCACAGATGATATCCCCCTGGAGGGAGGATGGGTGGTGGAAGAGGTAAGGAAACACCACCCCACCTGGTTTTAACAGCTGACCCATTAACAGAAGGCACACACCCCCTCCTCCCCGAGTTATGAGGAATGGGTTATACAAGAGATAAAGAAAAACATCTCCCCAGCTGATTTCTACAGATGAAAATAGAATAGACATTTTTGGTTACATATTGCAACCCCAGACAGTGGCAGAGGGATTTAACTGCAGCCATTTGAAGTGTGCAGATAGAAATGCTGTGATGTCGTGGAAGGCAGCTGAAGGCTTTGTTTATTGCTGAAGTACCAGGTGATTGCCTGACTGAAATGACAAGTTGGTGTCTAGTTTTATTTAGGACTTGCCAGGAGGCTGGTTGCTTCTAGCAGGGAAGGAGCATCAGGTGTCCAGGACACATTGGACATGTGCAGCCAGTCTGGGGAGTCAGAGACTGTCTGTCAGTGCTGAACATGGGCAGCAGGATGGGGTAGCCAGGAGTCCCTCAGCATGGGATACAGGTGATGGGGGCACAGGGCTGTGGAGAGCTCTCAGTTGATGTAGAGATCGTGATGGGTTTACAGGCTTGTGGGTTTTCTTTGCATTAGATATCGTTAACTTTGTATAAGTTTCCTTCTGTGAGATCTGACATCTTGTTTCTATTAAGCTGAAACTGTTGAGAGATAAGAAATTGCTCAAGCATTCTGCTTTTTGTAAACATCTCTACTTTGCACTAAGAACGTGTCTTTTGCTGTCCGCTGCACACTGTCCTGCAGTAACTTCAGTCATTTCTCTGTGGCAGGCCACTGATGAATGCATGTCTTTAGTTCTTCGGGTTCCTGGATGTTCAGAGGGGAGAGCTTGGGCCAGTGGTGTCTGGAAGCAGCACAGTGGCTTTCCCAGGTGTTCTCATGTTGCTGGCAGTAGATGTTTCTTATGGTGTGCAGTGTGCTGCATGCTGAACACAGATGATGCGTGGGGCTGTCTGGCTGACCTCTTCAGGCACATGAAAAGGATTTTCTCGTCCTTGTGACTTGTGGCATGAAGGAGAGTGTGGACAAAGTAGGGAGGGGAGTGCATGAGGAAGTGCCAGTTGTCATCATTTCCAAGCAGCCAGCAGTAATGCTGCTTTAGCTGTTGGAGGAAATCTGCCTGCAGAGCCCTGGAAAATGACAGTTTCCTGTGTTAACAGGATTTGTCTTGCCTGGGGGGTGTCTGACCTTGTAGACTTCAGGTGAAAAATGCGCTGCAATTGTTTTCTATCTGAAGGAGAACCAAAAGCAGGGAAAGTGGGGCATCCAGGCAATTGGTCACACCAGGATTCAGCATGCAGGCTCTAACTTTTTCCCAATTCTCCTCCCCATTCCAGCAGAGCAGCGAGCGGCTGTGTGGGACTGAGTTTCCATTTGGGGTTAATCCACTGCAATCCTTCTTGATGCCCAGTGTGGGGCACAAAGGGTTGTGATTGAAAGAGATCTGAACAGAGCATATTAAAATATGAATAGTGTGGCCAGCAGAACTAGGGAAGTGATTCTTCCCCTGTGCTGGTTGGGCCACTGGTTGTGCCACACCTTGAGTGCTGTGTCCAATTCTAGGCCTCCTGATTTAGGAAAGATGTTGAGATGCTGGAACATGTCCAGAGAAGGGCAACAAGGCTGGTGAAGGGACTGGAACTCAAGCCTTCTGAGGAGCGGCTGAGAGAGCTGGGGTTGTTTAACGTGGAGAAGAGGAGGCTCAGGGGAGACCTTACCACTCTCTACAGCTCTCTGAAAGGAGGGTGCAGCCAGGTGGGGGTTGGTCTCTTCTCTCAGGCAACAAGTGACAGGACAAGAGGACGCAATCTTAAGCTGCACCAGGGTGAGTTTAGGCTAGACATTAGGAAAAAATCCTTAACAGAAGGAGTGATTGGGCATTGGGATGGGCTGCCAGGAGGGACGTGATGGAGTCATCATCCATGGAGGTGTTTAAAAAAAGACGAAATGTGTCAGCGTCATGATTTAGTTGATAAGGTGATGTTAGGTCATAGGTTGGACTTGATGATCTCAAAGATCTTTTCCAACCTGGTTAATTCTGTGATTCTGTGTGAAAAGTAAGTTGTTAGAAGCATTCATCATATTAGTTTAATAGTTGCTGGTCACAATGTTGATTTCTTTGCTCTCAGAGTTGTATCATGGAACACATGCTGGTCTGAGCATCACCAAGGGTGCTTTTCATCTTAGGATTGTGGAATGGTTTGGGTTGGAACGGACCTTAAAGATCATCTCCTTCAGACCCCAGCCATACAAGGCAGGGACACCTTCCACTATCCTAGGCTGCTCCAAGCCCTGTCCAGCCTGGCCTTGAACACTTCCAGGGTTGGCGTGGCCACAGCTTCTCTGGGCAGCCTGTGCCAGGGCCTCAGCACCCTCATTGGGCACAGTTTTTTCCTAATACCCAGTCTGACCCTGCCCTCTGTCAGTTTAAAACCATTACCCCTTGTCCTGACAGTATCTGCTCTTATAAGAGGTCCCTCTCCCTCCTTTTTATAGTCCCCTTAAGGTATTGAAAGGCTTCATTGAGGTCTCCCCGCAGAAAACTTCTTCCCTTCTCCAGGCTGAGCATCCCCAGCTCTCTCAGCCTGTCTGCATGGGAGAGGTGCTCCAGCACTGCCTTGTGACAGTCTGAGCAGCAGCTACAGCCCAAGAGCTCCCTGTTAGGGAAAGCAATACCAAGTGGTTGAGAGAAGCACTGCTGACCAACAGCTCAAACATCACATGCCTTTAATATTTTAGGGATTGTGAATTATTAAATTATTTGGATGAGAATAGGTAGTGCATCAAGCAGTACTTTTTCCTAATAGTTGACACTGTATAGTCTTGTTTTCTCTTTAATTTTGTGTTGAATGGCCGATATCAAACCAAACTTGGTGGTGAACTGCTGGAGAAAAAGTATTTTCTCATTATAAGTGTTTGCTGTCATAGTGAGGCTGCAACCATTTAGTTCAAGGGCAAGGCTTGCAGAGAGTTAGTAAAAGTAGGTGTGATAGAGCATATTATCTCTCTCTCCAGATTTGTCCTGCCTGTGCTCTTAGACTGCTGTGGCTACAACAGAGTATCTGCACTGGAAGTTTAGCTGTGTGTTGTGAAGGGGACCTTTAATAATTTATTAAAAATGACAGCAAAATTTCTTTGCAAAATAGAAGAATCAGTCTCAACAAAATTAGCACATGTTTTAAACTGCAGTGGTTTTTCTGTTGCAGTTGAAATTAATTTATGTAAAATTCAAGTTAATTTGACAAAATTAAACTTTCAATACAAGTTGACTACAAGAAGTTTTTATAAAGATCATTTATTGTAGCTCTGACAGTTCAGTTTAAGGAAGTTTTACATCATTAAAAAATGTCAGTTACTCAGATGCTGCATGTTGTCTTTCCCATAAATTTAAAGGACTCCAGGTGTGGCTCACACAATTTTTTTCATCAGTTTCATGGTGGTTTTATTTCTCAGT
Source organism: Nicator chloris (assembly GCA_013400495.1). NCBI lineage: Eukaryota > Metazoa > Chordata > Aves > Passeriformes > Pycnonotidae > Nicator > Nicator chloris. Next base: position 338,410 of record WAAE01016445.1, on the reverse strand, counting down.
TCTGTGTAAGTGGGCAAGCACTTACAGACATGTTCTGTAGCTATTTGTTTCCTTCCTTCTACACTTCATTTTAGAAGGATAAATGCTTTCAATATTTTTCTGAAAAAGTTGCAGTTGCAGTCTTCTTCTGTCGAGGACTATCAAAGTAATGTGAACTCGCATAATTAATTCCATATATGCTGCAAATTGTAAAGGGAAGGGCATTGCAGACTTTGCTCTCAGTGTCTCTTTTTCCTTCCTAGCTGCCCAGCTGAGCGACTGGAAGTGCTGTCGTGCCTGACACAGCTGCAACAGCAGCACATGGAGTTGATGAAGGTAACCCATGCTATGGGGACACCATGGCCAGGTCCTGCCCCAAGCCGTGCATAGGGCTCTGCTCCTCCTCTCTGCCTCCCCGCTCTTGGCTGGTGCTGCCAGCTGGTGCCTTTCCTTTGCACAGCAGCAAGCTCTGGGCCCTTGGTAGTGGTGGTCTGTGAAAAACCACTTTAATAGAAAAAATACTATAATCATCCTGTGGAAGCTTTCAGCAGGCACCTGCAGGTTATGGGGGATGAAATGAGCAGAAGAGCTGTTTGACGTGTGTTGGAGAAACTCCCCTTTCACGTCTCTCTGTGTAGAGCCTCCCCTTGGTTTATTTTATTAGTTTTCCCCCAGGCCTGGGTTAACAGACTCCTCCTTGCTTTCACTGTTTCCTATGTGCAGCTGTGTCCCCAGTGGTGTGTGTTGGTTTAACTGGGGCCAGGGCTGTGCACATTCTGTACTAGTCTGCATATCTGCTACAGCCCTCCCAGCTCATTGACCAAGGGTAGAGAGCACAGGAAAACCTTACTTGCCTCAGTATTTTACAAAGATATGTGTGTGATGGAATGGTTTTGCATGCAGTTTGACAGCAAAGATTAAAGATTAAATGTGTTTACCTTCTCTGCCGAGTCCCTGTAGTTACTGAGATGTCTCTAAAAGTATGTGCTTATCAGGAAGTACTTCTGTCATATTTTCATCATCTTGGGGATTTGCATTTTGTTTTAAGAAAAAAGTAACAGTCGTAATTTCCACTCAGCAAAATTGCATTTGATTTGAACAATATCGGGCCAAACACTTTTATTTGGATACCTCAGACATGCATTGCAGTATCCTGCTTTAATTGGAATAGCAGATTAATAAAGACAGCAGTTTTCACGTGTTAAGTTTTGGAATTGCACAGGTGCAGATAACATTTTTTAGGCATTTTGACCTTCCCTTGCTATGTGAAATAGGCAATTTTCTCTTTTTGGTGTCAAGCTTTAGTAGTTCTCCAAGATACAGTTTCGCAGAGAGGTTGAGGATGCCCCATGCCTGGAAGTGTCCAAGGCCAGGTTGGACAGGGCTTGGAGCAGTCTGGTCTAGTGGAATGTGTCCCTGCCCGTGGCAGTGTGTTGGAACAAGATGATCTTGAAGGTCCCTTCCAACCCCAACCATCCTATGATTCTGTGATAGATCTTGATATAGGGTTAGCAGGATATGTCTGTTCTACAGAAGATGAACAGTCTCTCCCACCAAATACCTGACCTTTACCTTGGTACCTGTTTCTTTTCAAAGTCAAATTTTGAAGTTTTGTTTTGTGGAGGTTTTTTGTTGTTGTCGTTTTTTGTTTGTTGTTTTTGATTCTGTAGGTTTTTAACGATCCTATTCATGGGCACATTGAATTGCATCCCCTGCTTGTTCGGATTATCGACACCCCTCAATTCCAGCGCCTCCGGTACATCAAGCAGCTGGGTGGCACATACTTTGTTTTTCCAGGAGCCTCGCACAACCGCTTTGAACACTCCCTGGGGTAAGGTGGTGCTTCTGGCACACGCATCTCTGGCATCTGCATATCCCTGAATTCGGTTCTGCTGCCAGCCAAGGGCATTGCTGTCTGAGCATTGGTGAAAAGTGCTGGGAGAGTGTTTCTGGTTCCAAATGTTCCTGGATATCCCCTGTGATTGTGGGCTGTTCCCTTGAACTTCTTTTAATAAAGACAGATAAACAAACCTACAAGATGGATCAATGTTAGATTTCCTTCCCCACCCTTTATTATTCTAAGAATAATGTTAGCTAAAAACTGTAAGTGCTTTATGTTCCCCCAGTCAAAATACAAGTTTTAAAGCATAAACTTAGTAAGTGTACCGAGGCTACTCTTACGATCTGCCAGACAATTGTGATCCCCACTCATCATCCAGCACAGGAAAATCTATTTGATCTGTAATGTTTGCCTTTGTAGGTAGATGTGCTTCATGCAATCAGTGGCAGGTTGTCAGGCTGGTAGGTGTAATTCCATTAAGTAGAAATGTGATGGACGCAAGGATTCAGAGTGTGTTGCTAGGTCATTCATACTCCTCAGGGAAGCTGATGAATGACAAATTTGAACTTGTTTTAAGGGTATATCTCAAGGGGCAGTGAAATTAAGCTAGTAAGTGGTTTGTATTCAGGTGATCTGGCCAGACTAAAGTTGCCTTTATTGGTGCTGAAATATTGTGGATTAGATCTGGCTAACTTATAACGCGATTCAAATGGCTGTTTGCAAAAGGATCAGATGAATGAGGCAGCCTGGATTGATTGTATCTGGTAAACCAAAAAGACAACAGTGTGGTTGAATATAAACATATAAACAAAGTGTTCACAACATAAATCGGAAAATTCCAGTTGTATCAGCAATTTTTCTTTTGAACAGTTCTATTGATCTATTGAGTTAAATTTAGGACAGTTGTTCTCCACTTGTTTATAATTTCAAATATTTCTATAGTGTTAGAAGAAGTGAGCTTTGTGTGCTTATTGGTCTAGTAAAAAGCAATCAAACAGTGAAATTTGGAGTAATGAAACATATTACCTTGTCACAGAAAGCCTTGTCTTGCTTTAAGCTGTTCTGAACGGGGAACTGTTGAGGCAAGTGGTGCAGAGGTTATAAACAGTTTATGGGAGTATGTGCCATATATTTGCTCCTGCTGGTTTTGTGTCATGAGAGCAGAGGGTCCCATTCAAAAAATGAAACTAAATCAAATCTGAAATCTAAAATGAATGAGAAGAAGAGAAATAATTGTCATGAGCTATTATTAAAGCAGCAGTTTGAAAAAAGTACCAAATTCTTTGGTGACTGTTGTGGACCTTTGCAGTTTGCCCTGACTGGAATTCAAGGATTAAGTGTAAGCTGAGGTGCTTCAAGATTCTCACTGTCAGTGGCTCACTGCTGTTCCCTTACACAGCTACTGTGGAGTTGTTTGTTATGAAATACTGCAGAATGCTGTAGAGTCTCTGTGTTTTGGGCATGGTATCCTATTTCAGAGTGGTATCCCATGCTTTTTTGCTTTCAGGGGACTAAAACTCTACTACAGGAAGAAGTTTGTGATTGTCTCACAAGGTCAGGGTTTGGGTATTCCTTGTATGCTGCCTCTCAGACAAGGGCTGTGACTTAATGGAGCAAAATAGAATAGGAGAACTCCTCTTTTTCTGTTCATCCTAAACCACTGCTATATTTCTTTCTTTTCCTTCTGCAACAGGGTTGGCTACCTTGCAGGATGTTTGGTTCGTACACTGAAGGATAGACAACCAGAACTGAATATAACCCAACGAGACATCCTCTGCGTAGAAATTGCTGGGCTTTGTCACGATTTGGGTAAGGAACATCTGAGATGGATTGTTGCTTTTGGAAAGCTAACCAGGATGAAAAGCTGGCTGTAAGGTCAGAACATGCGAGCTCTTTTGGGCTGCGCTGTGCATGGCCACATTCCAAGACAGGTTTTATCTGTTTTGTTTTGTCTGGAGTACATCTGTGGAGACACATCCACTTGAATCTGTAGCCACTCTTAGCTAGTGTTTTGTCCTGTTTCCAAATGGTGCTTAGAGTTCTGCCATCAGTGGCTAAGGTGTCCACTTCCTTCTGTGATTTCTCCAGGTCTCTTATAACATTTCAGAATGAAGATCAGTGTTCCTTTCAAAAATTGTAACATTTATTTCATAATTTCTTCTTTGCTTCAGGGCTCACACAGAGTAATAATATTCTCAGTGTTGCTGCAGCACTTGCCTGTGGTGTAGGTGCTGGAACTGGCTGTTAAGTGCAGTAGTACTTAAAGTATCTTAGCATACTTGTTATACCTGAGTCTATCCTCATCAATGATGAATAAGGAATTATCTGATGTTTGCACTCAGAGAGTTGTGGTTACAGGCTCGATGTCTAGGTGGAGCCCAGTGATGAGGGACCCGTGTGGGGACCGATGCTGTTGGGTATCTCTGTCAGTGATGGGGACAGGGGGTGGATCGATGTGCCCTTGGGCAGTGTGCCAACACCACCGAGCTGTGTGGTGCAGTCACACGCTGGATGGAAGGGATGGCGCATCCAGAGAGACCTGGACAGGCTGGAGGAGTGGAGAGTGGATTGAGAGCAGCCCTCAGAGGAACTTGAGGGCGTTGGTGGGTAAGAGGCTGGACAGGACCAGAGACAGCCTATGGGAATTTAAAAGGTAAAAGGGTTTTTAGGAAGTGTAAGGAAAGCTTTAGGAGGTAGGAAAAAAGCGCTGAGAAAAAAGGCTTTTCTGGATGAAGTGGTATAGTGAAGAAACAGTCCTTTATGTCAGTGATGACGAGAGGGCAGTCTCTAGGAATCACTGATAGAGAGGGAAGTCTAGGCTGGAGTGGTCCCATCTCGACGATCACTTTATTGATCCTCTTCAGGTCATGAAGCAATCTCTAGGAGTCAGAAGTCTTCTTGTGGGTGACAAACATTGAGGAATTCTAGGGGCTGTTCGTGGGAGCGATGTGATCTTTTTGTAGTTGCTCTATTACTAATTTCTTGAGACTATTTAATTTTTTCTCTGACAAAGGCTATTGATCAATCTGAACTGGATTGTCAGTTTTCTAGGATAACTTTAAAACAGGGGGTTTCAATGTGGTGTCTATCACAGGCCCACTTCTAGTTTTGTCTCCTACTGTGACAGCACGTCTCTCTCTCACACGGTGATTGGTTTCTGCACAAGGAAGGGACACACAGTCGCTGTCTTCCCTTCAGGACTTGTAATAGTAATCATGGACTCACTTTGCAAACACACAGTGGCACCCCCAATTCTTGTGAGGGCACCTATAGGGAATATTAAATTCCAGTCACTTGGTCAAAATAAATGCGAAATCACAGTGATGTCAGCACCTGTAACATAAATTGTCCTACCACAATGAGTCAGGCCACAAGGCAGTTCTGGTTGGTTCTGGCCTACACGTTCTACCTAGAAGACATCTGGCATCGAAGTAGAACTCACATCTGAAACACCTCGATACAGAGTTGGATTAGTTAAAAATGCATTTTGTTTGAGGAATTTGAGAGAAGGTGTTACATAAACATGTCTGATCATTCTGAATCTATTCACAAAAGTATGAAAAAGCTTAAAAACTTGACATCTGAGATCAAAAATAAGGAAACATGGTTAGACAATTTGTTTGATAGATGGGGCTTAGCTCCTTAGCAAAAACAACTCTGCCAGTTAGGTAGAATTTTGTTGATGGTTTTAGTATTAATTTTAGTGATAATACCTTGTGTAATTCATTGTACACGACAAGTGATGGACAAGCTTACTGAAGAGGTCCTTGTTTTCCAAGAGAAAAATGCAGAAAAGGGAATTGCAGAAATGGGAATTACAGAAAGTTCACAAAATCTCACTGAGGCAATAGAATTAGAGTCACTCACAAATTAAGCTTTTGAATTAAGACCTTAGAAAGATCGGGATTTGTCAAAACCTAATGTATATACTAAATCTGATTTTGCACAGCATTGATAATGCCTTGACTTAAGGTGATAGAACTTAAAGAAAACAAAAAAAGTGCTTTTATGTAGAAAGCTTATAGTATTGTTTTAATAGGGTAAGAAATATATACAGTAGTGAAGCTATGTAATGCAAGGTAGTAAATAAGCGACAAGTCAGAAATGGTTTCTTTATGGCTGAAATAGAGAGGGGGAATTGTGGGAATTTAAAAGGTAAAAGGGTTTTTAGGAAGTGTAAAGAAAGCTTTAGGAGGTAGGCAAAAAGTGCTGAGAAAAAAGGCTGGGAACTCTAAAACTCTCCCAGAGAATGCAAGAAATTAGGATACAAAAAAATACGTTTATATTTATCATAAGGTACAAGAACAAGGACTAATGGATGATACAGGGTGTGTTATGTTCTAGATATATGCTTTGCAAAGATAGAAAAAGTTTCAGTCTTAAAATAATGAATCATTATGTGTTGTTGCCCTGGTTTATAGAGACCCTTTTATTTATCCCACGTGGGATCTTTTTTGATTTGCCAAAGTAATATGACACTAAACTCTTTCTTGTTAATTATTGGATAGAAAAATCACTACAAAATGTTAATGCTTCAGCAGCCATCTTGTTCCTGATCTAGCTTTGCATGGATTCTGTTATTTTCTTGTGTCTCTTGCTTATTGCTTGATGATACACAACAAATAATAAATCCTAAGACTGCAAACTGGATCGGTTCCCATCCTGTTTGTCCTGAGATGTGAATCAATCCCAGCAGGAGCCCAGAACCCCCCATGTGCTGGGCTGATCCCCAGCATGGGCAGAAGTGAGGAGGGGGGATTCTGCCCCTCTGCCTTGCTCAGGTGAGACCCCACCTGCAGAGCTGCCAGCAGCCCTGGGGCCCAACGTAAGGATGGGGTGCTGCTGGAGTGAGGCCTTGGAGATGCACCAAGATCTGGAGCCCCTCTGCTCTGGAGCCAGGCTGGGAGGGCTGGGGGTGTTCAACCTGGAGGAGAGAAGGCTCCGGAGAGGCCTTGTGCCACATAAAAGGAGTTCCAGGAGACCACAGAGGGACTTTGGACAAGGGCTTGGAGTGACAGGACAAGGAGGAATGGCTTCCCACTGACAGAGGCCAGGATTAGGTGGGATATTGGGAAGAAATTCTTCCCTGTGAGAGTGGGGAGGCCCTGGCACAGGTTGCCCAGAGAAGCTGTGGCTGCCCCACCCCTGGAAGTGTCCAAGGCCAGGTTGGACAGGGCTTGGAGCAGCCTGGGGTAGTGGAAGGTGTCCCTGCATTGTATCACAGGGGTCTGAATGAGATGATCTGTTATGTCTGTTCCAACCCAAATCAGTCTAAGACTCTGTGATATGTCAAGAAAAGCCAAATACAGGAGAAGATCCTAAGCTTGCTCAAGAAATTTTTGCTGACAGTTATGTCTCAGACTAAACTCATGTAATCTTTATATTTAAGGTCATGGGCCATTTTCACACATGTTTGATGGAAGATTTATTCCACTCACTCGTCCAGATTTGAAGTGGAAGGTAAGTTTATCACTATTAAAATAAAAATATAAACCTGAAATTTTTAGAGGCACAATAATTAATCTTTAAAACGTCCCAGTGCTTGTGAGGCCATAGTGGTCATCTGGCCTTACCTTATTGCATAATTTTGATGGCTAAAATGAAAACCAGAATGTTTCTTTATCTTGTGATATCATCCTTGTGCTGCACTGGTCATTTCTGGCCAGCAGTGTGCCTGAAAATGCTTATTGAGAGCTTTCTGCAGAATATATTTTATATTTGCAAAATACCAACTGGCAGGTTCCTTTCCAGTATAATGTTTTAGTCCAAGGCCAAGATATTCAGTAGTGTTTAGAATTCAAACTTTCCAAAATTTTGAACAGAGTTTCAACAGTTGTTAACTGTGCAACACAGTCCTTTCAGGCCTCCCTCTGCTTTTAATTTCTTAGGCAAATCAGATGAGTAAACTGTAGCAGTGTGGAGATGGATGGTGGTTGTTGCTACCTCTGGGAAGCACCTCCTGAGGAGGCCGCTCGGGCAGGCACAGGCAGTCATTCAGTCCACACTCACACACATCACAGATAAGTCAGCAAAGAAAGACAGGAAGGGCCTTCTGGATAAAGTTCCAGAGAGATTTATTTTGCAGACTCGTGCCAAAGGATTCCAGGGACAAACACTTGGGAAAATGGAGGCCTCAGGGTTAAGTACAGGGTCAGGGTCCAATGGTCTGAGGGCACGGGTGCGGTACAAGGGCAGGGCAAAGGGCAATGACTTCAGGGAACATGAGGGTGGATAATCAGCAATACCACAACCAGGGGAGAATCTGGGGAAAAAGAAACCTCTAGGACTAGGTACATATATGAACAATAGAGGTGGGCAAGGCCAACGGGCCAATGGGAAGAGGAGAACCGAGGTGAATGAACATGATGCTGCACAGCACCATGGGGGAAGCCTTTTTGCTCACCCTAAGCTATGAGGCATTCTCGGAGCCTTTGGTAGATTCCTTCAGGGCGTTGCCCTGGAAATTCCCCTGGTAGGTTCAAGGGCCTCCACAGTACACTGGTTAATCTTTTACACAGCAAAATTGATTATTGTGTCTTTTAGCATTGTAACTGCCTTGCTGCTGTTTGTCAACACGCAAAATTAACAGCTCTGTGATGAAGAGTGTGTCTCTGGACTCTGTAGACCAGGTGATTTCCTGTTCTGTTTAATGCAAAATGACTAGGAAAGTACCCAGGTGCTGCACTTCATACCAGCCTGCCCATGTGCCCTACTAGGCAGTGCTGATGACTTGGAGCAAAGCTGTGACACTGCAGGAAAGATGCTTAAACTATGTAATACAAAATTTGGATGGTTTTTATTCACAGCATGAAGCTGCTTCTGTTCAAATGTTTGAGCACTTGATCACTTCCAATAAACTAGAAGAAGTCATGAAGTTCTATGGTCTTGTTCTGGAGGAAGATATGTTCTTCATCAAGGAACAAATAGGAGGGCCTATAGATGAAGCTGCCTGTGTGAAATCGGTGAGTCAGTGTGCTGCTCCTCTGGTTATCCCAATTATCTGAAAGAACAGATAATTTTGGCTTCTGCTATATGTGACTTCTAGCTACATGAAGTTCTGGAAATCTTGTCACAATTGATGCTGGAGGAGTGTTGTGTTTATTTCTTACAGTGCTGGCAGATGTGTTAATGTGCTTACAACTCACTGAGAATTCTTACCCAAAAGCCTCCAGGTCAGAGGAAAGCTGTAGAAAGTTACTTGTATTTAGGGAACCTAACTGGTGACTGGGATCCGCTCAAGGGTACTGAAAGAGTTGGAAGAAGTGCTCATCAAGGTATTTTCCATCATTTACCTGCAGTCCTGGGTGGTCCCAGTTGACTGGAAATCAGCAAGTGTGACTCCATGTACAAGAGTCAGAAGGATGATCCGGGGAACTACAGGGCTGTCAGCCTGACCTTGGTGCTAGGGAAGATCGTGGAGCAGATCATCCTGAGTGCCATCATGCAGCACATAGAGTTCAACCAGGGAGTCAGGCCCAGCCAGCCTGGGTTTATGAAATGCAGGTCATGCTCAACTGAAGGGCAGGAAGGCTCTACAGAGGGATCTGGACAGGTTGGATCAATGTGCTGAGGCCAGTTGGTGTTGGATCTTGCTACAGGCTGGGGGCAGGGCAGCTGGAAAATGGCTAGGCAAAAAAGAGATGCTGTTTGGTTGACAGTGGCTGGTAATGAGCCAGATGTGCCCAGGTGGGCAAGAGGCCAATGGCACATCATCTGTACCAGCCATGGCATGGCCAGCAGGACCAGGACAGTGACAGTGCCCTTGTACTGGGCACTGCTGAGTCCTCAACTCAAATTCTGGGTTCAGTTTTGGGCCCCACACTTGAAGAAAGACACTGAAGTTCAATGGAGAAGGGCATTAGAGCTGGGGAAGGGTCTGGAGCACAAGTATGATGAGGAGCAGCTGAGGGAGCTAGGGGGGCTTGGCCTGGAGTAAAGGAGGCCTCCCCCAGTCTGGATAACAAAACTGGGCACTGGCAGCGATGAGGCAGTGAGCAATCCGAGCCTGGCCCAAGTGCCAGAGCCACAACAGCTTTGATGACAGCAGCAAGATGCTTGGATTTATTGCAGTAGCAAACATAGAGGCAGGGATAAGACTTGAAGAAATGAGCTGCCTCAAGAGGCAAACAAGAAGAGATGGCAGTTGTTAATCGTTGCAACTCTATGAAAGACTTAAGTCCTCTCTCTTTGTTTTATGCTTTACAGCTTTTGTCATCTCTTCAAGGTCACTCATTCAGTTGTCACCAGAGTGAAGAACTGGTAGCAGTGGGAGATCTGTCAAGACAATCTGGTCCAAATCAGAATTTATATGTAGTCCCAAATAAGTAACCCACAAATGTTCACTCTTGCCCATTATTTTCTGCTGCAGGAGTGGGTAGCAATTCCACAGCAGATCCAAGGAACTTGGCATAGTGAAATCGAGTCTGAGATCCTGTAGGAAGAGGACATTCATTTACAAAATCCTCAAACTGATTTTTATCCCACCGGGCTTGTTTACACACGAATCTTTGTGCCTGCCAAAGCATTGATCTTGTGCCAGGTTCTTTCCACGAGTCTGGTTTGCCTTGTTTGGATTCTGTGCCTGTTTTCCAGCAGGATACCAGGAAGAGGAGTGCCACACACCATACATAGCATCACCTTCCTGGTGTTAGGCAGGAGATTGCATTGGCAGGCTGTGCACTGTGGTGCAGGCCTCTGTCATGGCATGGACAATGGGTGTTCAGGCACCAGACATAAACAGTGTCCTGAACATGTCCCAGTACCAGAGCTTTGTGATCATGGTATTTTTATCCGTGATGTGTTTTCTTCCTGCTGCTTGCATATGTTTCCTTTGCTGTTCACATCAGTTTTAGTATTTCTCTAGTGCAAGTAGCATGGAAGCCATGTTTGCATACAATGTTTTCCACTTTCAGAATTTCAAGGCCACTTTATGGCTTTTTTTTTAGGTGAAGGATCTTTAAATTTTCAAGAAAATGTGCACCTTTTATCTTGTTAGTTTGGTGTTCATTTCCTGTTTACCTTATGGCTGAATTGTCCCTTGTGAGGTAGGAGTTTAAGTAGCTGACTATCAAACAATTTTTGCTTAAAACATCTAAGTGAGTGTTTTTAAACTCTGTTCTATAAAGTTGTAGACTGCAGAAGATTGCAGGACAGTGATATGTATGTCTATTTAATTGCCTGAAAATTAAATAATTCCAAATTTTCCCCTCTTTGTTGATATGCTCTTTTTTTTTTTTTCATTTCCAAGCTGCAGGCTTTCTTTTAGTAGAGTGATGGGCAATGAATACTTGTGTTCATAGGTTTTATTCTCCCTGAGATTCATAGAAGACAGCTGCTTAGGCCCTGTTCTGGATTTCTAATGCCTGATAGCTTCTGGAAGTTCTTTCCTTGTCTTTGTGTTCTTCACTACCGCAGTGTTGGATGTTTATCACAAGCAAAATCAAAGTGTATTCCCACTGTCTTTAAAAAGCTGTTTGACATTGTTGGTGCACTTTAATTTCTTGTTGTTTCTGATGTTTTTCTTCCTGGCTCCCCTGTCAGTGGCCCTACCGTGGTCGACCAAAGGAGAAAAGTTTCCTCTATGAGATTGTAGCTAATAAAAAAAATGGCATTGACGTTGACAAGTGGGATTATTTTGCAAGGTACAAGTCTTACATTTTATTATGAATTCCTATTGACAAAATGCTGCTGTATGTACAAAAATTCTCATATCGTTAAACACTCTGTGGAATATTTCTAGGGATTGCCATCATCTGGGAATCCCAAATAATTTTGACTATAAGCGATTGCTTATCTTCACTCGAGTCTGTGAAGTGGAAAACCAGAAGCACATCTGCACCCGTGACAAGGTGAGCAGCCTGTGGAACCCGGGGGGGGCTGGAGCACCTGGAGGCACACAGGGGAGCTGCACCCCTGTGTCCTGGTGGTCCTGCCCCGTGCTCCCTTAGCTCGAGAGGGAGGGAAGTAGTTGCTGCTCTGAAAGTTTTTCTCAGAAGCTGCTGTTTGGGGGAGGGGCAGAGCAAACCACTGTTTGAAAGGATTTGTGGCAGATCCTGGTAGGGGAGACTCTACAAACCCATCAGATCTGCATGATCCTGCTCCAGGTCTGCTGGGCAGGAAGTGAATGTGGCTGTGGTGAGGGTGAGGGGCTGCTAAAGGGATGAGGGGTCCCTTTCTCTGCCAGGCTGCCTGGGCTCACTGTCAGCACTCTGCTCTCCTACGGTGGCCTGAGCCAGTTTTAACATTTGGAAACTGAATAATAATCATTCTGCTTTATGCTGTGAATGGGAGGAGACAACTAATTTGATTAATTGATTGTTTTAATTTTCCCAGTAAGACAGTGGCAAAAGTAAATGCTGATAGGGTTTTTTTGATTCAGGAAGTTGGAAATTTGTACGAGATGTTCCACACCCGGAATTGCCTGCACCGGAGAGCATACCAGCATAAGACTGGCAACATCATTGAAATAATGCAAGTATATTCTCCTTTCCTTCCTTTCCAATTTATTTTTAAATTCTTGAAACAATCCATATCCATTTGGAATATTCAGAAAATCAATAAGGTGTGACATAGAATAAAAGCCACTTCTGATTCTTGTAAAAAGACTTAGTGCTTAGAGTGTCATAGAGGCTGTGATTAACAAAGCAAAGAAAACAGAAAGGGAGGAGGACAAAAACATCCTTCCACCTCAAATTAAATTAGAGGAAAATTACTAAAGGGCTGAAGAAGCACAGGACCAGGATGTGCTTAAACCATTTAAACTGCTGACAGCTGAAGTTAAATCTTTATCTGCAAGTTAGAGACCACTTAGCTCAAACTGCCTGGTTACTAGAGCAGGGTTACTAACAGAGTGAAGTCATGAATGGGCTCATGTAGCTCAGCTAAGGCCTGGCTTTGTGTTCATGTAATGCAAGATTTGCTCAGGACCAACTCAGCTGGCTACCTGCTGTTTTACCTCTCTTGTTGATGTCTATACAATTTTCCCAATAACATTATTCTTTCTACTTGTCTTGAAAATCAGAAATACTTGTATCCCCAAATTTTTTTTTCCTTAGGGTCATCTTTGCTGGGTAACTGTCTGTTGAGTTTGGTAAAAAGGAATGTTAAGGATTACACAGTACAAGAGTGATTTGGATTGCTTTCATTTCTTAAACTTCAGGTCCTGATTTAGGGATCCTCTAAAACTCAGACTAAAGATGCTCAGGTTTGACAGTACCTACATATATCGAGTAAAACATATTTTTTTAGTTTAGAAAAACTCAGTTCTTGGCTTCTGATAATTATAGCAGCTATTCCAAAAGAATGTCCAAGCTACAAATGACAGCAAGGTACATGGAAATCTGGAAGAACTTCATCTTTAGAACATCATATTTTCCCATCTGAAAACACATGTTTGTGATGCTTGCCCTTTACAATGCTTTGTACCCTTTCAGCTAACTCGGGAAGCAAGGAGTCTGTAAAAGAGTGTGGTCATCTGTGAGGAAGCCTTGCTGCAGCTGAGGGACCATGTCACTGTTTAGCAGGGTTCTTCAATTGTCTCAGTGGTGCTAAACACAGTCTGAAATAGAATTAAGTCAATTTGCTCAGTCATCTAAAGCTTACATTCTCTTCTGAACCTGTCTTCAGTAAATCTCTGTTGGAACGCGCAGTGACAGCTTGGAGACAAGATGTTGCAGTGAACAGTGTCTGCTGTGTGCTGGGGATACAATTTCGTCTGTTGTCTTCTGTTTATAACATACTGATTTGTTTCATTTTGCCTGTTTCAAAACTATATTATCCTAAAGTCGTAATTTTGTCTCAAACTAGGATAACAGAAGCCTTTCAAAAAGCAGACGAATTTTTGGAAATAAGAGGCTCTGGAGGAAAAGTGTATCGGATTTCTACAGCAATGGAGGACATGGAAGCCTACACTAAACTAACTGGTATGAAGTCTCAGAATTATTTTTTTAAGTAAAAGTATGAGTACCTGTTAAAATGCTGTTTTTACTGCTTTTGTGCAGAGAAGGTGGGGCAGACCTGGGCTGTCTAATGCTCGTGCTCTCAAATCTTGCTGCAAGAGCAAGACCTTCTGGTTTAAAACACTTTTATGTTGAGAGAGAAAGAAGCACCAAGTTTGTTTCACATATGTTCAGATTTAGCAGTGTTAGAAAGTCCTGCCTGTGCCTTGAGTTTGTTGCACTTGTCACAAGTGGGATGTAAGTGAGCTCTAAGTGATACTACAGGTGGCTCTGTCAGGTGAAGTACTGGATGTGTGTTGTGGTGTGACACTATTCCCAAAGCAGGTTCCAAACAGCTCTCGTGGAGTCTCAGGGTTCCTGCCCTGCTTTGCCTGCGTCTCCTGGACTGTGCTGTGGGGCCCCAGTGTTCCCCTGGTTGTGTTCAGAGCTGCAGTGTGGGCCAGGCAGCCCTACTGCACCAAGGCTCTGTGGTTGGCTCTGTGCATGCAGCGCAGGGGTGCTGCAGGTCCTGCTCAGGGCTGCTCCTGATTACTGGCAGCTCTTGCAGCACATGTCACCTACAGCTTACCAGGACTTCCATGCCAGCTCTCCTGAGTTTCCATCACCAAGCCTTAGCTGGCCAAAAGAGAGACTAAGGAACTTCTATCTTTGGTCCATGGATGAAGTGACAGGGCCTGAGGGCACTGTTTTAGAGAATCCTGTGTGCCTTAGCCTTTATCATACTAGAGGCCTTCTGCTGGCCATCCTTCTTATGCCACAGCCATCTGCGGTCTGACCACACACCTGCTGCTGAGGTGAGGAGTTGCATGTCCCCTCTGTCATTGTGTGCCTCTGCTCAGGGCAGGACAAAGGGGCTGGCTTGGAAGGGCAGTAGTTGTTGGGGAACGTGAATTGCATTGCTGAGCAATGGAAGGCTGGGCAGAAAGGAGAGAACTGAGGTGAAGTTGTTCCTGGGCTGACATCTTCCTGGGGGCCAGCTGGCCTGGTGGGTCCTGCTGTAACTACCTGCTTTCCTGTGGTGCCTGGTGAGGAGCACAGCTCAGGGCAAGGACAGCAGGGCTGTGCCCAGCCTCTCACAGTCTGCCACAGCAAGGAGCTGCTTGCTGGGACCATCTGTTCAGCAAGGAGGGCTGAACAGCAGGGAAAGTGATGTGAGGAATGTACCAGCATCAGATGTACAATGGGGCACGAGGGATGAGTATGTTCTCTTCAACCTCCTTCCTGCCTCTAGTGCTGTGGAGGGTAGGATTTTTCCTTTTTTTTCTTTTCACTCGGAATTTTCTCCCGCTCATTGCCTAACAGATGGGAATATATTTAAGAGAGACAAAAGATGTAGCCAAGGAAGAGGGAGAAGGATGCAGTTTGCTACCATCTCTGAGCTGGAGGGCATTCTCTTGGGAAGTGCAGATACTGGGAGGTTTTGGGTGGGGGGTGAGGGGCTGGGCTCAGCTCTTCCCTCACTCACACCCTCGGGATCAGAGGTGAGACGGGCAGGCTGCTGCTGTGGAGAGAATTTGCTGCCACCGCGGACTTCTGTCCTGCACTGCTTTCTGCTTATTGTGGGGTGAGCTTCTGCTTGCAAGAGCAGCTGTGGAACTGGGACCTTTCCAACACCCGACCTCACTGGGAAGGGGACCCTCGCCCCCTCCTTTTTCCCGGAGGGAGCATCTCTGGCTGCTTGTGGGAGCCCGCCTGCCTCTGCCCAGCCCTGCTGCTTTCTGCTGCTGCTCCCAGCCGCTGCTGCGGGCTTTTTTGGTACCCTTTACCCAACACCCTGTGCCTGCTGGGAGCCCCCGCTGCTTCTGCCACCGCTTGGGGCTTAGTGCTACACTTTGATTCAATGCTGCCGGGACTCTGCTCGCCTCTTCCCCGTTCCAGCTGCTGCTCCAAGGTTCCTGCCACAGCTCCTTTCATTGTCTAGAGGTGCACCGGGACCGGCTGCTTCCCGTGAGTTTCCCAAGGAAGGCCCTTCTCCATCCCTCCTGCCAGCCCTCCCGCCATGGCCGTGTGGGGAGAGGCGGCCGAGCCCGCGCCACAGCGCCCCCTGCAGCCGCGGGGGAGTCATCGCCCCTGCCCCGCCCGCCGGGAGCCACCAGCGCCCCTGGCGGCCGTGCCCGGAGCTGCCCCAGAGGGGAAGGCGCCTGCGGCCGGGAGAAGGCTGGGCCTGGGGCTCTGGGTCTGCCTGGTGTTGCTGCCGGGGCTGTGCTTTGTTTGCCTTGTTATATTTACACACGTAAAGAGCTGCTATTCCTTTTCCCATCTCTTTGCCTGAAAGCCCCATAATTTCAAAGTTACAATAATTCGGAGGGAAGGGGGGTCATATTTTCCATTCCAAGGGAGGTTCCTGTCTTCTTTGGCAGACACCTGTCCTTTAAACCAGTACAAGTGCTTGCAACCTGGACACTCCCGAGGCTTGTTTCAGCAGTCCCTGGTGAGTGATGCTTCTGTGAAATTGTCCAGTTATGGACCTCTACAAATGATGAACCTCTGGGAGGTTCTGCAGCAGAAAGTTCCCTGGCTTTCTTCCATTGTGGGTGAAGAACCACAGTTGTTTTTTAATGTGTTGCTTCCTGATTTGGCAGCAAATCCTAGTTCTAGTAAAGGTTGAGACAGCAAAGCATTCCTTGTCACCACTGCTTTTGCACAGGGAAGATGTTCATGGGCTTCTTATTTCCCCGGCATTCTCTGTTCTTTGTCTGAAGAGACCTGGTCTGTGGTTCCTCATGGAGAAATTCCTGGCTTTGGTTGACCTTGTCCATTAAACCAGTTGAAGGTGTTTTGGTACTGGAGCGTGTTGGGAGCTCCTCAGGCCACTTGCAGCTCCTGGTGGGTCCTTGCAGGGCTGTGCTTGCAGCATGTGTCGAAGCTGCCCAGGTATTCCTGGCCAGGGAATGCAGTCGTGGGATGTAGATCAGACCAGCAGCATCCTGGAAACAGCAGCCTCTAGCACAGCCAAAAATAACCTTTCTGCTCTGAAGCCACATCAAAAGAAACCTCTGTCTTGCTCTGACTGATGGTGGGAACCTCGCTGCATGTGTCACTGTCATGTGGAGACAGGAGGGAGGATTTTTATGTTGGCATCCAAAGTCTGAGAAAACCTGAAGGCTTAATGGCTATTCTTTTTTTTTTTTTACAAGACAGAGTACCCATGTCCTGAGCTAGTTAGTGATGGAGTTCAGGATATTCTGCTGAACAAGTCTGGCTAAATAAGAGGAGAAAGTAACTTCTAGTGAAATAACAAAATATGGTGCCAGGGTGAGAATTGAGATAGTTTTTCTGCCAACAAACCACTGTGAATCTCAACCACTGTGAATCTAATGATAATTAGGATAAGGTTGTGAATTCTTATGGTCAGACTTAGTTCCGTCATTCCCTGAAAGTGTCTTTCCTGAACCAGCAGTTTTTCTGGTTGCTTTAACCTTTGTCCCTGTTTGTGCATTTTACTGTGACACTGGATTGTGACATACATAACAAAAATCGATGCAACTTTGGCAGACTGTGTCTACCTGGAAATTCTGCACTCAAGTCATCCTGAACTGGAGGAGGCACGAGAAATTTTGCGTAAAATAGAACGACGTGAATTATACAAGTTTTTAGGAGAGACTCGACCTGAATCAAAGAAGGAAATTGTAAAGGTAGTGTCCTTTAGCAGAAGATTCTGAATTCTGTCCCCATAAAAATGTTCTTGAAGTTGCTGACCATCCATTTATCTCTTTCTCCATGTGGGCTTTGTTTAGTTTGAGGGGGGGGGGGTTTGTTATTTGCTATTTGAAAAATAGAGTCAAAAGTTTTCCTCCCATCTTTAAGTAGCTGAGCCCTGAAACATAAGAAATTGGGGAAAGTTTTATCCACAAACAGTCAGAAGAATGGCAACAGGTAGAAATTCAGAAGCTGATTATTGAAGGAATATTTTCAGGAAAAACTTTTCTGAAAAATACAAACTTTTCTAAAAGACTCTTACAGTCCAGTGATTGAGAAGGTTATTACATCATTTGATGTTAATGAAAATTTCAAAATAATAAGGAACACATTTGCTTCGAATCATAATTTGTGTGCTTTGCTTTGAGAATAAATATCAAACTGAAAAATAGCTGCTGAATTTCATGGTGTTAATTGATACTAAGCGTGAGCATGCATGTACTTTCCCCAGTCTTTTTCATGAGTGCTTTTCAAAGCAGATAGCAATTTAATTCCAGTTGTCTTATTTCAAAATTATGATATATTAGAGCTCACTTCAGCTGGTTCAGCTCTTTTAATGTGCTATACTGTGTTTTCAAATCATCAGTTACTTATCCCCAAACTTCAGCCATAATGGTGGCAATTTTCTATTCCTGATTTCCAGAAGTGGATGTCTGTATCCAGAAAGCCTTCATTAAAATAATTGAGCTCTTTTAAAGAATAAGGTTAGAAAAGGACTACTAGATGTAACTGTTCATCTTTTTGTTTGAAGAGAAGGTTTGCTTGTTTCCTTTGTCTAAGAAAAAGTAGTGTTAAGAGATTCTGTATTACAAAAGCAGGAGGAAATAGGTGAAAGCAAACATGAAATGGTTGTACATGGATTGTCAGGTTTCTGCCCTTCTGAGAAGGCTGGCATAGGTGGCTCAACAAATAAGGAGGCAGATGTGAGAGCAAATGTTATGAGTTCCACCTTTAAACAGAAGCTTGATTAATGAAAGGAAAAACTCTCATTTTGAAAGTCCAGCCAGAGGCATTGAATCTTGGGGTATCCAGGGCGTTGTTTTGAAGGGAGACTGGAGCACTGTTGGTACCATAATTCTTTGCAGCTTGGGGTGCACAGCTGAGGGTTGAGGGAGGATGTTTCCTCCCTCATGGTGGTGCCTGTGGCAGGAATGCCAGAGCCTCGGCCTCCTCCCAGTACTGGAGGGGAGCAGTGACTGCACAAGACAGAGCCACATCTGCTCTGCTCCTTCACACACAAAGTTGTGTTTAGAATCACTGAATGGTTTGGGTTGGAAAGGACCTTTAAAGGCCATCCAGTCCAAACTCCTGCCATGGACAGGGACAACTTCCACTAGACCAGGTTCCTCCGGCCCCATGCAATTCTGTGATCCTCAAACTGGCCAGAGCCAGGGGAAAATCCCAAACAGCTTCAGAGTTCTTAAATTCAAGCTGAGTTTCCAGTTAATGCAAACCAGAGAGGTCGTTTCAAAACCATACAAGCAAAGATAGGAAGTAAGTTAACACATATACATTCTGATACAGTGTAGAAATAGTTCAAACAAGCTGCCTCAAGCCAGTTCCCTCCTGGCAAGGGTTTCCTCCAAGCTTGCTCTCAGTCTAAATAAACCTTTCCTTGGTTTCTCCAGTCACTACAAACCACACACATGCCTCAGCTTGGCAATGTGTGTGATTTTCTGCTCCTCAGTCTCCCCATCTCTGCAACGAACAAATCAGCAGAAAAAAAAAAAAAAAAAACAAAACACAAAACAAAAACCCACACAAAAAACCCCAATCCAACTGCTCCTAGCTGAATTCATTCCCTCCTGGACAGTCTCCTGACTGCTCTGGGCTGCACTCCCATGAGTCTCAGTTGCTCCCAGGATATCTTGCTACTTCAAATCTTACATCTTCTCCAGAGCACAGCAGTCTTGAATAAAGGCCACAGCCTTTGAATGAGGAATCACACATTTCAGTGGACAACTGTTCTCCATCTAACCATGCCCCTCTGCTTTGCATTAGCCTAGGTGTCAGCAGGGAATATTCCCTTGGGGCCAAAACCAAACAAAACTGCTTTGTGGGTTTCAGCTTTTGTGGAGTACTTTAGTGGAGTACTTTTTGGTTTGTTGTGTTGTTTTTGTGTTTGGTTTGTTTGGGGTTTTTTTGTGGTTGTCTGTCTCATGTGGGTTTTTTATATGTTTTACTGCATAGATATAAAAGCTTTATTAGAAGGTAAGATCCTGCAGCCCTTCATTTAAAAACCTCAATGAAAATGTCAGGTATTCAGCTTTGGGGAACTTAATTGCAACACATTTGTATGTGCAACACAACGTGTGTATCAGTAAAACAGTTGGTTGAAGGCACTTATTTTCTGCTTTCATGCTTCAGCATTCTGGATGGTGCACTCCTGCTCTCCCCCTGCCCCATCATCAGGTGTAAAACTCCTCCACACACTGGCAGATTTTGGCTCTTCTCAATTGCATAAGCTTGGTTTGTTTCTCAAAACTAGGTTTTGTACTAATGGCTATGATGTACAGTAATCCAAATAACCAGATTGCTGCAAGAGTCTTGTCAAGCTGTGAAGAATTGAAAGCCTTAGTAGTAATCTAAAAACATACTGTGTCACGTGTTGTGTTGCCTTGACCTAGACCTGAGAGTGCAAGAAAGTAATCTGAGTTACTGAGTTATCTTTTGGTTTGGTTTCTTTCAGAGTAATAGCCTGGCAGAAAGCATTGCTAATTCCAAGCCAGAGAAGGACCCTCCAGATGTGGAGCTAAAGGCTGAGAATTTCATAGTTGATGTAAACACCTCTCAGAGCGGGTTCAAGTAAAAACTTCTCAATTGCACAGGGCCTTGTGTACCTTGGTGAAAGAACAAACCCAGAGGGTGCCTGTAGCTGCAGGCCTGCTGCAGTTTGAGGGTCTGAGGGCAACAAGCTTCCCATGGGAGTTCTGCTGTAGTGGGAGGGTCTGGGGCAGGCAGTGGGCAGCCTCACTGGGCTGTCATCTGTACGCTGCTCCTGGTGACAAATGGGCTCTCCTGGTACTGTCCTCACTCCAACAAGGAGCGGTGAGGACGTTGGTGGGGTTTGATACATGGGTGTCACTGGCAGCAGCCTGGGGACCACTGGATGGGTCAGGAAGGCAGGAAACCTGTGGAGCCAGTAAGAGGAAAAGAGGCATAATGACCTCCAGGCTCCTGGTGTTGCACACTTGATGCCTTGCAGGCTCTTCTGGGGTTTGTCTGCTGCACAAAGCACCTGCTGCCATGGCTTGGTCTGCAGCCAGCAGTGGTGGGAGGGAGGGAGCCTGAGACAGAGGAGGGAGGTGGAGCAGTCTACAGTATCACACAGCTTAATCTTTGTTCTCAGTTCATTCTGGGAGGAACAAGTGGCTTTCCACACAGTGCATCACAAGCCACTCCTAAAGCACCCTTGCATTAAAGGTTCACTTCACTGGGCAAGTTCACTGAGCTTTAAAGGGCTGGGCTTTTCCCATCCCACAACCTGAAGTCGTAGGGAAGTGGGTCCCCACTGACTGCAGGAATGTTGGTGTACCAGGGCGATGGAAGTAATGTTGTCTAAACTTCATGTTTATGATTTTAAGCTCTGCTACAGCCTCTGTGGGGTGTGTGTTTTGGGGAGGCCCAGGCTGGCAAGGGACCAGTCCACTTGCAGTGCTGGAAACTGGAATGTTTCCCAGCACAACTGGGAGCTGGTCACTGTAAATGGGAATATCCACCTGGCAGCATCAGAGCAAGAGGGGGTGGGAGAGAAGATGCAAAATACAAATACCAGATTGGTTTTTTAAGTAATAATTTGTTAATTACTGTTTCACTTGACCACTGTAATTTTCAGAAGTGGAGTGTGTGTATTTATTGTGAGAAAACTAAAGACAAACGTTAACAAATGCCATTTGCTTTGTTTTCCATGCAAGGTTATCAGCATGGATTATGGAATGAAGGAACAAAATCCAATTGATAAGGTTCATTTCTATTGCAAGGCTGATCCTTCCAAGGCAGTCAAAATCAGTAAAGAACAGGTAGGTTTTTACTTTCCTTCTGAAAAGCATTTTCACCACCTGTGATGAAAGTGATCACAGTCCTGTGTGGTTGTTGATGCAGGATTTGTGGAGAGGTGGTGGGATCCATGGCCTTGCAGGTCTTCAGGGTATGTTTTACTATGACACTCTGGAACCCTGACAGCCTTTGTATATGAACAGTATTTAATTGGAATACACTGGGAGTTGGAATATCACAATTGCTTTCAATAAAACTCATGGACTGTATGTGGGGCTTATTGCTTTCCTTTTGTATTCCAAGAAATACTAAAGCTTTTTCTGTTTTACTTCAAAGGTTTCAAAGCTTTTACCCATAATATTTATGGAGCAGGTTGTCCGGGTTTATTACAAAAGTCAGGATCCACATATTATTTCAGCTGCAAAACAGTACTTTGTTCAGTGGTGTATGCAGAACGATTTCACCAAACCACAGGTAACAAATTCACTTACTGTGTTTCTTGTTTAGAGCTCATCATCTCCATCCATAAGCTTGCTTTTTCATTAAACAGTTTGACATTCAGGCCTTGCCTTTGTGGCTGAGGCACTCACTCACTTACCTGACACCTGGTTTTATCATGGCTCCGATCCGGGGTGCTTTGGTTTCACTGAAGTAGTGCTGGAGGCACCTGAAAGTACCATAGGATCATAGAATCATGGAATGGTTTGGGTTGGAAGGGGACCTTGAAGATCGCCTTGTTCCAAACCCCTGCCATGGGCAGAGACACCTTCCACTAGACCAGGCTGGGGAAAGAGCTGCATCCTCAAACACAAGAGGCCACCCAGGAGATAAGTGTTCCTAGGTGGGGATGCAGGCGTGGAAAACTGTATAAGGCCCATTCTTAGGTCATTCTTCTGGCATCTGTCTTTTAGAGCAGTTAATTTTAGAAGGGATTTTTACAAATGGATCAAGCAACAGCTCTCCCTGGTTGTAGAGTGTGGTTTTGTCCTGTAAGCACATGGTTCAGGTTCAGGCACATCCACCCTGCAGGCCCTGGCGTGCTGCAGAGCACAGCAATGTGCATCTCACCAGCTGATTTCTGAGCTTAGGCAGCTGATTGTCTGTGTTGGCAATGCCTGAGCACAGATTAACATCTGTATCTGATTGGGATGGGCCCCACTGCCTCAGCTGCTGCACCAACCTTGCTTGTTTCAAACAGTGCAAGGCACATCCCAGCACCAAGGGTAGCTCAAGTGCAGTAGTGTTAATGAGGTACTGTGGTGAAGTCAGAGGAAACCCTCTAATGAGTCTGTTTGTAGACCAGTGGCCAGGGTACAGCCAGTTGACCTTCCAGATTTTCCTGGTAATAATTCAAGGAAGAACTGAACTGCCAATGGTGATGCCTTCTTAGGCAGGCCACTTTTTTCTCCCCACCGCTCACTACAGCAGTTTCCACCCCTGGGATGCACAGTCACCAGTGTTTATTGATTTACAAAGATTTTGGGACCTTGGGTTGATTTTTTTTTCCTATTAAACCTGAGAGTGAACTGCTTTTCCTCTGCTTTAGAATGGAAAGCAAATGTGAATTAATGTTGCCTGAATTTTAATACTAGGATGGTGATGTTGTTGCTCCTCATCTAACTCCAATGAAGAAAACCTGGAATAACATGACAGATGATGAACACAGGAGAGCCTCAGAACCCAGCTGCAAACAAAGGCTTCCTTTTGATGAGTAACAGGTTTCTTTTTGGCACTATTCAGTCTGCTTCCTCAGAAGATGAGTAAATTTGAGCATCAACTCTTCTAAAAGCTGGTTGGACGGACTGGAAGAATTCACAGAACAGTGCAGAATGCATTTTTACAGTACAGAATGTTTTAATGTAGATACTTAAAGTGCATATTCCAGATGGACTTCTAAAAAACAACTTATTACAACAGAGTAAACTCAGTTCTCATTTATTTTTGAATGTATTGGCACTGTGTAGCAAGAGTAACTTTCAAAATTGCAATTCATTGTTATTACAGATTTTGCTACTCCATCTAGTCCTGATCCCTTCCTTGACTGTGCTATTGCATGACTTACAGAAAAAATCCCAGCCAGGGTTTGATGGGGTTTTTGAGGGGGTTGGGGTTTTCTTAGTATTTGAGGAAGAGAGGGTAAGTATGCTTCTGAAAATACAGAGGGGTAAAGAAGAAATTATTACCAAGGCTGGAATCTTCAAAATTAGCAAAATTAATTTCATGGGGGAAAAAAAAAGGGAAGGGAGAGGGGAATCTTTTGATAATCAAAGATTATTTTTCTGGTATTCAAAAAGCTGGTGCAGGCCTCTTGCTACAAGTGACCACAATTTTTATTGAAGTAACAATGCATTGCAGTGCCATGCAGCCTTTTATTGTTTTATTGTGTATTTTTGATACAGGGAATGTTATATTTTTTACTGTCTGTCCTGCAAAGACTGCTCAAAGGGCCAGTGGTGTGAGTGGTTGCAGGCAGGTCCAGCTGCCCAGGTGTTTGCCAGGGCTCAGGTGTGTAGGGAGGGCAGTGGCAGCAGGGTCCTGCCCTGCTCTGCCCCTCCTGCACCTTGGCTCTGCTTTACCCTGTGCTGGGCAGACAGGCTCATCAGGAATCCCTCCATTCTTGTATCCCTGCCCTGTTCTCCTGTATCTCAGGGCCACCCCTGTGCCATTTTTCTGTCTCTTGTCGATCTGTGAGGGTTCTTACAGTTTTCCTGTACTGGCAGTACTGGTGTGAGTGCTCCAAGTGTCTTTGCTGTTGAACAAGTGACCGAGGAAGATCATTTTCCTCTCATGTTTTACTCAGGTCTAAGAGGAAGGCTGCTTTCATTAAATAAAACCTCAAAGCTTAAAAAACTCTGACCATGAAACTAAAAACACAAAGTAAAAGGTTCAGGAATGCTCAGGAATTGGAGCGATCTGTGGCCTTTATATCTGGAATGGGGAGAGAGGTGTTGAGCATCTGGCTCAGGCAGTCAGGTGTGGGTGGCCAAGAGCAGGTCCTGAAAAATAACCCAGTGGGAAGGTGCTGTGAGAGAACTCCAGAACTCCTGTCATGTCTCCTTTGCCCTTTTTATCCTGGGAACTGATGCTGTTAGACAGAGGGAGAGAAGATGAGTATCCATGTACTTCTGCTGCTTATGTATCTGCTCTTGTGTCTGAAGGTGTAACCTCTGGTGTTCCTGCCTAACAGTATTTCAGACTTGCAGGTGAACCAGGTAACTGGTTAGAAGGGCTTGTGACCTCTTTAAAAGCTTTTAAAAAACTTACTATCCTCAAGAAACAATATCTTAGAGTGAAGGCATTTATCTCCCTTGTATGCATAAAATCAAGTATCATTTTGATATAATTTTGTTCTTGTTGATTGAGTTTGTTTTTGTTACTAACTGTGCACTTTATACTTGGGAAAGATCTTTGGCTTATGTTAAACCAAAAGTTTATACTTAACGTTAAGTTCTGAGAGCATTTCTTTTCTCAACATGTTCACCTGAGCCTCTCTGAAGAATAAATTTATAAATGATGATTTTACTATTCTTTTAAAGAATTGCAGTGTGTGGACTTTATTAAAAACAATCTCACTGCGCCATTCCAAACAGCCAAGATATTCCTGCCTGCTGTCTGTGGAAGAGCTGCTCTCTGGAAGAGGTTCTTGGGTCACATCTCTTCACGGGCCGTGGGGCTGGGGCTCAGGGAGGACCCCACTGCTCCTCGTGCACAGTGCAGCCACCTGGCCCTGCCACACCCTTGGACAGTGGCCACCTCCAGGGGCCAGGGAAGCTTTAGATGCTGCTCCAGCTGTTGGAGAGGGGAAGGGGAGGTGAAGTCATGCCTGACCAACCTGGTGACCTTCTGAGCTGAGATGACTCTGTGGGGGGCTGAGGGGAGAGCAGTGGTGGTATCAGCCTCAGTGAGCTGCCAGATGGGGTTTGGGTGAGCAGGCAGGGCTGGACCAAAGCCTGGCTGGAGGACTGAGTTCAGAGTGTGGGTTATCAGTGGCACAAATCTGGTGCTGGAGGTGGTGCTGGGTCCAGTTCCACAGACCCATTACCGGTGGACAGGGTCCGCCCACAGCACATTTGCAGATGGGGAGATGTGGCTGGTACTCCAGAGATCCCTCTGGATCTTACCAGACTGTAAAAAGAGTCTGACAGGAACCTCCTGAAGAGCACCAAGAGGAAGTGCAATGTCCTGAATCTGGGAAGGATCATTTCCTTCACCAGGATGTGTTGAGGCCACCCACCCATCAGGCAGTGTAGAGGAAAGGATCCAGTTCACCATGAGCCAACAAATGTGCAACAAGTCTTTCAGCCAAGTGTTCCACTGCTGTCCTGGGCTGCCTTAGGCTGAGTGTTGTCAGCAGGTACAGAACCCTCCCCCCCTGCTCCACACCAGTGAGGCCAGCCCTGGAGTGCTGGGCCCAGAGCTGGGCTGCCCCGTACAGGAGACAGGGTCAGACTGGACAGAGTCCAGCACCGGCCCATGGAGGTGATGGAGGGACTGGAGCATCTCTGCCATGAGGAGAGGCTGAGAGAGCTGGGACTGCCCAGCCTGGAGCAGAGCAGGCTCAGGGCATCTCATCCCAGGGGATAAATACCTGGGGGGAGGCTGCAGAGGAGCTGGGGCCAGGGACAGCCCCAGGGGCCACGGGCACAAAGTGACACACAGGAGGGGCCCCCTGAGCTCAGGAGACACTTCAGCACTGGGAGGGTGGCCGAGCACTGTGCAGGGGCCCAGGGAGGTGGTGGAGTCTCCATCCCTGCAGAGACTCAAAAGCCACCTGGACACATCCTGGGCAGCTGGCTCTGGGTGGCTCTGATGGAGCAGGGGCTGGGCAAGGTGACCTCCAGAGGTGCCTCCAGCCTCACCCAGCTGGAGATCCTACCCCACTGCTACTGGCAGAAGCATGAAATGGGCCTGAAGTCAGGGGCTCTGTGTTGGCGAGGGGTGAGGCAGTGCTGGGAGTAGGAAAGGGTCCTGATGGACATGAGGGTGAGGTCCCCGGGGGGATGGTTCTGTGCATTGGGTGGCACCAGGGTACAGGGGCCAAGTGCCCTGAGTTGGGTGCCCTGAAGGGCTGCAGGGGGCTCTAGGCACGGGTCACTGGGGGTCTGGGACAGTGGAGGGGGTCAGTGGCACTGTGGAGGTGAAGGGAGAAGGAAAGGGTAGAGAGAAAAGGGGTATGAGAGGGTTGTGTTGAAAATAGGGCTGGTCAGTGTAGTGTCTGCCTGAGCCCTGCACCATCTTCTCTGTCCTCTTAAATCCATTCCCACCTATTTCTCCGTGAATCTCCCGGCCTGTGTGGATGTGTGCTGCAAGGACTAAGTGCCAGATGCTGGAGAGGTGGCACAGGTTGGCCATGGGAGATGGAATCAGCAGGGGGAGGTTCAGCACGGGTACTCAAGGGCTGGCTGGGTGGGTGTAAACAACTGCAGGCTGGGGCTCCATGGGATCCAGGCCTCACAAAATTGCAGAACTGGGGACAGGAGCTGACATAAGGTGAGGGTGATACTTCAGCTGGATGTCCAGCTGTGGTCTCACAATACATCAAATGTGATCAAACCAGACAGGCCCTTGCCCTCCCATGGAACTCCACGAACCACCCCTGCCTGGAATCCCTCTGGGGGGCGGGTTCTGCTGCTTGGACTGGGGTGGTAGACAAGGAGGACAGCTGGCTCAGCCTCCAGGAGTGAGAGGTTAAACCCTGTCAGCCAGGCAGGAGGCAACAGGTTGTGGAGCCCTGGGTGGGAAGGGCCCTTGTCATCCCCTCCTGACGAGGAAGCCCTGTCCTCACAGGGTGACAGACAGAGCTGGGGGTGGACGTGTCAGAGGGGGGATGGGTCCCTGAAGCAGTGCCCCAGGCTGACCCCCATTCTTGCTGTGGCCACACAGCCTGGGCTGGGACAGGACATGGCTGTCACAGCATCCTGGGCTGGGACAGGACATGGCTGTCACAGCTCCCGAGCTGCTCCCCACCACAGGTCCTACACACCTTCACAGAGCCGTTCAACAGTTCCAGGGCAAGGATGAGAGCAGGAGGAGTTTATTCAGGGATGGTGACTGTGCTCTCTGCAGCACTGCCAGAGCTGGCCCCGGGGGCAGAGGCTGCCTGGGCTTGCTCAGTCCTACAGGCATCGCTGCTCTTGAAGTTTCCTTCTCTGTGTGGGGCCCTACCATGTCCAGCTCTGCCACGTGCCCTCTTCCTGGGGCAACTCTGCCTCATCCCAGCCAGGTGTGTTGGGGTTGGGGCTTGGGGCTAGGGTTAGAGTTAGGTTTAGGTTTAGTTGTGCTATGCCACTGTGGGCCCATGTACACACTCTGGGCTCCCCAGCCACATGGCAGCAACACTCCAGGCCTGAGACCCCATTGCTGTTTTTTCCAATCATGCTGCCCCCACCGGCTGTTCTTGCTGGATAAAATCGGGATATTACCTGTTCTGTGGAGAACAGGTGAAAGGAGGAGGGGATGAGGCTGGTAGCATCCCACAGGCTCTGCAGATGCTGTTAGGGAACAGCTGTGCTCAAGACACCAGTCCAAATCGTCCCCTCTCTAGCACGTTTTTCCTTGGGTATCTTTGTTGGGGTCAAGCCAGGCCCCACATTTCCAGATCCTGGATGCAGAACTCCTCCCGGTGTGAGAGGGTCTCGTTGTCGAAAGTCTCGCAGGGCTGGCTGCCCCCGTGGTGGAGATCCCCGTCCAGCCACAGCCCAAACCTCCCGCTGCGAATGTGCCAAGAACACGGTCAGCTGCGACCTGCCTCCTTCACAGCTGGATACTTCCCACACCACCTCCTGGGTGATCAGCCACCTCCCGTCTTCACTCTCTGTTCCACAAACTGGGCATGAGACGGGACAAGCAGCTGGCCCAGGTCTGGCACTGTGCCTGCAGGCGGGGAGTGGGTTTGTGGGAGCGNGGCGGGGAGCGGGCGGGGAGCGGGCGGGGAGCGGGATGGGAGCGGGATGGGAGCGGGCGGGGAGCGGGCAGGGAGCGGGATGGGAGCGGGATGGGAGCGGGATGGGAGCGGGCGGGGAGCGGGCAGCCCTTCCAGCAGTCAGTAGGGTTAGGTAATGAAAGGGCCAGTGCTGCTGGACAACCTGTGCCAGTGTTTTGGGGTTCAAACCATCACCACGTGCCTGGACCCAGCTCCACAGAGCAGCCTGGGTTCCCGTGATGGCTCTGATGGCCATCAGGGCTGGCAGCCCTCTGAGCGGCTCAAGTTGCCGGCGCAGTTCCTACCTGCCCCCACCGACCATCAGCAGATTCACATCCCCTTTCACGAAGAAGTCGTTCCTGCCCGTCCACCTGAACACCTGCACGGAGACAGGACGCAGTGGGGACCGTGGGCTGGGGCAGTGTCCCCATCCCTATTCTTGTCCCTGTCCTGCGAGGACCAGCTGGGGGCTAAGCCAAGCTGGCTCTGCTCGGGCACCTCCGTGTTCCACGTCTTCAGAAGACCTGGCCGAACCTGTGGTTCTGATCCATCCCTGCCAACAGCCCTGTGGGCCCTGCCAGGGGACAGCTGTCACCACTAACGCCCCGTCACACACACAGCCCCCCAGCAGTGCCAGACTTGTGGCTGCCTCCACATTCTGCCAGCCCGGAGCTGGGCTGCGACCGCCCTGCCATGTGGAGGGAACCCGGTGACACCCAGCTGGGCAGGGTCCCCTTCCCTGACCCTCCCTCCCTGCACACGGCCTGGGATTCGCCTTCTCCCCCCAGCCCTGGGAAAACCTGGGGGGCTGCTGCCCACAAGGTTCCCGGGGGCCGCTGTCCCCACGTCTGGCCAAGCGCAGCCCCGTCACCCCAGCTCCCCCCAGCACCGCGGGGACCCCCAGGGGTGGCCCGGTACTGGGGACACGGCCAGCCCCGCCCCGAGGTGCCGCACGGCTGGCAGCCTGCAGCCGCACCTTCAGCTCGGGGCAGAAGGAGAAGAGGAAGGTCTCCCCCGTGCCGTAGAAGCCGCTGCTGCCGCGAATGGCACTGGCGGAGAAGGCACCGAAGGCCTGGGGAGACAGAAGGGGGAGAGTCACGGCGCGCTGTTCAGAGGGGCTCCCAGCGCCGGGCCGTGTCCCCGTCCGGCCAACGGAGCGAGGAGGTGCCCAGGCCCCGTGTGACACCGGGCAGCCGGGCCGGGGAGGGCACGGCCGTACTTGCGCCTCCGTGTCCTTGATGAGCAGCAGGGCCGGGGAGTCCGGCCGGGCCCCGCTCCGGTACAGCGTCCGCAGGCTGAAGCCGTCCCGCACGGTGGAGTAGAGCAGGCGCCAGGGCTGCTGCGTCAGCCGCGGGGGCAGGTGGGGGCCCAGCTGGGGCACAGTGGCCTCAGTCGGTGCTGACCGGCTGAGCATCCTCCCCTGCCCCAGCACAAACCTGAGAGATCTCATAGAGAGTCCTCTCCAGAGGTGGCCCCACACTATCCCTCCAAGCAGCCTTCCAAGACACCCACCTGAGCATCCTTCCGAGAGGTGGTCCCAAGCACCCTCCCCTTCAACACGTTCCCAAAGGGGTCTCCTCAAGCCCCCGCCCCTCCCAGCAGCGTCCTGGGATACTTCCCTCAAGCTTCCTCCCCCTGCAAACCTTTCTGAGATGGCTCCCCAAGCATCCTTTCCCCCAAGGGGTGACTGTCCCCAGACACAGGGGAATGTCGCTCATCTGGCCTCACACTGGACCATTCCTGGTAGGACAGTGGTCACGGCTGTGGGTAGGGGACGGATGAGCCGGAGGGTGCCTCACCTCGTCGATCTCCCTGTCCCGCAAGATGCTGCTGGGTGTGCTCAGCACCAGCCTGCAGGGCTCCTCCTCAGCTGTTGCTGGGGCTCCCTCCCAGCCCCACTGTCCCTCTCCAGCTGGGTCCTCGCATCCCATGGGCAGGTCCTCGTCCTGGTCAGGCTGGGGGCAGCGGGAGGTGAGCATCCCTGCAGGCCTGAGGGAGCAGCAGCTCCCGAATCCACCCGGTGTGGGGTGTCCCATTCTGTCCAGGGGCTGGGAGAAGGAGCCCGAAGTCCATGGGAATGGGCACCAGGCTGAGCCTACAGCCCAGCTCCCAGCTGCCTGCTGCTCCTGACAGCCAGGTGCCGTGCCGTGCCCTGGCACCTTGCCAGGCCGTGCCACCGCTGCACACGGAATTTCAAGGACATATGGTCACCCGAGGGGGATGAAGGGGTGGAGAAGGAGGAGGAAAAGAAGGCAGGGAAGGCTTCTACGGCTGCAGCCCCTGTAGAAGGAGTGAAGCCTTGTCTCTTCCCTCTTTGCCCACGGCCAGGCTGACCCCGCAGCATGGAAGGGTTCGGGGATGTGCTGCGGTCCTGGTGGCCGCTAGTGACAAGTGTCTCAGCCAGCCACGTGCTCAGGATGGCTGTGGGTGCAGCCCATGGCAAGGGCGGGTGGGCAGCAATTCCCCGCCCACCAACCTGAGGGGCCAAGAGGGGTGAGCGAGTGCAGCCCCGGGACGCAGGACATCTGCCCCATCTAGATCCTCGGGAGGCAGCGGGCTGCAGGGGCAGGCCCCAGGTGTGCCCAATCATCCCCCGCACCTCCCTAGCCCCTAACTCTCCTCCCTCCCTCTGTCTGTCCAGCCCCGTGTCCAGCCTGGCTGGTGCCTCCCAGCACTGCCCCAGTGCTCATTCCTCGCTGCCATGTGGGACCCTGCCACGATGGACCTACCAGGAGCTGGTAGCGGCCTCGGAGCCCCCTCATTGCAGGTGTTTCTGGGGTGCTGGGACTGCGCCTCCAGGGAGCCCTGGACACCGCCCCGGGGTTAATGTTCAGCCGCGCCGGCCCCTCCCTGGCCATCGGTGCGTGACAGGGTGGGTGTGGATGCCAGCAGCCTGTCCCGGCTCGTGGGGATCCAGAATGTGTCCCCCCTGCATGCTGCTGGGATGCGTGGACAGGCATCCCCTCCAGCCAGGTGCTTGGTGGCCGGTGGCTGTCACCTCCTTCGCACCCTGGCTGTCGGCTGGAACCAAGCGGAGAGCCCCGAGGCCTGGGGCTGCCCTTGCTTTGGCATTACCGGGGCAGGTCGTGCCGAGTTGCTCTTTGCAACACAACTATTGCAATGTTTGTAGCAACTGCCAACACCTGTTTGGTGGGCTGACCCTGGCTGGACACCAGGCACCCGCCACAGCCTCTCTCACTGCCCTCCACAGCTGGGCAGGGCAGAGAAAACACAGCAAAAGCTTCATGAGTTAAGGACCGGGTGAGATCCTTCATCAGATATTTTCAGGGCAAAACAGACTCGAAACAGAGATATACTAACTGAACTTATTACTAACAAAATCCAAGCAGGATAATGAGAAGTAAAATGAGACCTTAAAAACACCTTCCCCACACCTCCCTCCTTCCCAGCTCTGCCTCTTCCCCTCCAGCAATGCAAGGAGATGTGGAGTAGGGGTTACGATCAGTTCATCACCTGTTGCTTCTGCTGCTGCCCAGGGAGAGGAGTTGGAGTCCTTCCCCTGCTCTGGTGTGGCCTCCTCCAGGGCCTGCAGGTGGATCTCTGCAAGCCCAAGACCTCCATGGGCTGCAGGGGCACAGCTGCCTCCCCATGGGCTTCCCCACTGGGAAGCTGGGAATCTCAGCTCCAGCTCCTGAAGCAGCTCCAGCCCCTCCTCCTGCCCTGCCCTGGGTGTGTGCAGGACTGTTCTTCTCACATATTCTTACTCTGCTTCTCTCTGGGTGCAATTACATCTGCACAATAACTTTTCTCTTTTCTTCTACCTAAATCCCTGATCCCCCAGGCATCCCCACCACCTGGGCTGGGCTGGGCTGGGCCTTGGCCAGCAGTGGGTGCATCCTGGAGCCATCTGGAGTTGTCTCCGTGACCCAGGGGAAGTTTCTGGCAGCTTCTCACAGAAGCCACTCCCCTAGCCACTCCCCTACCAAAACCTGGACACACAAACACAGTACAGGAGGTCCTGGTGGCACATGACCCTCACTCTGAGGGAGCCAGCTTGGGACTGGCAGCTGAGGGAGGGAACCAGGGGCTGAGGGACCTGCCAGCCTCAGGTGCCTCTGGAGAAGCTCCTGCAGACCAGGGAAGAGGTGCAGTGCCTCGGTGTGCCCCCTTCTCACCGATGTCACCCCCAAACCACTCAGCCTGGCCGTAAGCCTGTGGGTCCAAGTGCAACAATGCTCCATTTATGCCAGTCCAGGACTTCCTGTGTGCCTTGCACAGTGGCACGATGGCCTCGATGCCTAGCCCAGGCCCTGGGCCCACTGCAGGCATTTTTGGGTTGTTCCTCATCTCCATAGCAGGCCCTCCGCAGCCCTGGTGGGTGTCTGCTCTGTTGTGCCCACCAGCCTTTGACAGCAGTGGGAGTTTGTGGGTTCCTGGTGTCTGGCATTTGGTCACAGGCAACACTTGGTGGGGACCAGGTGGTTCTAGTGGACCCAAAAACTTCCTCTGGGACCCTGGGCAGGAGCCAGGACATGGCTCCCAGTCCCTGCCTGAGCTGCCTTAGCGTGGCAATGCCTGTTCCTGCCCCATCCCTGCTCCTGGCCCCACCCTTCCATAGCCCTGACCCTGATTCTGTCCCTGCCCTATCCCTTTACCTCTTCATTCTCCCTGCCCTTGCCCGTGCCCCTACCTCTGCCCTTTCCTTTTCCCTACCCTTCACCACGCTCCTGAGCTCCCCTGCCCCTGCCCCAGTGCTGACCCCACGACCTTCCTCAGGACTCAGTCCAAATTTGGGACTTGCTCCTTCAGGATACCCAGACCGACCCAGGCCAGGGAACAAATCCAGCTGCTGCACAGGACAAGGGACAGTGCCTGCAGCCCTCAGCTCAGTCCTGTGACCATGTCCCTCCTCCTGGTTAATTACTGTTGGCTTTGTGGAAAGCGGGGCTGTAGCTCCCTCCATTCAGTCACCCTCTCCATTCCTCTGACACCACTGCCCGGTTACCCCTATGTACCTGGCCTTCCCTAAATCCAGAGGTGTTCCAGCCTGCCCCAAAGACCTGTTTCTTTTTTTGTCACTTGTTTCCCCCCCCCCCTCCCCCGCAACTCGTGTTTGATTTCAAATCCCCTGCCACCCCCTCCGTGTGACTCTCAGTGCCTCCCACACCTCCCTCACTCTCCAGCCCCCACAGGCATAGAGCACACGAGGCGTTCAAAACTTGCAGTTTATTTTGCTCCTGGCCATGCCCCCCCCGGCCCCTCGGCGGCCAGAGGCTCCTCCCGGGCCTGGCCCAGGCCGGGCCTGCCTGGGCGCGGCTCCACCCCCAAAGCGCCGACAGCAGTGCAGTAAGGCAAAAGATTGAAGTGTCCATAAAGAAAGATCTGTTTACACACCTGCCTGGGCACATCCATCTCTCAGCTGCTCGGTACCAGGTGCAGTTTGGTTTCCATGTCACATTCCCAACCTTTTGGATGTGGCGTGGGAGCAGGGATGCTGGAGGCAGCTAGCACTCTGGTCACGGGCATCTCAATGCCACCACCCAGCCAGCAGAGCTGGTGGCTTCACCCCAGTGTCACATCCACGGGGCAGCAGTAGCAGCTCCAAGGTGAGCAGGTGTGAGCAGGTCTGAGCACAGAGAGGAGCAGGGGGACCAGGGGAGCTGATTTAAGGGAGCTGCTGTGCACAGCCGTGAGCCCAGCACTGACTGGCACAGGGGTGACACAGACAAGTGCACATCCAGCAGTGATAAGCAGCTGTGGAACAGCTCCACAACAGCAGTGGCTGAGACTCCTCCTGGATTTGCTCTGGGGCCTTACAGGGAGATTGTAACGCCTCCTGGTCCTGGCTGCTGCCCCAAGCGATCACAGCAGCACAGCACGAGCCCAGCACTGCCAGGCTTTGTCACCCAAGAGAAACTGGGAGCAGTGGGAATCCATCTCCTCAGTAGTATTCCTTCTGAGACCTGCAATGCCTCTGTGCAGCTCCTGCCATGGCTGTGTTCCTGCAACGGGATAGAGCAGTTACCTTGCTCCTGATCCCATCCCAGTTCTAGTTCCTACTTGTCTTTGAGTGCTGAGGTTACCAGGTGTGGCAGCAGCTCCAGCTGTCCTCCAAGGTCGTCATCCTTGGTCATCCAACCCTGTCACAGCGCCCACTGTGACTGAGCACATGGGATTCTTCCAGATCCCTCAACAGCAGAACCACCAAGGAATGGAATCTACAGCCAGGGCTGGGGCACCAGGTACCCAGAGATTGCCTTGTGCCAAGCAGGAGCATTACTGGTCAGAGCAGTGAAGGGGAAGGGCCCCAGAGAAGCAAACATCTCCAAGAAGCAGTGGTGGAAAACAGTTCATGGTCTCAGCTCCAGCCCTGGGTTTAGCTCAGACACTCTCGTTGCTGCTGGAGTGCCCAGAGCTGATGGCTGAGGTCAAAGTGAAAAGCACAGCTGAGGGGGGAGACACTGCAGCTCCGACAGTCTGTGCTGAGTCTGCAGCTCAGGGGGTTATTCCCAGAACCTCAGCCCTTTCTTTCAGTAGGTATCATTCCCAAAGTCAGACCTCATTCAGGGAACCTTCCCCACCCACCCCATGTACCCCAAGCTTTGCATGTTCCTCAGAGTGGCCCATGTCCCAGGAAATGGTGGTCCAGCCCTTATTTCAAAACCAGCATGGCCTCTGTCCCGTCCTGCCTTGTCAAGTGGAGTCCATGAGTGAGGTAGTATTCCCGCCGGAGGAAGGCATAGAAGTAATCCGAGATGAGCAGGATCTGTGGAGTGAGATGTTCACACACATCAGTGGTGCTTCAGAGCAAGGAATAAAGAGGGACATGTGTTGGTCACACTCTTGTTGGGGGTTAAGCAGCTCTTGGGCTGTTCAGCACAGCCACTGTGACCTTGGGAACACCTTGTCCATCCCTTTGCCATGTTAAAGCCAAGGGAGACTCACATTAGCCAGAATATATGCCAGTGGCAGGTCCAGCTGCGTCACAGCTGCAGACATCTCAGCTGCACCCACAGGACTCCTTCTATCCAAGTGCTGTCCCAGAATCACAGGGTCAAAAGATCTCTCAGATCATCAAGCCCAACTTTTGACTGATCCCCCACCATGTCATCCAGCCCAGAGCACTGAGAGCCACATCCAGGCATTCCTTGGACAACTCCAGGGCTCTGGGACTTGAATCTGAGTCCCAGGGACTCCACCACCTCCCTAGGCAGCCCCTTCCAATGGCTAACCAGGTGTTCTGTGAGGGAATTCCTCCTAATGTCCAACCTGGACTGTTGGAGCCCAGGGCATGGCAGAGACCCCCACCAACACCCCCATGTACATCTTGGGGGGTTCGGGACCCTTGCTGGGACCCCAAGAGAACACTGCCTTTGCCTATGGAAAGGACTTTCAACACTCAGAGAAGAGTTGCAAGTAATGTAGTTTTGATAAAATAGTATTTTGGTTTATCACAGGGTGTGAAAATGTAGTTTGGGTTTTTAGGATGGAGGCTGAAAAAGCATAAGATGAAGGATTTTGGGCATGGTCCTGAGGCCTTCTTCCCCTTCCAGCCACCATTTTCTGCTGTGTGTGGTAGCACAATCATTGGTAGATAAAATGTGAGGTAAAAATGTCCATTAGAGAAATAAGTAATGATAATAGGTACAAAATTATAACTATGTTACGTTTTAAGTTACAATTGGGTCAGATTTATAAGGCCTTGAAAGTCCCTCCCTAGGGGCCATTCCAGCTGTGTTTTCTAAGAGAAAAGACCTTGTAACTGAAGAGCACGCAATTATAAGATAAATAACAAACAGCCTGAACAAGAAGCTGGATAGCTCTTTCTTCTCCTTTCTAACTCTGGTACGATCTCATCTTGGAAGTGGAAAAGCTTTCTGAGACTGAACCTTCCCTGGCACAGTTTGAGGCCATTTCCTCTGATCCTGTCCCTGTTCCCTGGGAGCAGTCTGATCCCCCCAGCTGCACCCTCTTGCAGAGTGAGAAGGTCCCTGCTGAGCCTCCTTTTCTCCAGGCTGAGCCCCCCCAGCTGCTCCTGTGGCTCAGCTGCCTTCTCTGGACATGCTCCAGCCCTGGTATGTCCTTCCTGAATGGAGGCGCCCAGAAATGGACACAACACTTGAGGTACCTCACCAGTGCCCAGCACAGGGGACAGTCACTGCCCTGGTCCTGCTGCCACACCATGGCTGCTACAGCCCAGGTGTCACTGGCCTCTTGCCCACCTGGGCACATCAGGCTCTTGGTCAGTTGATGTTGATCAGATCAGCACCCCAGGGCCCTTTCTACTGGGCACTCTGCAGCCACTCTGCCCTAAGCCAGGGCACCTTTGGCTGGACTGAGGCACATGGTGGGACTGTTCCCATACCTGGGAGCCTTGAGATTGCAGAAATGGGTGACAGTGGATTCTCTAAAGCTGCCACCTTGGGAAGCTGCCACTGCTGGGGCAGACTGGGCTGTGGCAGTGACCTGCTGGCTCAGTAGTGCCATTTGTCACTTAGCCTCTTGCAGAGTGACCTTCCTGCAGGAATGCTGCCGTCCTCCATTTGGAAACAGAAGCAGGTAACTAGAGTAGGAAACCTTTTCAGTGCCAGCCGAGCTGGTAGTTATTGTCCTCATGTCCTAGTGTGCAGATGCCACTTAAAGCATCCTTTTGGCACTATGTCACCTGAAGTACGTGGCAGTGCTAAGGGCACAGAGGGAGGGACAGTCAGAGCCTGCCTGGGTTACGGTGCAATACAGCACAGAAAAACACAGCAGCTGCTGCAAGGCTCAATGGCAGGACAGGAGGGGATGGAGAACCAGGTGGAGAGCGAGGCAAAGAGAAACAGGGCTGCAGACTGCTGAGGCCAGGGGAGAAAGTGTGAAGGAGAACAGACCCAGGGACAGGGAAACAGCCATGATCTGCTTGCTTTGCTGAACTGCTGACAGGTTCTGTCAGTGCAGGCAATTTTACCTTTAACTAAGCTTCTCTGCAGATATCTAAATGGGAAAAAAAAAAGAACTGAGGTGGACGGGGATGAGGGCTAGGTCTTTCTCACAAGGAAATCAGACAAGAGACTTTTGCTGTCTGCATTTACACAGAGCACAAGACCTTGCAGGATCTGCTATGACTTTCTCAGGTAGGAAATAAAATCCTCTTAGAATATCAACACCTGCTATTTCTAATTAAAGTTTTACTATTCCTTTCATTCCATAGCAGGACATATAACGAACCACTCCCAGTTTCCTATCAGCCCCTCTCAGCAGAATCTCTATTCTCCCTCTCACTCTGTGTAGTCTCTTTTGGTTTCACCAAATGAGTGCTTTCCCCATTAATCAAGGGTAAGAGTAGGTGATTTTCTGCCCCTGGTCAAAGTGTTCCCCTGGCTTTAGGAGAAGCAGACAAGCATAAATGGCTGAGGCACATTCAAAATAAAAGCAACTTTAACATGAAAGGAACATTCTGTTCACCCACATGTCAAACTGCCCCAGGGCTCAGGTACATGACAAGCAGCACAGAGAAGAGGAAGGACTTACAAAAGGTTGTAGCACCTGTGTACACTGAGTTCCACCGTTCAAGGGTGCTAAGCTCTGCTTTCCCTAGGGCCAGTGGAAGTCATGTATCCAGAACAGCCTCAGGAAAGGCAGGGAGGGCAAGTCCTGGCATCACTGGGACCCTGCATGTGCTGCCACATCTCAGAAAAACTGGTGCCATGTCCTTGTGCATGGGTAGGTCTCATTTGTCTGTTTTCTGGCCCTACTGCTACTGCCCTGAGGTTTTCCATTTCCCCTCTTACCTCCCCTTCTCCATTCACTTGTGCTTGGTCCTGTCATACTGAGATGCTTTTCCTTGGCCATCAGCAACAGAGCACAGAACCTGCAGTCAGCCGGCTTGGATTGTTAAGCCACAGTTCAAATCCCACAAGAACCCTTTCCCAGTAGTGTGCCAGTGTTTGAGGAACAGGTAGAATACAGGAGGAGACCAAGGAAGCTGCTTTGCAGTACCACACAGGATGCAGAGAGCCAGCCCCATCCTGCAGGATTCACTGCTACTGACAGGCCACCCCATCCCAGCAGCCTGCCCACAGTGCAGCTTCACTTGCCTCACTCTACTGACCTGCCCTATGTTGAAAGTCAACGTGATGGCATAATAAAAATTGGAGTTGGCACTTCCTGCATAAATCCATAGATGCCACAGAACAGGGAACAGGAAGGAGCAGAAAATGAGCACACATGACAGGATGAAGATGTTCCGGAGGACTGTAAAAGAAAACCAGCTGTTAAAATGATGTATTACTGAGTAGTCATGGTCACACAACCAGCAATGGTACTTAGGGTGTGTGCAGGGGTGAGAGGCACTTGCCAAGACACACTCCCCTCCAACAACTTTCCACAGTTTGCTTTAGTAACTTCCTGGATAGTGGTTATAAGAAATCCACTATATTTCCCTTCAAAATACTCCTGCCTTTGTTGCAGTGTGAAATCCCAATCTGTAGCTCCTTCCTTCTAGGTCCTGCTTACAAACACTCTTTCTTGGATGACTTCGGCTTTTTTTGGTATCTACACTACAGTAACCAGCAGCCTGCAAAGGGGCCTTGCCAGCAGCATCCCAATTTGGGGAGCAGAGCACTTTAATCCCTTGCCTCATCAAGCTAATGACAAAGGAAAAAATGAATCTGTGGGTTATAGGAAAAGATACTTTCTTGGGAGGTGGCAAGGAGATGAAAGCACCATAAAAGGAAGAAACTCATATAGGCCAAATGCACTGACAGACACACGACATCGGGAGGTGCAGGAATCCAGCAGTCTGCCTGAGTACGTGTCAGGCGGACAGAAACCAAGCACAACTTTGTCTAAAAGAGCTCAGAACTACCAGGCCAGGAGAGGTTTTCTTTTCTGTGAAGTGGCTATGCCTGTCCTTTGGCAGCAGTGCTGTAATCCATCCTGACACCTGTGCTGCTGTGCTTGGCTGCAGCTCAGCCCATGCCCATCACTCTGCAGTTGAGGGCAGATGATGTTTTGAGAGCATTGTCACACCCAAACCTCTTCCCACCTATTTTGAACTTCTTGTTCAGCAGGTCTGTTCACACACTGCCGGGTGGGAGCAGGTGACAGATGACTGTCCCTCTCACTGCATGCTTGGAATATGGAACTGACCTACACTGAGCAAGGACTTTCAGAAGTTCATTTGCTACAGCTGTGATGTGCTCAGGGCCAGCCCCGGGATTCCTGCTCTGTTTGATCACAGCTGCTTTGGTCTCAGCTCTCCTGAGCCTGAAACACAGAAGCAGATGGATTCCAGGTCTCCTGACTCCTGATTATGTCTCCTACAACAGGCAGGTGAGCTGTTCATGAACACACTTGGCCTGGCTTGGAGAAGGCTGCAGTGAAAGGGCTGGACAACCTGGCAGGGTTGGTCAAAGCAGTTGGTTTAAGCAAGAAACGCCAGGAAAAACAAAACACTTCCAAATCTGCCCATGGAAGCAGGTTCTATAGACTGAGCCTGAGAATCCACAGGAAGCTCTCTGGTGATTTCAAGAGCTAAAGAGGGTCTTTTTGAAGCATTTAGGTAAGACTGGACAATTGCTTGGAGTAATTCAGTTACTTTCACTCTGAGCAAACAAGCAGATGCAAAACAAAGCATCACTGCAAGATCCAGCACTTTAAGGCTGGGGAACTCACCAATTGCAGCAGCACTCTTCAAATTATACAGCCTTAAATGGGAGTGAAGCATCTGGAGGATGCAGGACTGCAAAAGGTTCTTATAAAAAAGATAACCTTCAGAACAAGTTGGAGAGAGGGGGACGATGAGGTACAAGTGAAAATTCCCTCCTTGACCAATTTCAACCTAAGTCCTAAAGACATGTTAGGGACTGTATCACCAGAGGCAAAAACCTCCAAAATCCAGCCTCCTTCTAGACGTCCCATGGAGGCCATGAGAGCCTATGAACTTGGGTCTGGTTTGGTTTAGTGAGGACTATTTAACTTAATTATTTGGCAGGCCCTTTTCCATTCCAGATAAATAATAATCAAGCACAAAGAACTTACATCGGTAAAGGTGGCTCCAGACTGGAAGGAAGGCCATGTACAGTGCAACGTCTCCCACAGTAGGATAGGACTTGAAGATAGAAATGATGGCAAGCTGGACAAACATGAAGAACACAGGGTGTTCCCTAGAAGGGAAAACAAACAAAGGCTAAGAGGATGCAGTAGGGCCTCTGGAAACTGCAGTAAATATCAGCAAGGGCACAGATGTGCTGCAGGACAGGCTCGAAGAGGCTCCTGCAGCCCTGTTCTCTCCAGACTAGGCTCCAAATGCTGGGTGGGGCGGACGGAGCTGCCCTGCAGAGCAGCAGAGTCAGGGGAGGCACATCTCCCACAGCCCTCAGCAACCTCGGGCCTCCCTCAGCACACATTTACACCTGCACACTGGTCACTTGCATTGTGCTTCCCCAGCTCTGCCTTATTCACCAGAAGCAATTAGCACCTGCCCCCTGATGGTAATCTGGAGAAGCCCAAAGCCCATAGTTACCCCTCCGGTACACCTGATCTACCCAGTGCAAGCCAAAGGACAAGCTCACTGAGAATCCAGGTGTGTTCATGGGTGTTTTTATCAGAAAGAAGTCAATGAAGTCAGATAGGAAAGTCCCCAAGTTTCCACTTTTTTTCTGACAATGAAGAGCTGGAAGTTCCAGCCAGTCCTTGCTTTCTGACTACAGTGCCTTATGCTGGCACTTCTACAGCCTCCTTTTCTGCTGTCTCTGTTGATGCTCGCAACACAGAGTTCCACTGCAGAGCCCAAGTCACTCTACTGAAGAGGAACAGAGCTGACACTATGGGAAATGAAGAGGATAGGCCCTGTTAAAAATCTTTTTCAGGCTTGTAGATCAAGACATCCAACTGCAGCCTTAGAAACTTCCACTGGATAACTTAAGAATAAAACAAATAGCAGAGAAACACACTCATACTTACTTTAACTTTATTGCCAAGGGAATGGTATAGAAGAACACATTGATTTGAAACACACATACGAAGAAAAGACTAAAGTGTTCAAACATCTCTGCAAAGAAGTACCAGAAAAGGCCAATATTGGGTGTCAGGTCTGGAACAGAAAGGCTGAAATTTGAAAAGAAAGTCATGGTAAATTTTTTAATGGTTGTTCTTCACTGCCCTGCTTCTATTGCATTAATTAGTCATTGTGTGCTACTAGATGTAGGACCTAAATTGTAAATCCATTAAAGAGAAACCAAATGGACGAAAACATGGAGAACAGGTTGAAATCCTGCTGAGGAATCCCTCCTGATGTCATAGCAGGATTTAAACCATTCTCAAGCAGACATTTCTCCAGAGAGCAGTATTTCACAGCCATGGTAGCTCAACAGTCAAATCCATTTCCAACCACTCAGTGGAAAACAGCTCCTGTTTTTAATTTTTGCTATTATTTATTTAACAGAAGTTGGAGATGGCTAATGGCTGCTTTCCTCCACATATTCTTTCTTTTATTGCATTGCCAGTAAATCACAGACCCCACATTTCCTGGTTCAAGCCCGCACCTGTGTGTAATGGGCAAGAAACAACCTGGGTGGGGAGGGTGGGGCCAGACAGAAAACCATCAGTAAGAATCCTTATACTTACATAAACCCATAAACAGATGGGATAAAATCCCAGGAGTTGAGCAGGAAGAAGGAGAGGCAGATGATCACTACCAGGCTGCACAGGTACAAGGATGCATACTGCAAGGTGTAGAGCCAGAAACTTTTGCTTTTCAGTTTGATCGGTATGAACTGACGCTGAAAGAGAAACAGAAGCACCTCATCAGGTGGAGAGCCACAAGAAAGCGTGAGTGTTCAGAACATCATTTTAAATTGATGAAAGAAAGCATCAAACACTGGCACTATGGCACTTGAAGGAGCAGCTTTCAAGCACAACTTGCTTGTTGTTCTTCACTCCGGCCAATGAATTCATACACATTTGCAGGTATTCCCACAGCTGTGTTTGAAGATACAGTAGCAAAGCTGGTCATTTCTGCTAGCAGTGAGTCCCTCGAGTGAGCACATACACAGGTGTAAGATTTTCACACCCCTCCTCACAGCTGCACTGCTACCTCAGACGTTTGCAATACGGCACTGGTGCCTGTCTTCTCCTGCACGACACTACTGCATGGGGCGACTGAAAGCCCTGCTCCAGAAGCCCCATCCTGTGGTACCAGCACTTGGCCTGGCACTCCTCTGCTGAAATCAGGGCAAGAGGACATCCACTGAGTTCCTAAGCACAAAGGCGTCCCTCTGAAAGCTGGCTTTTCAGACAATGTCCTGCCACTGCCCCGTGTCCTTGTCACAAGTCAAGGTATCATGACAGGGATATCTCACTCCATCCTGACTGCCTGAGTACAGACAAATGTACACAGGGGCCAACACCTTTGGGAATTGCTCAGCATTCTGCAGCTCAGGTCAGTGATGTGGCTTTTCCATTTGGCCTTGGGGCTTGCAGTGGCAGCAGATGTGCAGAGAATCTGCCCTGACTGCTGTGGGCTCTGTGTAAAGCTCATTGCATCTTCTCACTTGGAGTGGGTTTAATGTCACTTGCTGGGACAATGTAAGCAACATTACCAAAAATTTTGGCAGGACAGATTGAAAAGAGCAAGAGAAAAGTGATTTAAATCTGTACAAAGAATGCAGGAAAGTTCATTTACAAATTTAGATAAAAGGACACATAATGACATGATCACCTTTAAAAGGTGCAAATTAGGCAATCACATATCAAAACACTTATTGTTTGTG
Source organism: Nicator chloris (assembly GCA_013400495.1). Lineage (NCBI taxonomy): Eukaryota > Metazoa > Chordata > Aves > Passeriformes > Pycnonotidae > Nicator > Nicator chloris. The sequence continues at coordinate 295,297 of WAAE01016445.1, read as the reverse complement.
AATTCAAAGTATAATGCTTGCACTTCACTCCCAATTTACTTCGACTAAAGTTAAAAGAGAACAAATGAGACCAAAATATTAAAGATATAAATTCTCCTAAAAATCATCAAACTGAAAAAGCAACATTGACTCTGCAGTTCTTCTCCTGCAAAGGCTTACAATAATTAATAATAATAATAAAATTCCTGAAAAAAAGAGACATTCATGTCAGAGAAAGAAAATTAACTAGAACTGGCTCCCATTCTGTCTGGAAGCTCAGAGATTTGAGAACAGGCTAGTTAAGTAAAGATAAGCTACAAAAATCACCATCAGAAGCAACAAAGAAAGACTGGCAAAATGCACAGCAGCAGCATTTCAGAATGATAATAATTTCAAATAGTAAACACTATCACAAAGTGATCTGTCAAGTGAGCTGAGCCTCTGCTCACCCCACCTTGCTGCCATAGCAGGATAAAATTAGCAAGGGCAGCCCTGGTGGGATTCAGGGTCTTGTTAATTGAGAGGGAGAAAGGACAACCAGCCTCTTTCCAGAACATGCCTTCTGCCATTAAACCCCAAACCAGCATTTTCAAACTTCTCTGGGTCTGGGCCCCTCATTGCTGCTCACGCGACACAAAGAACAGCACTTATTCTGGGCGAGTGAAACATCACCCAGTTCTGCAGGAGACTTCCTGCTCCCTCCTCTCCAAACACAGGCATTCCCATTCAGGCTTCAAACTTGCCATGGCTTGAGGAGAGTCACTTTTTCTGAAACTCTGCACTTGTCTGACTCCCCTCCCCAGGACTGTCCCTGCACAGCTACAAGAAGACAACAGGTACCAAGAGTTAGAAATCACCTACCTGTAGAAGGTAAAGCAGTGCTGGAGCAAACAGTGTGAGAGGGTAGAGTGATTGGTATGTTGCTAAGGCCAGGAACACAGCACTGAGGAAGGCACTACCTGCAAAGAAAAAAAACAACAACGTTTTAAGGAAATTTTAGTATAAACAGCCATACAGACAGGAAGTCCAAATGGGAAGAAACTCATAACCTTCTGCAGGGGATTCACAAATATCAGGACACCACTTAAAGAAGTTTTCAGCAGAATGTATCCTGCAGGGTGTCCTCTTGTTAATGACATTTTGAATGGAGAATGACTCATCCCATAAGGAAGAACCAATGGCTGGTTTATATCTCCTGTCATTCACACACAGAAATAGATTCATATAATTCAGTCTATATAAAGCCCATGCTGGCTGATGTTAATGCATGGGAATGCATTCACTTAAGTCATACCTGTACGTAAGAACTGCCATACTGGCCTTGCTGGATAACCTCATCACCAGAATGTGTTGCAGCCTCAGCAAAGCTGTGTGCAAGACAGCAAGCAAAGTCTGCAGCTGATGCATCAGCTCTGCTTTACTGATACCAAAACTGAGCCACAGAAAGCATTGGCACAGCTTTTCCAAGTGATCTTATAAACACAAATGTCTTTATTGAGGCATTGAGCTTTATTTGAGGTGTCTCAGTGTTGAGCACTTACATTTCTCAACTACCAATAACGGAAATAATTCCAAAAGATCTCAGGTTAAACAATAAAAATACAAGCACCCACTGCAGTACCCTGGTTATAGCTACAGACTTGATGGAAGTCTTCTGTAAAAATAGAACTCAGACAGCAAGAGTTCTGACTCAGTGCATTGAACCAGCTGTCACCCTGCTGATAGCAAACACAGAGCTCCTCTCTGTTTCCTCCTCTGAAAGGGAAAATACAGGGTTACCTGGTGATGAGCCTCTCCTCTCTTCAGCTACACTCTCCTGACAGAAACCTCCCTATCTTGTACTTTATCCAGTGTTCAGTTCTGCACAGATCTAAAGAAGTGATTCCCAAAAATCACAGTCATAACCTGACATCCTCTTTGCCCACTTAAACCCCAGACTGCCACGCTCCCAGCCAGGGACAAACCAGGAGACAGCCACTACAGTTTTGTCTATGACCAAACTTTTGGTCTCAGGTTATCAGTGAACACCTAAAAATCAGTTTAACTAAATAGACCCCACTTGTTTGCTATTGCAAATGCTGTTAAATTAAAACACCTTCTGACTCAATTAGCCAATACTTATAGAAAAAATTCTTTTGGAAACACTGATAAAAAACTATCTATATCAGCTTTTTTTTCAGTGCCTAGGTCTGGGCCCTGCTGGAGACCAAAGATCAGACTGATCTTTCCTCTCATCCTGCAGAGAACTCCTTAAAACTTAAGTGACTATTACAAATCATATAGGCTAAAAGATTTTAGCACTGGGGAGTCATAAAAGAAACAGAAAGCTGGCATTATGCACAGAATGAATGAAACAGTGATTCTGAAAATCTACTCCACTGGGCTGGTTTGGGTCTTTGGTTATTGCTTCTGCTTCCCCAAAGCTCAATTAGTTAACTGCAAACCATGTTTACAACAGTGAGTGAAAGCCAATTTATTTGAAAAGAAATTGTGAATGACACTTAAATGCATACTCACATACAAAAGAAGAGCTCCTATGTTCTGCAACACACAGACACATTTCTTCCTGAACAGGAAACTATTTGAAGCCAACCAGGAAAAGGAGTCAGTTTTTAGAGTAAACTCTCGGGTACACTGAGGTGAAAGTAAGTTTTCACTTGAACATAAAGTCTCCTGATCTCACAAATTCATGTAGAAATCTGACTTTGTTCCAGTCCTGTTTGTACCATGTTTCAGTGAGATCTTTGTAGCAATCTGTAAAGTTCCCCCTTGGATTTATTTTTTGCTACATTTCTAATCTTTCTAAAAAGTCATAAAGAACCCTTTTTTCTTCACTGTGTTACCTTTTATTGTAGATAAAAGGAAGAATGCAATGACAGTGTTGTTGATGGTGCAGGTGGACTTTGCCACACAAGACATCACAGTGTAGGGGTTTAACAGGTAGCTGAAAAAGAGCAAAGCTCATGTTACATTCAAAAGAGCATCTAATTTAGGAGATGTTCAAAGAAAAAAAAGATGCACTTTGCGTTTTTGTTTATTTACATTTGATGGGATCCTCTCATCAGCAAATTAATTCAGCTGAACAGGTTCTTCAATCTGAAGCAAAAACCAGACCTCTGGATTGCAGACTTGGACACAGGGGCCACAGGGAGCCCGCTACAGAAATGAGACATTGGGAAGATGTCCAAAATGCAAGTTCTGGACTAGAAAATGACCACCGAAAATGTTTCTTGCTTTGCAGAAGCACTGTACATTCATTCAGTCAGATCTAGGATTATTGGGTCTAAAGGAAGCTTTTTCTGCTACTCACAGCTACTACTTCTGAATAAGAAGAATACATGATAGAAACAAATCTGAGACATAAGGAGAGTTTCCCACAACCCAACCAATCTCCTGCTGTGGCAGAGATCGTGCCTTTACGTTCACCATGGCACGATCCATCCGAGCACAAAACCAGCCAGCTATGCAAGACTGGCACATTTGAATTGGAATTAGAGAAAAACTCTTAACGACTTTACATTCCAGAATTCAGCCACACTTTAGTTAGCAAGGATGCCAGCTCCTTTTGGAAATGAGAATTACAATAATCTCATTTAAATAGGTTCAGAGCAAAGAAAAAGGCTTAGAGGATTACCAATACAGTAAGTATGATAATGTACTGATCAGCCTTGCCAATAACTAAATTACTCATCAGAGTCAGTAGACAGGGCTGGTGATTTCCTAATTCTCTCTTTATATCTTCCTACAGTCTCTGAGTCCCAGTCTGTCATTGTCAGTGTTTCTAGAAGGCAGCCTACAGCAGGACAGGTACAATTTAATGCCAACTTTGCTGTGGCAATGGGCAAAACAGTCTGCAATTTACCCACTTCACCCTTCTCACCACGGGGAATGTGCCATTAAAAAAATTAATATGAAAATAAGAAAAAATGGCAATTTATCTAATGGACAACTCTCTCTGATACAGAACAATTTGGACAATTTCTTTGTATCAAAATATCAATTAAAAAAATCTGTAACAGTAGGCACCTTGCTTGTATATTAGTTTAGTTGAAGTCTTATGAAATTTAAAAAAAGTTTAGATTACAGAAGAACACCAAGACATGAAATTAACAAAACGACAACATGAAAACATCTTTTAACTGTTTTAAGCAATTTGGGATATTCAAGTTGTGATATTCAGCACCTATTCAGGTATTTTGTCCAGCTGCTGAAAAATTCTCCTAACTTTTCTGAAAAGACACCATTTGGAAGGCATAGGATCAATTTTGATAACATTATCCTACAGGCAAAATAAATGGGAATGTGATCTGTGCTGACACAACATTCTTGTTACCCAGATAATGACCTTCTACTGCTGAGCCCATCTCAAAGGGCCTGAGTCAATTCACTTGTTGGCAACAAGCACATGCAAATGCCTCTGCTTTTCACTTTCCAATGGAGTATTCAGGGCCAATAGGAAATTCAGAATTTCTGCAGGAAAGAAACCCAACTTTTGACAGTTTTTGAAGGCCCAAATGAGACAAATAAACCCCAAAGGGAGCTGAGGAATCAAAGCAGCCCACTGCAGCCTACAGGAGCAATACTTACAATAGTGCTACCTTGAGGGGGATGTAGTGCATCTCCATGGGTGTCTGGATGAGTTCAGCCACATCTGGTGCATATTTATCCAGTTCTATTAGGAGCTTCTGCTTTTTGAGCTGAACAAGGGAGAATAATCAAAGACAGTCAAAAGAGGAAAGTCATTATTCTGTCCTGTTTCTGTAATTCTATTTTATATTACTCAGCCAGTTACCTGGGGTTTCTGTTACTGTGGAGCATACTCAAGCCCCTGGTGTGAGCTAGAAGTTACATTATGTGAGGAGTTTTAGAGAACAAAAACTCCCTATCTTTTTCCAAGTACTTAACAACTGAAGTCAGAGTCAGGAGGAAGCAGATAATTTCTACTTGTTTAAACTTCCTCAGTTACCTGTCTACGTCTTGACACAGCTACCAGTGAATTCACCACACTAGAGTCCAACACTCAATCTTCCTAACACCTCTCTGGATCTCTAATGAAAAGCTAACTTTATTCATTTACTGTTCAACACACGAGCCCCTGAAAACCCAAATCCCATACAAATGCAGTCTTTGTTGTTTTAAAGAGGGATACTTCTATGACAAATCTCTCTTCAATCTCTTTTTACTAGGCTCTCTATGGAGACAAAGGAGAAATCTGAAACATGAACTGACTGAATTATGTTATGGTGAGACAGAAGTCTCAGCATAGATGAGATGCTAGCAGTAAATTCTCAACAACCAAAGTAACTCATATGTGGAATTCTTACATGCCTGAAGTTCCATCCTGGGTTATTTTCTTAACCTCAGAGGACAAGGAACAAGCACACAGCTGAGTGGGAGACCACAGAGATGCTGTAGAAAATGTAGTCTCCCTGCTGATGTTGATACCTAATCCTTGCCCCTCTGGAATTGCAAAGAGCACAGCACTGCTCACACAAAATGTTCTTTGAGAGCTGGGAAGAACCACCCACCTCCAAATACCCATCCTTATAATTTGAAGGGAACAAGTAGTATTTGATGTGAAGATTTCACCGTGCTCACAAGAATGATCTATCTCACCTCAGAACTGCTGGAAGGTTTTGCTCCTTCCTTTACACATTTCTAGTCTGTTTATTCACACACATTATTATTTATTTCATGCTGTGTGCAAAGAAACCCTCTCCAAGGTATAACATCCAGGCTGTAGAAGATTGTACACTGCTGTGCTCATCACTCAGTGTGTAGCTACAGACACTGTAATAGTGCCACAAAAAAATTTAAAATGCCTCAGTTGTCTACCATATTCAGTCCTGTTTGGTTATCATTAAAATACGACCAGATTTACTGCAACAAGGACTTGACATCACATCCTCTGGCACATCTTTTCTTTGACCCAAGATAACTATATTTGCTGGGAGAAGAGGACCAGCAACACTGGGAAGTCATCTTACCACAACTTTGTTGAAGTCTTGGATTGCCAAGTAAAGGGCAACAGCAGTTAGCACATCAGTTATCTATAAAAGCAAGGGACAGACTGATTGTAAACAAAATAAACAAATGGAGAAAAATATATTGGTCATCATTTAACAGGAGCTCTGATCTGACTCACCTCAGGGGAACAAAACACAAGCTTTAAAAATTCTGAAAGGCTGACCTGTACAGTGCTCTCACACACCACCACTTCACCTTGAAGTCATCAGCTGTATCAAAAATATTTATATTCATAAAACAAGAGAATGGGGAATTAAGAGGGAAGAAATTGTTCATGGAGAGCAGCACATGAGAGTAACAGAGAGAATCACCGGTGTAGTGAGAGCACAGCAACACTGGGGCAGTGCCCAGCTGGTTAAACCCACCTGGCCACCAGGGCAGCATGACAGTGCCTTGAGCTGCCCCAGACTGCCCAGGCAGCAGTACAGGGCACATGGCTGCTGGCTCTGCACAAGCCCTGTCTGGCAGGGACCTGGGCACAAAGGCTCCACTGGATGCTATGTGCAGCCAGCTACAGGACTTCTGTCCTTCTGAATTGTGAGGAAGAATTTGGAGAACAATTTGCAAGAGACATTTGGGGGATGAACCCATCAGTGCTCCTTGCAGGTCTGGGGTTTGGCAGACAGAAACAGCAGTGTAGGGATTGGTGAGAAACAGCAGTGTAGGCATTAGGCTGGGGGAACAAAGTATTTTGTTACCTATAAGAGATAATGTTTGAAATTTGAAATAAAATGACACCTTCCTATCCCTGTGTGCGGATACTTATCTAAGCAAGGACTCACAAAAAAGAAGGAATATGTACAAGAAGGGAAAAGCCTGAACATGGGTTTGTGCAGGCAAAGCTGCCTAATTAACTGTGAGCTCAGCAGGAATTTGAGCTACAGGGAGGCTCTGAAGGACTGAAAAGAAAGTCACACTCAGCATTTCCCTGAATGGGACCTTTCAGGAGAAGCTTTCCATGAGCACTTACCATGAACACCAGTTCAGCATATTCAATCAGGAAGTGAAAGAGATAGATTATCAGCGGGGTCTGAAAGAGAGCAAAAGGGAAATCCATATCAAATACTGTCCAGATAAAATACTGGTGATTTGATGAGACAAACAAGAGTTGAGCAGTTCTACAAGACACTGCCAAAGGTAATTTTCTTTGGCCTATTCTCCAACACGGGTATTTCAGAGCAAAGTGATTAATCAAAGCACACTTACTGGCCTTTTTCCTTACAAAGTCCTCAATCCACTTTATAAAAGACACCATCAACTCTGAAAATTGTATTCTACTCCAATTTTTCAATTATACTACAATAGTGGTAGACTTACAATAGCAAGCACACAAAGATCAGCTTTAGAAAGTAATTTTTTTCTAGAAAATCTATTTTCAGGTTGTCTGCAGGTACTTTTCAAAGACTTCCTACACAGCTGATTCCCCTGCTGTTTAGATGTGTCTTTTATAATGCAAAAAGAAGAAAGCATGTAAAAACATAAAGCAGTAGGGTTACAATCCTATCATCCTGTTACTCCTAGAGTTTTTCCCTTCTAAGCTAAGAGGAAAAGCATGTTTGTGAATTATTCCCATCACACAAAAGCTTAGTTTGGAAGGACTACATTTACATGCTGCAAATTCAGTCTTTACTGTGAGAAAATAAATTTCTTTTTTAAAACTTTTAAAATAATATGATGGTCTAAATAAGCATGGGAAAATATTTCAGAGTCTGGGAGAAATTCTGTCTAAAGAAGTAGAATTTATTGAAAAGAATCCAGTTTTCAGAGGATATCAAGTACCTGCTTCACCCTAGGCAACACTATGTGTGAGTGTACCTTCATATCAGTAAGGCCATTTGAGGGCACAAAGCCCCACAGGTGCTTAAGTGCTTTTGTAGGAACAAGGTGTTTTCAAGATGAGGAATAAATAAACTGCATGCTTGTGCTAGTATTAGAATTTCTGCAAATGCAGAGACTCCAGGTGCTGATACCCAGTAAATCCTATCAGAGTCACAGTGACACCATCCCTGCTCCAGCTTGTGCTGACAGAAACAGCTGGATGTGAACAGAGTATTTAACTTATTACAGAGTTCTCCTGTTTCAGAGTTTCTTTATGGAGTAACAAATAGGACACTGCCTGCCCCTGCGCAGGGAATTCACTGGGATTACCTGGATTTCCTTGTGCTGGTCACTACATAACTGCTGCTCAGACAAACTACACAACTTCAGGTTCTCTGCAGTCTTTGGGATGAACCAGGCCCCCAGCCTTCTTCAGGCCCTGAGCAGCTAAACTAAGACCCCTGCCACTGGAATATCACATTTAAAACCAAGCACGCAAACCAACCTCATGAAAAATAGCTCCAGAGTATGGCGAGACTCCTAAATCCAACAGAGCTAATCCTTCGACCACTGAAACAGACAAAACACCACCATTAGAACCCTGTAATGTGGGAAATGAGCAATCTCGTGATGGTAAAACTGCAGTTTTTAAAATACTGACACGCCAAGAATCTCACACAGAACAGGTGACACCACACCGCCCTGAGCCAACAACCAGCCAGAACTGATTTGCCCCCAGCTCTGCCATGCATGTTCCTGTATGGGCACTCATCACCTATTTATTTGTTTCAGCTAAAAACGTTCTAGATTAAGTCTTTTGCACTTAACTCTATATAAATCACAGGCACAGCATCTCCTCTTTTTGAGTCACCTATTAAGTGATATATGGCCTCTATGCTGGAGAAATACTTGATTCCAGAGGAAAACCACAACATAATATAGAATTTGAACTGTTTTGCCTTATTAGATGTAGAGAGGCCTCAAACATCCAAAATCACAAGGGAAGTACAGAAATGAACACATATTGCCAAGCAAAGCTAAAAGCTTTATCTCTTGTTGAAACTTCCTGACATTTTATAGCCTTAATTCAGCTCCTTTGTGCTCATGGAATTACAGCTTGCCCTGCAATGCACGTGTGTGCTTTTCCATAAATCTCCACCCTCTTGAGCACAGAGGTTCCCTGGGACGGAGCAGTATGCAGTGAAAGGAGCTAAGGGAAATGGGCCCATTTGTTCAGAGGGAAACAGCCAGGACGCTGCAGAAAAACACAAGAGGTGCTCAGTTCAGTGACATGCTGGAGAAATAGATTGTGACTGCCGCCAATTTCCTGTATGGTGACAACCCACACTTTTCAAGATGATTCCACTTTTTCCCTTTACTATCTATATACTTACTTTGATGCTCTAAGGTGGTATTTAGAAAGATTCAATAGCACAGGAAGCATTAAGTGCTACATACTGCGGAGCAGAGGCCCCAGGTCATCAAATGCACTTGTACATTTGACCTTTATTACTTCTGGCCACTTTTTTCCACCCCAAAAACTACCAATAGTTTTACCTGCCTAATAACTGGATACCAAAGGGACATCTGTAAAATAAATTAAGGTTCGTAACAGGCTCAGATGATACACATACGAACGTCACTGAAAAGCCCCCGTTACCCTGCAGCTCACTCAGCCTTCAGAAGAGAATCTGAATCGCTTGTAACGTGTGGGGACACCAACTGACCAAGGGAAGTGAACTGGAGGCCGTGCAGTGGCATTCTCACCACGACACCGTGCCTGTGCAGGGACAGGGGAAAGGGCCCGGCCGAGGCCGATGGAGCCACATGCTCTGAGCTGGGTGGGTCACGCGCCCGTTTGTGTGACACTACCAGTGTCCCCAGCCTGCTGTGAACCGCGACGTCCTAGCTCCAGCCCTGTCCTCTGCCTCCAGCCCCGCGGCCCTCAGGCCCCCACATCCGCCGAGCACCGGCTCCCACAGGCTCCTCCCGGGCACAGCTGCCCAGCGCCCTTTCGTGCAGCTCTGGTTCGGGCCCGGCCCTGCCCGGGGCGCACCCGGGCGCCCGGCCGGGGTCAGGCCCTGCCCACACGGCTCGGAAGGTCCCGCCGCCCTGGCTCCTCCGCGCCGCCCCCGCGGGCCTCACCTCGTTTCCAGGAGTTTAGCGGGGACGCCACCTCGACCCGCTCGGCGATGAAGACGGCGAGGCTGGAGCGGTAGAGCGCGGCGCGCACCGTCACGGCCGCCAGCACCACCAGCACCAAGGGGGCCGCCATCCCGGCGCGCGCTCCGCCGCTGCGGCCGGCTGTAGTTCCCGGGCAGCGCCGGGGAACACGCCGCCAATGAACAGGCCCTCCCAGGTAGACTACATATCCCAGCGGCCCTCGCGCCGGTGCCTCCCGGCACAACTCGGAACTACGGCGGCCGCGGGGGATCGGAGGGAGCAAGTCAGCAGGAGCGCGCTTGGAGCGGCCTGGCGGTGGTCTCGCTCCCGTCCGCCGAGCTGTCCCGTTCGGGTCGCCCTTGCCCGGGGCGGCCACACGGGACAGTCCCTCCTCAGCCGGAGGACAGGGATGGGTCTGTTCTCGAGTGGCATCGCTCTGCCCGCGGGCCGTCCCTCCCGCCTGTGGATCCCAGATGCCTCTGGGTGGCAGCTCTGCCCAACCGGGGCAAGGCCTGGCAGGCCGGGCCCAGCTCGGACGAGGAGCGTCGGTGGCTTCTGAACTGTTTGGAAATCCCCTCAAAGAGTTCTTTGTTTTTCAGATATTTCACAGACCCCCGTGGTATCTGCCCGCCTGTTTGCTGTGGCTGTGGCGAGAGCCAAGGCTGTTGTGAGAGCACTGAGTGCTCGTGGCTGTGTTTGTTTCAGAAGGCTCTTGGCAGACGCAGGTTCTCAGTTTATGTGGTTTCAACAGCTCCAGAGCTTAAGAGTACTGGGGAGACTTTCTTTCACCTACCTTCCCAGCATGGACTTTCCTGCTGTTCTCCAACAATGGTTCCTCCATTCCCATCCCTGGTGTCAAGGTCCGCTTAATAATAGTAGAGCTTTGATTTATCTCAGAGTACAAAATACGGCAAGAACAACTTAATATGCTTAACCAGAAATACACTTTATTGAGTACCAACACTAGTAATGCGATAGAGAGGAAGGAAAAGAGAATGAAAGGATGAAGAAAAGGAAAAGATAAAGTCTGGGATTTTATAGCTACCAACAAGAATGGAGCCCCTCGTGGATTCTTGTAGACTGATGGAACCTCCGTAGAATGAGTTGGAGTCCTCGCAGTCCTTGTGACCCAATGGTGTCCTCGATTCTCGTTGGGGAAGATCTTCCAAGAAGTTTCGGAATCACAGTGGTTTTAAAGCCATTTTCGAAGCGAGTGGAAAGTGGCCAAAAATGAGGTAATAGTCATACCGACCACTCGAGTCCCATGATGACGCAGGTGTTCAAACATGACAATTGTTGAACTCAAGGCCCATTTCGACCTGACAAGTTGTTCTGAACAGTCCAGTCTCACTATTATAGCAAACACCAGCTGTTCAAACTGCGTTGTTCGGTGGTCATCGGGGCCTGTTTCAGTTCTGTAGCCATGCACAGGCTTCAGTGGACACACCTGCGGACGGGGCCTGGCAGATATCTCACCTCAGCCAGGCCAGAGGTTCTGCTCTTTAGGGTCTCAGTCCTTGGGGTCTCAGTTCGGTTCTTAGAGACGGTCGTGAGGCAAATGAGGGATCTTCGGACCCACTCTTACACCTGGGTATGTGCACAGCCTGTTCACACAATCTCACACAAAAATAGCCTTTACAACACTTGGAGATGTGAAGAATGGAGACAAGTGGAAGGAAGACATGATAATCTCCTAAAAAACTGAGCAACAGTGAAAACACATTTCATGTGGTACATGAAGACAGCAATTTTTCATGTAATTAAAACTAGGATTTGCTGAATGTACTGGGGTTGCCATTGAAAAAAGCTGGATAATGTCCAAGTTAACATTTACGTTGGATTTAGCTGTAGAGTAGAGTTGCACCCACCTGTGGAAATGGAGAAAGGCTGAATTCTTCTGGGACATGGTCCCTAAAGACCCAGGTGACCCAGCATGTATTGTCTCCAGGACTGGAGAGACAGGTGGGGTTAAGTGGTCAGTCACATAAACTTTCTGGACCATGGCTGCTTGGAACGTGAATCCCTTCATGCTACTGTTATAGATACATGTTACTGGCTTTTTGCAGATATTGAGGTGAACATTGTATGTGTAGTGTTGGGAGGACTCTGCTGTATAGTTCTTTTTGCTTAGACATAGTAGTGGGATAGCTGATATATAGTTATACTTGTAATTGAACTGTCTGTTTGGTTGGGATAACATCCAATGAACATGTGAAGAGGACCCTGCTATTGATGTGCCAAATTATCAGCACCTCCTGTCTGAAGAAAGCACGGACACAGCCCAAACTGGAGGGGATAATAAATCCACAACGAAGGAACAGGCCTGCTCTAAAAAGGCGGACCCAAGGAGTGGCCATGCAAAACTGTTCTTGGAAAAAGATGAATATGCATAATACTCTATGCATATGCAACAGGCTGATGTAACAGAAAAAGTATTTAAAGGATCCCTCCAAGGTTTTAGGTGTCCTCTTGGCTGAGTGCCAAGACACCAAGTCGGCTGTATTAACCCTTTGTTTGCTTTCTGTCTCTTATTGTCTTTTTATTAAACTTTTTAAATTTTACCAGGAAAGTGAACCTTGTTTTTCACACTACAAAAGCACCTTCAGATGGTCCCTGGACTGTTTCCTACTGTGCTCACTCCCTCACAGGGGTTTAGCTGCTGCCTTTGCTGGGCTTCCCTCAAGTATGATCTCATCCACGGCCACAGGACAACACATCTGGTCCTGAGGCCGTAAGAGAGCCTCAGTGCTCAGCCTGTTGTGTGGCAGCTCCTCTGCTCTCAGGCTCTCTGGCATGAAGGTGTGGGTTGTGCTGGTAAAGCTGCTCTGAGTGTGGCTCTGCCTGGCCCTGGGACTTGTTGGCCCCAGGACTAACTGACCCTAGCACATCCTCTGATAAATCAGAGTGAGTTCATTCAAGTTAAATAATTTGTGCAAGCATCTGTAAGTAGGAAGCTAGAAATGCTGATTTTCTTCTTTGCAGCTGTTCAGAACGGTCTCTTGAGTTTTCTGATCAGAAATGCTCTTTTTTGTGTGCTGATTCTCTACAAATGACTGTTCTGATCTAAGGTACTTGACAGCTTTCCTGTGACTGCTACTTTGCGGAGTGACTGTGTGGTTAAAGCTGCACTACTCAGGATGCTGATTTTGCCAGTCTGAGCTTTGCCATGTGCTTCCCAGCACTGTCTGATGCAGCCCTGGGAAGATTCAGATAATCTCCAAGGGCAGCAGAAATCAGATGTGGAATCATGCCACTACAGTTGTTTTGTATTTAATTGGTGTGCAAAGCCAACTAAAAAGAAAGGTCAAAGAATAATTCATGACAAATGCAGCAATTCTTTCTGGAGCATGAGTTTGCTCCAGCGTTTCTCCAGCAGGAGATCCCAGGGCTAGGAATGGAGGGAAATTCCTAAACTAATGGACTTATTCAGCCCTCTCAAAGGATCAAATACGTCAGGCAAATATGAGAGGGTTGAGTATCAGTTGCTGTCTGATGGCCACTAATTTGGGGGGTTAGAGCTGCCATTAAGGAGTTGCAGTAAATGGACACACACTGTGGTGCTGCCTTTTGTCTGGCAGGAATTCTGAAGCCACTCTCAGCCAAGTGAGACAGAGGAGCAGACTTTTAAAACCCTTGGGTTCCTACAGGCTTTATGAAAAACAAGGGAAGTTTCAGGAGACCCAGGCTGGGATGGGTTTTGCATAGGCAATAGTTTGGGACCTGGCAGTGTTGCTGTGCTGCTCCAAGTCAGCCAGCACAGCCAGCTGCTTCCCCCGCAGCAGGAAAGGGGCAGAGAGGGATGACAGCAGGAGAGAGATCTTGGGGCTGTTAGAGACTCATGCTGAGCTGAATAGAGACTTCCAGCAGGGAGCTGAAAGGACACAAACCAGAAAACTCTTGAGAAAACTGGTTTGCTTGGTTAGGGCAGCAGTTGTTTGTTTGTTTGTTTGTTTGTTTGTTTGTTTGTTTGTTTGTTTGTTTGTTTCCCCCCAGAGGCATAAACCTGGTCTTCTGTGTCCTGGTGTTTACCCCAAACTGATGGTAGTTTTTGCAGCATTGGGGTATTTACTGGCTATCCTTTCTTCCTGAAATTCCTTGGCTCTACAAGTGATTTGGTAGGAACAGGCACGGAGGGCTGGGTGTGCTAAGGCCTGGGAGGAGTTTGAGGAGCTGAAGTTTGGAGATCCTGCCCAGGTGCCACCAGCAGTGTGACAGTGGCGCTGTGGAGTGGTTGTTGGTCCACACAGGGAGCAGCAAATGCAGGTCTGAGGGGGACCTTCACACTGCCTGCCCTACAGCCTCCAGGTTTTGTTGCCTTACAAAAAGAAGCAGATCTAATGGAACCAAACACGCAATTGAGAGCTGCTGCTGCTGGAAGATCTGCATGCCCTTGATTGCACTGCCTACGTGAGGCACCCGTGGGGAGCGCTCAGGGGATGAATTCAACCTGGGGGCGTTGCATCACAGAACTTTGATAAAACACTGTTTAAGACTGAGCCAATTCAGGGATGATTCATCTTTGTTCCTGCAAACAGATGCTGGTTTGGGCACTTGTGTGCCCTGCTGGAATTATGCAATGGTGATATTTTGGGGGTAAACAAGCCACTCCTTTTCCCGACTCACTGTACAAATTAGGTGTTCTGATTCCTGAGGCACCTCCAGTCCTCCCTGGCAACTCTTCCAGCCTAATGCAGGTTTTTTTTTTTTGCATTTGGGAGACCACAGCTTTGTTCTTATTCTGAGATTTCATCAGGGCCCTGTGCAATGGCTTACATATCTCAGGGATGTTTCCTGTTCATGGAGGATCTATCCCACCCTATCCCATGTCCCAGAGGGGTGATTTTTCACCCACTATTTATTTTGGCCAAGCTGTCATGTTTTATTTCCATAGTCAACCACTTCAGTGTTACACTATGCTTCCTTCTGCCTTTCCCACCACAGACCTTGCACAGCAGTAGTTGCATTGTAGTCATTACTGGTCCTCAGTGGCTTTGGTGTTCCTGAGAACAGGAAACTATACTAGGGTCCTTTACATACTCTCACTATACTAGGGTCCTTTGCTGATAAACATTTGAGTTGCTTTTGCCTCTTTTCAAGTTATCTTCTGCTGGAGTTTATTGGCTAGAACATCTGCCAGCTCTTGGATTTGTCAATGAAAAAAACCCCATAAATTCATATGCCTTTAATTTTTGTGGGCTACATGACTTCTCATTACTTCTTTTTTTCAGGGTTCAGTGATGTTAAACTGAAAAGTATTGCTGCTTTTAGAAATTGCTGGGAGAAAGGTGTTTGCCTTTTATTTATTAGCTTGGAAAACAACAGATTTTCCTAGCAGTCTGAAATAGCGCTGCTGTAGGTATCTTCTAGTCTTTCTGCTACTGACTGACAGAACACAGCATGAGGTTTGTGATCTTTTATGGAAATTAGTAGTGGTCTGGATCAAAAACGGAACCTGAGTGATTTGGTTTTCTTCTTTGGGTTCAGAGACAAGAGAAAATAAACTGCACTTCAGATTTCTCTGACTAGCTTCATGTACCAGAACTTCCTTTACATGAAAGACAGGTATCTTTGTAAGAAAGCAAATAACTTTTCTCAGCCCCCAGAAAGATTTTATTTCTGCTTTGAGTATTTTTCAGAGTGAGTTTTAAATGGCAATGTTAAAAAAAAAATCCCCAAAGATGAAATTCCTGCCAGCTAATTTAGGGCAATTAATCATCTAGTGGGAGCGTGTCATATACATGAGGGAGAGATGGGCTTGTCCAGATAGCTACAAACTCACCTCAGACATCTCTCCTGGGTGGGGAAGGGATGAGCTGATGACAGGAGCTGAACACCGAAACTCTGGACACCTGAAGTTAGGCAAGAGGAATCAAAGGGGCCTGATAAACAGCACTGTTCAGCATTTGGGCACTGGCTGAACTACTCACCTTGACAGCAGCATCTCTAAAAAATGGGCTGTCCAGGTCCAGTATCCTGAGGACACGGCTGAGCATTCACAGCCAACAGCCCCATGTCCTTCCTTCATTTCAATTGAAAGAAAACCAGGCGAGTCTGTAACAGCTGGAGCAAAGAGAGACTGGAAGGCAAAGTGGTAATGAACAGCAGCTCTGTGTATCACACTGTTTCTTTCCCATGTTTTCCTCTATGGGAAGCCAGTAGGAAACAGATCTGTGAATCCCATTTGGCTCTGCCCCACATTCCCAAGCTCTGCACTGTCCCAGCTGAGGAGGAGCTGCTGATGGCAGCCAGACAGGGAAAGTGGGAAAGGACAAAGCACGTGCTTCCTCTGGCAGGTTTCTTCCAGCTGCCCAGGCACTGCTGGTCACTCAGTGCCTCTGGGAGCAGGAGCTGCTGCTGGGTTCAGCCTTCTGGGGACCTCCCACGCCCCAGACATGGCAGCCCTCTCTGTTGTTCTAACACACGTGGCTCATTCCTTCTGTCTCAGCCTTTGCTGACAGCGGTTTAAGGCCATAGGATCACATGATGGATGCTCCCTCTCCCTGTGTGGTTACACAGGAGTGTCAGTGTGTTTTAAGAATAAAAAGCTGGGTTTTGGCTGGCAGCTGCTGAACAGCACTGTGCCTTTGTATGCTGCAGGGACTGTGAGTGCAGAGTGTTTTCTCAAATATTCCATTAGATTTCTTTGTCTTCAAGGCAAGTGTATGTTTTCAGGCAAGAGCCAGATACAGAGAAGCCCTGTGGGCATTTCTGAGCAATGAATCCCCTCCCTCTTCTCCTTCCCTGCTTCCCTTCCCTGCTCATTGTTTTGCCAGTTGACAGGGGCAATAGAATGGACATAGATACCAATAGGAAGAGTGGTCTTGTTTTACTAATATTATTGAGGCAAAACAGAAGTAAAAGGATACATTTAATAAAACAATAAGACTATTACTCACTTGGCTTTAGCAACAAGCAAAAATAAGCAAGGTAATGCATCTAATCATTACAATATGAGCAGAAGACAGAGAGAATAGTGATTGAGGAAGATACATCACTGATTGCCTAAATACTCCACCATCAGCCAGAGCCCGCAGGCACTGGGGAGCCCCGTTCCCCAGCAAGGACCTGGAGAACCCTTCCCAGCAACTGGGGAAATCCTACATGGTGCGTTCACCTGTAGCCGAGGTGACCAGCTCACCCAAAAAGGGGTCCAGCTTTATAGGCCCAAATTGACAGGTCCAAATTACTTCTTTACCTTTTTGTGCAGAAAACATCTGGCTCTGATGGCCCACTTCCCGACCAGCTGGGGACAGGACTTGGCCAGAGCCCAGGCCAGAGCCAGGAGGGTTTTGCCTAAAAATATTCTATTGACAAGTGTAGTGGTTTGGACCAGGAAGTTGTTTCCCAGGAAGTTCTTAATACGTCTGCGTGAGCAAACACAGGGGTTAAATACTGGAGTTTTCAGGAAGTTCTTTCTCTTTTGCCTCCTGGCCACAGCAAGGTAACAGTGAGGGCCGTGCCGTGGCTGTGGGTGGCCTGGGGGGGGGTAGGCCTCACAGCTTCTCTCTCCCGTGAGGGGGATGGAGGCTGGGAGGGCCTGGCTGCAAATCCCACGGACCACAGGAGCCCGGGGATAGCCCCAGGTGGATCGGCCCCTGGCCACCCTTCCCACTGTAGGGGAGGAGGTGGCGGGGCCTGGCCAGCTGGCGGCGCGCCCTCCCTTTCTTCCCCCTCTCCCCGCTGCCAGTGGAGGTGGGGGGAAAAGGAGGTGGGGAGGCTTGGCTGCAATGGTGAGAGCAGCTGAGCAGGCACAGCCCCGGGGCTGTGTCCTGGTGTGGGGGGGCCATGTGGAAGCCTGGTGTGGGGCAGGACCTGGGCCCCCGGTCCCCCACAGGCACAGCTTTGAAATGTGACATCACGGGCTGTGAGAAGCTAAGGCAAGAATTTAACCCCTTCCTTCCTCCTTCCCTGGTGGACACCGTGGAGAGAGAGAGACAGCATGAAGACTTCATGGAGGAAATGGACTATTTCTTAGTAGTTTTGGGGAATGCTATTTCTGGTAAAGTGTGGGCTGAGAGAATCTTTGCTGGATACTAGATAAGCATTTTAAAATGGTACCCCAAGCAGGCTGAGAGGTGCAGCATTTGTGGGCAGCTGCAGGATGGGACATGAAAGCCACCAGGAGGACTGGGTTTTTCTGGTGGTGGGTCTCCATGACAAGTTCGGAAGAAGAGAGACTCCTCTCCCAAAGTGATGTATGGATTGTTTTGTGGGAGATGAGTGGATTGTGGGGAGGAGGGGAGGTGCTTTTGACATTTCAAGTTTTTTTCTTTTCTCTTCTTGGGTGTGTGAATAAACTATCTTTGTAAATCATAAGATAGGCCTGGTTTTGCCTTTGTTTTTCTCCTGATCATGGTTCTCACAGATGAGCAAACAGTCAAACCACAACAATTGGTGTTTCTGCCCGGAAAACGGTTAAACCTTTGACAAGTCTCTGGGGATATCTGTAGGGAAGATTTCTTGATATACCCTACACAAGGTTATACAAACATCTCTACAACAGCCAGTTTGGCATTAAGAATAACTAATACAAATGTTTTAATAATCTGTTTTTAAAGAACCTTGATGGTGTTAATAGCATCATGCTCCAGATCCATCTTGTAAGTCAACTCAGGCTTAGGCCTGCTGTTCAGGCCTTAGCATATCACACATGTGCTGCTCCTGGGCTGAACTTTCGCCTGCTCAGGGACCAGCTTACACACCCAAGTGTCCCGTGGAGGCGTGAGAAAACAACCTGTGCCCCCCCAGCCAGCTGGGCCTTTGGCTGCAGGAGAGGTTTGTGCAGGAGGTGTGTATTGGTCCTGTAGGGCACCGGAGCAGCCTTTCCCAGCCACTGAGCGTTCTGGAGCACCAGGTCCTCCCCTAGACCTATCCTCTCAAGCCTGATCCAGCCCCAGAGCACTTCAGTGGAGGCGCCTGAAGGTTTGCCCTGTCCTTTTGCCTTATTTTCCACTAGGAACGTGCAAAAAAGGCACATGGTGTTCTACAGTGCTGTACTCTGCAGATGGCACAGAGGTTTCCCGATGTGTGGGCTCTGGCAGCTGCTGGAGGTGGCTGCAGAGCCATGGGAAATGAGTGTCAGAGCCTATGGGCACTTGTGGGTCAAATATTTTTGCCCTGTAAAAGCTCAGTGTTGTTTTAAAACCACTGAAGTACAAATTTTGATCCTCTATTTGGAAATAAAGGCAAGAGGAATACAGAACTCACCTCCTTGTGTGCAGCTTTAGTAATAGTGAACGTATGTCTTGGTTTAAAGAAATGGAATTGCAAACTCATCCTGTGACAAGTTTTCTGTCCATCCTTGCTTTGTTCCATAAGGCAGCCATGCTGTCCGTAGCGTGGGAAGCAGCCTGCCTTGGAAAGCTGCTGCTAAGCTGAAATCAGTATCTTGATCAATATTTTTCCAGTTAATCCTCAGAAGGGATGGGAGAGAATGGGCTAAATGATAAAATAATAGTCAGTTGAGTGACCAGCTTCTCCCCAGAACATCAATCAAACTTGTGGAAAGCTTGATCCTGATCCAAACCAGTTCAACAAAGCCAACATCAGCCCCCGGAAGTGCAGACTTGTGACTTCCACAATTTGGTGACCTTGGGTGACATCTAGAAGTACTCCTCTTCCTAATCCTTCAGTTCTGTGGGTATTGATTTGTGTTACAGACACACCATTAGTTCCTGGGAATTCCCCACAGGAAGTCCCAGTTGCTGGAAAGGTTCACGTTTCCACCTGCGGTTTCAGCTGCAATAGCTGAGATCAAGTCCAGTCTGAGAGGCAAAGAGGGAATGTGTTAGACCAGATTGAAGGAAAATGGAGGCATGGCTTGTCCTGAAGTTGTCCTTCCACGTTCTCACTGGGTTGAACTGTTGAGTGCTGCCAGACTGTGACAGAAGGGACAGAGGCAGGGACTGGTCATCTGTGAGATGGAATTGGGATAGACACGGGAATCCCACCTGTGTGTGGGAAGGGCCCACGTGCCCTTGTGCCTCACCTGCACTGCACAGGGAGCAAGGGCTGTACTGTCCCCCTGCCCTGGCCCCTCTGGCAGCTCTGCAGGGGAAAGGACACTTCCTGCATGCAGAGAGATACCTGCAGGGAAAGGACTTCTCCTGTTGCAAAGAGGATTTTTTATCTTGAGCATGGCACAGGCTGCCCAGAGAAGCTGCAGCTGCCTCATCCCTGGAAGTGTCCAAGGCCAGGCTGGATGGGTCTTGGAGCAGCCTGGGATAGTAGAAGGTATCCCTGCCGGTGGCAGGAAGTACAATGGGATGGGATTTGGAGTCCAACCCAAACCATGCTGTGAGTTCATGATTTTCTCTGGAAGAAGCCACTGTGGAATGCACTTATAGTCAAACCTTCCAACTGAATTTAACCCAAATGTCCTATTAATGGCATTTAGTGGGTGCTGTGGGGTCTGAGTGAGCATTTTGTACAGTATTTGTGACATTACAAGTATAGTAGCTTTTAGCACTACTGGAGATTGCACTGACACAAGCAAGAGGAAGGCTCTGTTGAAACAGGCAAGGGGAAGGGTCTCTTTTCTTTTCCAAAAAGAAAATCAAGGATCATTTTCTGGGAGATTTTCTGGGAGAGATGAGTGGAGGATGGTCGTAGAAAAAGAGAGGCCACCAAGTCAAGCAGAGTGACTGAGTCATGCCTGTTACAGTAAAATGAGAGTCCTGAGGCCTGGCAACAGCTCTCAGTGTGCCCAGCATGGAGGAACCCACAGCTTGCAGTAGTCCAGCCTGGACTAAGAGGAAAAGTGTGTGGACTGCAGAGACAGCAAATGTCCTCTCTGCACGGTGCCATCCCCTCCTCAGCCCCAGGGTTTTGGCCATGGAGACTCCACACAGCACAGCTTTCCCCCTCAGTGTGAAGGGGAGTACATGTGCAGAGCACAGGGTGTCTTGAACCCTGCGTGAAAAATACACCAGAGTGCTCAGGGTGTCCCACACAGAGTCATGGAATCATTAAGGTCAGAAAAGACATCTTAAGATTATTCAGTTCAACTGTTAACCCAGGTCCACCACTAAACTGTGTCCCCACATGCCACATCTACATGTTTTTTTAACACTTCTAGGGATGGTGAGTCCACCACTGCCCTGGAAGCCTGTTCCAATTCCTGACCATCCTTTCCATGAAGAAATTTTTCCTAATATCCAACCTAAACATCTTCCTCTGCCATTGGCTGGAGCACCACATGGACACATGAACCCCTGAGCTGCTCTTTGAAAATCCCCAGCCATGGCCATCCTGCTATGAACCTGCACAAAAGCACCGCTGGCCACCCCGCAGCCAGCCCCACTCTCTGCCCTGTTTCTGTCCCCCTGGGGATGGGGAGCAAGGGAGGTTCTCCAAAACCTCATTTCCACATAAATGATCCTTCACTGGAGACTTGTCCCCTGCCCACTCTGCCTCTTCCCACCTGGAGGATGGGCTGCTTCCAGGTTGAAAATATGTTGAATTTCTTAATTAGAAAAGTTTGCAGCTCAGGGTCTGGCTGGGATGGTCCCTCCCTCTACCCACATGACCCCGACCTGTCAGAGCCCTGGTGGGTGGGTGACCGTGGGGACATTGGCACCATGGTCTGTGTGGTGCTCCTGGGCTGCGAGGAGCTCCCTTCCCTCTGCTGTGGGATGCACAAGCCAGGCTTCCCCAGCTGTGCTGCCCCAGCTGACAGCACAACCTCCAAGGTAGCAAACGTCCATCTCATGTGAAAAACCCCACTGGACCCTGTGGGCAGGGACAGAGCCACGTTTTCTTCCCTGGCATCAGATGTAGCTCAGGACGTTCCTGCCTCACCCCAAGGCCTCATCCAGATGCTCCCAGGCTTTCAAGGTTATAAAAAAAATCTCTGCCCTCCTCAAGCCCCGGTGTGAAGTAGTGGCCATGAGCAAAGCAGCTGGGAGTGTCCAGCTCAGCCCAGCCTGGACTGCTGGCTGAGCTGGGCAGGAGGTGCTGGCACCACTGTGTCTGTGCCAGGTTGCCTGGGACAGAGGATTGTCATCGGAGCAGAGGACTCCCAGCTCCATCTCCTGGTCCTGGGTGGGCTCTGAGGGCTGGCTCCTGAGCTGAGGGTGACCCTGCCTGGGCACAGGTCCCCCCAACCCTGAGCGCTCCTGGAGGTCTCCTGGCACCAGTTTGGTGGGGATGAGCCTCCTGGCACAGGTGGGGGTGTCAGGAGAAAAAGAAGGGGGAGAGGGATTCTCAGGGAGAGGGCAGAAATTCAGCCAAAGTGCGACAGTGTGACAAGAGGTGCTGGGCAGAGCTTTGGGGAGGGGGACCGGAGGGGAGCCCATGGCTGGAGCTGGGGACTGTGGTGCTCAGACCTGCCAGTGACTCAGCCATTGACGTCCGGTCCTTCTTCCCCGTGCCTGAACCTGGGGCCATCTGCGGTCATGCCCGAAGCCTCCATGAGGCATGACCTGCCTGTCTGTGACTGTCCCTGCTCCGGATGCTCAGCGTGGCTGCGAGGTGCTCAGCCCTCAGGCGGGCTCTGCCAGAGGAGTCACTCCCCACCTGTTTTGTCCCGTGGGACTGGGCTCTTTGAAGTTCCCACTCTGCCTGTCCTGTGGTGCGTGACTCGCTGTCAGCCGCCCCAGGGACCCTTCCCTTGTGCTTGTCACACCCTGCCTGAGCTGCCAACCACATCCCCATGCTCTCCCCATCTGATGGTCAGAGCTCTGGGAAAGCAATGGGATGTTTATAGCCAACATCTGGAAAACCATGTCCTCCCAGTTGTTGCCACAACAGAGCATCCCTGCAGTCAGGGCTCCTGTGCTGCAGCACTACCCTGGGCAAACCCTCTGCCCTGTGTCCTGCCTCAGGAAGGATAAGAGCACTGGAGTTCACCCTGTGCTGTTGGGGTGCACCCATTGCCTGCCTCCACCCAAGGCCATTCCTCTTCTCACACGGAGGGACTCTGGGGCACAGAGAGGGGAATGGAGCCTCACAGCCCTCCTCAGGTGGAACGTAATTTTTGACTGTGTAGGTGCCATCCCAGCACTTCTGCTACCTCAGTGCCATGCTCCCAGACCATCCACGTCTGCCACGGTAACCACGATGGTCTGCAGGGCCCACGGGAGGGGGAGTGCAAGGCGGGCACTGTCCCCTCCATCCCGGCACCCGCCCTCCCTCCTGCACACGGACTCACCGCCTTCTCCGCCAGCGGGTCAGGGCTGTGCCGGCGGGGTGGCAGGAGGCAGGACAGACAGACGCTGGGGGTGCCCTGCTCTGCCTCCCACCCACCGCACCTCTGGCTTTGCTGCTTTCCCCAGGCAGCCACGGGGGGTTCCATGGCCACGACAGGAACTCACGTCCCGGTGATCTGGCCGGGAAGGACCGGTCCAGGCTGCGCGCAGAATGTTTGGAGGAAGCTTTGAGGAGGTACTGTACTTCTCCCACACCTGTCTCTCCTGCTTATTGCCACCGCTGACTCTGACCTGATTGCTCAGGCCAGTCCTCGCAGTTTTTGTCCCCAGGGTGATCCCCGGTGTTGCTGCCAGTGCCCGCCCAGGCTCAGCTGACTGCACGGCAGTGGGAAGGTCTGCTGGACACGGCCCTTGCTGCCAGAACCCAGCGCAGCCCCAGCCGTGCCGGTGGAACCCACTGGGCCTGCTGGGGGTGGGCATGGAGGGGACCCTGGCTCGGGCGCTGATCTGGTCACTCCTCCACTGCTGCCTGACCTCAGGGCAGCAGGGCAGGCGGGGCACTACCCTCCCTGGGATGGTCAAATTGATTCAGCTTTGTATTTCTTCAGATTTCTGTCAGAAAGAGGTGGTGATGAAAACACCACCTTTAGGTGCCTGGTTAGAGGGTGGCGCAGGAGCAGTTGGAGTCCCACTGCCTTCAGAAGGATCTTCCTAAAGAGAAGCACATCTCTGAGTGTTCCTCTATAATGGCCACTCCTTGAACCAGCCCCACTGATGCCAGCCCCATGGGGGGTGGGACAGTGTTCTGGCTCCATCCCATTTGGAGTGTTTGAGATCTGAATTAGGCACATCTGAAATAGGTTTTGGTAACCTGAAGAATGGTTTATAGTCTCTCGGTTGCTTTTCCACATCTCCTCCAACTCCCAACCTCTCTGTCCAGCTTTGCCCTCACACCAGCTCACTAAATCCCCCCTTGAACAACACCCTGTGTACCCGGGCAGGAAAGCAGGGGAGGTGCTGGTGCCACCCAGCTGCAATCACAGCCATCTCTTGCATCACCTTGACAGCAGCCTCCAGGGGCAGAGGAGCAGGAAGTAAAAAGGGTTATTTTAATGACCCAAGTTATACACAACACACCAATTATCTGACTGGGGCAAAATGGGGTTCACAGGAGAAGCAGTTCTGCAGGAGCCTTCCATCCAGGTGTGTGAGGGTTCCCACATGAGAGGTTTATAGACAGAAAAGCAGCAGTGCTCCTGGACATATTCTTTCTGCTGCTGCTCTGCTCTCATTGCTTTAATTTGGACAAGACCAGCAAAAAGTTTTATGGGAATAAAATTCACAACAACTATATTTCCTGGGAATAATGCCTGCCCGGGAAGGCATGCATAAGAGCTGCCTAGGGGGGTGTTGCAGGGACATGGGGTTGTTAATGCAGAGGCAGGAGCTGGCTGAATTATGTGCGGGTGATTTTTCCCATTGGATCCATGCTTTGATCCCCCTCATTTTGGGCCAGCCCATAACAACCTCCCTGGTGTCCTTGCCTGGGGAAGTTTCCCTAGGGTTAAATCCCACCCTGGGCACACAGGTACAACCCCACACTAGTGCTGGAGCTGCAGCCCACAAAGTGGTGCAGGAGAGGAATGGTGTGAGGAGAGCTATGTCCGGTGCTACCTGGCTTCATCCCAGCTGGCTCTGATCACCAGCCATGCATGTGCTTTGCTGGGTGTGGGTGATGGTGCCCTCAGCCAGGCAGAATCCAGCCTGGATTGAGAAGTAGATGGCACACAGAGGAGGCTCTGCCCCCGTGCCTCTGCCTGCCAGGGTCATGGGCAGTTGGGCATGGTGACCCATGCCTGCCGGAGCACTCTCAGCTCCGAGTCCCACAAAGTGCTGTTTCTCCTCCGTCTACAGCACCCCTCCCACGGTGGTGACCCTGATCCCAGGAGGGGAAGGGAGAAGCCTTGCAGGGGCCACGAGCAACAGGGGTAACCAACAGCAGCACTTCCCCATTCTCCATGTTACAGGTTCTCACCAGCCAGCACCCTGCCCTGCACACCCGTGGGACAATTCCCTGTGCTGGCCTTGCCTTCCAGCCCCTTCCTGGTCTCAACTCTAATGATGGGGTGTCACGGTCCCATGAAGGACAGGTGAGAACAGGAATGCCCGGTGCTGTTTGTAAGAGCTTATCTGCACCCTGCCACGACACTGTTTTTATGAAAGAAGTTATTCAGAAAGTCTGGGGCATCAGGGGAGGTCTGGGCACAGGTCCTGGAGGCTGTTTGTGTTTCTGGTGTTGCAAAACCAGCTCCCTCGGTGGCTGAAACTGGGTGGCTGCAGCTGGAGATCAGGAAGGGCTGATGTGACTTCAGAGCAGAAATGCTGGGGAAGCACCTTGGCTCCTGAGGGCAGTGCCATGGGGAGCAGTGGCAACTCTTGTGCTCCATGCTCTGCGCTGGTTGCATCAGACCTACCTGGAAAAGTGTGCATTTACCTAAAAGTCCACAAATAAAATGCGTCTCTGAGCATCGGGGGAGGAAGGCAGCCTCGTGCTCCAGGTGTGGCTTTGTTCCCAACAGAGCCCCCACTGCTGCAGATGACACTGTTCCTTGGATCTGCAGCCAGAACTGGCAGAGGAGGATGCCAGGGCTTACTTGGGCTGCAGGCAATGAGCCATGACAACTTCAAAGGATCTTGGACCTTTTTCAAGGAAATTTTCCTATGTCATTTCAAAAAGATAGTAAGACTTGGTCCTGTAAGACACATTTTATGAGCTTCTTTCCACCTTTGTTAGTCCTTATGGTCAGGGGAGGGTTTTTTAAATCCTAGGAGCTGGTGACCAAAAATCACCAAATCCTAGAAACATGCAGAGCTGATAGATCCATTTGGGTGCCCACCCATAGCTCTGGAGATCTTCTGGGAGAGCAGTCCTCCAAGTGCCTTGGGATCTCACAGGCAAAATTCCCTTTCTTCCATCCTGTTGCCCACTGGTGCACCCCTGTCCTCACACAGACCATGCCTGTTGTCCTTGGAACACGTGCGTCAGGACGGTACGGTCACTCCCACACCTTGATGGGCAGGAGATGGGGAAGAGGTGGATCTAGCAGGTCAAGGGGTCTGGCAGGCTGCAGGTGGAAAAATTCCCCCCCTGGACCTGGGCAAGAAGAGACCCACTGGGGACATCCCCTCTGCAGGGTGCCAAAGACAGCGATGTTGCGCGGGCTGACGGATGCTGGTGGGCTCAGGGCTGCCTGGACCTCCCTTTCTGAAAGCTTCTGCAGCAGGTCACTGTTCCACTTTGGGCAAGGCAGAAGGAAGGGCTAGGCTTTTACAGAGCTGTAAAGTGCCAGAAAACTGGAATTTTTCCCACTGTGCTGTAAATGGAGCTGAATGACCTGACTTGGATGAAAGGAGCCCTTGCCTTCCCCTCTGGCTTAAATCAACAGCAAAGTTGGTTGTGAAGTTCTGAGTGAATGGAGAGGTCTGTTGGCTGTTGGGATTCTGATTGGTCTCACTCCCAGCAGGATGACCTGTGCCTTTGCCCTCCAAAAGCCAGTGCAGACCTTCTATGGAAGTTCCATGTACCTGGGGTTGTGTAGAGCTGGGCTTGCTGCCTTCTCCTCACCTTGGGAGCACCCCCAGGCATGGGAATCTTGGGCACTCACGTTGGGTGCCCTGGGAGCCGAGGCAGAGTGAGGTGGGGCTGTAATCAATCGAGGTATGACATGAACCTGCTCCGAGCATGTTGGTTGAGACCGTGGACCTTTAAAATCCTGTCTGCAAGTGACACTGAGCCCTGTGCTGGGCTGGCCCAGCTGCAGCTGGGGCTGAAACGCTTTTGTCTATATTTAGTGCATTTTTCAGATAACCCTCGTTCTATTTTTGGGCTATGTGCTGACTTAGGGCCCCTTTTTCCTCTTGTGCTCAACTGTATCACAGGTCAAAGCCTCTCCATTTTTGGGATCCTCCAGTACTCAAATATTTGGAAGTGGGTTAAGGAGAAGTCAGGCAAAGAAGCTTTTTGGCTTCTTCCTTAATATTCAAAGAAAGGTGAGAAAATTGGTTTTTAAGGCATTTTGGTGGAGCAGCTAAGCCTGGAAACTCTGAAAGGTCTTTGCTAACTCTCTTTGAGAGAGAAAGAGACTTTCAAAGAAGCAGAAACCTGGGCTTCACGTGGGAGAGAATGGGAGAAGGTGCAGGGGCATCTTCTGCCTGGGGTGGTTTGGTGGTCCTTGAGGGTTTCATCTTCATGTGCAACATGGAGAGAGCAGAGGGATCCAAGGGCAATTTCAGTGAAGGGTCCTTATAAGGCAGTGGTGGCTGGGCTTGGTGGGAGAGTTTGGCGGGCAGGACCAGCGTGCCTGCCAAGACCTGATGGAAATGCCTGAGAGCAGGAACCTTCAAGGCAGCCTGTGTTTTGCTCTTTTTAAGGTCAGCTTCTTGGAAAGTGCCATGCTTGGGTAGGCCGCCATCCAAGGAGCAAAGTGACAGGCACACGTGTCCCCAGCATCCCTGTGCCAGGGTGACAGGTCTCATTGCTGTGATAGGGCAGAGCAGTCTGGTGACATAAGGGCCAGGGGCGCTTCACCTTCCTAGGGAGGTCCTGAGCAGCAGAGCCACCATGCCCTGGAGTGGAGCTGGCCACAGGCAGTGCAGTGCTCCTGCACGTTATGCCAGACCAGTGCCACCACCAAGCTTGATCCAGGCAGGGAGAGTGCTGCAGAGCTGCATCTGGCTGTCTGCCACCACACTCACACTGGACCTGCACCCAGGTGACGTAACCCAGAGGCATGGGGTTACCAGGGTTTGTGGGTATTTTAAAACCTCTCTGTGTATCAAAGGTCTTGGGATGGTGCCCAAAGAGCAAAGGAAAAATTTTCCCCTTGTCCTCTCCTCAAATTTGGAGTCCCATCTCCAAGGTCACAGTGATTCTAATTCCTCTGCTGGCTCCAGGGGAGGGTGACATGGTCCTTCAGCAAGGTGCCAAGGTATACACAGCGGGACTCTGCCTCTCACAGTGTCTGGGGGAGGATGTTTAAAATGCCACAGAGTCCTTGAGGGCTCTCAGTCCTGTCACCCAGCTCTGCAGTGTTTACCTCCACCCCAGCCTGGCGTGGTGAGACCGGATACACCCCACCGAGGTCAGCCCAGGGCTCATGGAAGGGCAGAGCTGCTGTCTCCCATCTGCCCTGGGGGTGACCTCAGCCCCAGCCTGCAGGACCCGACCAGCATGGCAGAGCCTGGCTCACCCAGCACCCTACCGCGGCAGGATGCCTCTCCCTGCCAGCACAAGCAGGTGCTTGGCAGCACCCAGAGCAAACATGACCATTAACACTGCCCATCCATGACTGCCAGCACGTGGGGTGGCTTGTGCTTGGGTTTTCAGGAGCTCGCTGCGCACGAGGCTCAGCTCTGTACAGAGGGGCTGGCTCCTGGTCGTGCACAAGGCAGCACGGCTGCAAGGTGGTCTGGTCTTGTGCCTGTGGGACAGGGGCAGCAGGAGGAGAACCAGAGCAAGGATGAGACCAGGACTCTGCTGGCCTGATTCATCCAAGACCTGCAGGCACTGCAGCCAGATGTCCACCAGCTCATCTCCTGTCAGGCACCAGATGTGCAGTGGTGGGTTGGAAAGTTTCTCCATGATGGCCCTAATGTGGCTGTGCACTGCAGTTCTGCCTCTCCAGGCCTGTGGCTGTGGCTCTGGCTCACTCAGCCTGAGGGAGTAACTACAAACCCCAAACATCCCCAGGTGTGTAGAAGATGAAGCCTGGCCATTTGCAGTCAAATTCCAGCCCCTCTCCCAGATGGCCATGCCTGGCTGGCTGTAGCAGTGGTCCCACATCTCACACTGCTCTGGTGTGGGAGCTGTGCTCCTTCTCCAACCAGGGCCATGGCCGTGACATATCCAGCCATGCCACTGGTGTTGCCCCCAAGCAGAGTTGCTGGCCTGACTGGAAATATCCCCAAGCTAATTTTAATCTGGGTAGTGGTGTATTTTTCAGGTCATTGGGGTGGGTGGTGGGCAGGGCTTGGAGGGTGTCCTGGGGACATGCCACGTGCAGGGATGTGCACACACCCGTGTCTGCACAGGCACTGGGACTCGGGGGAGGCACCCAGGGCAGGGTCACAGGGGATCTGTTCCCTTCATCTCAGCACAAAACCAGACTGTGGATTAAGAGACTTTAGTGTTCCCTTCCCCCCCTCAATATAGCAAAACCTACACAGGACAGGACATTTATAGCTGCCCTCCCTTATTGGGAGCTCCCTTGGGTTTCACTCTAGGGTGACACCTGGGAGCAAACTCCTGTGCTGCTGGAGGCAGCTGAGAGGAGGTTGCAAGAGTCCTCCTGCCCTGCACAGCCCCAGGGTCTCTGCAGCCCTAGGGCCAGCATTGGGCAAGGTGGGGGCAGAGTGGTGGATTAAGGCACCTGGAGCACCCACCTCATGCCCCTCAGAGCCATCCCATTTCTCTGTGAGCATCAGGCACGGGAGGTCTCTTGGTCTGGCATCACACCACCGCTGTGCCATCTGTGGCATGAGACTCCAAAGACTCTGCCTGGTCCTTACCACACCCAAGGGAGCTCAACAAGGAAGAAGATCCCTCCTTTGGAGAGATGCCATATAGAAACCGGTGAACTTGCTCCAGGCTCTCCATCAGCTCCCCAGTTCCCTCATCTCCTTTTTTCATACCTGGCTTTAAGGATATAAAGTGATTCTCAGCAGGGTACTAAAAGCAAGGGTCTCTCCAGAGAGAGACTGAGACAAAGAACCAAATGGGCAGGGAGATCCCAGTGGAGCAGGAATCCTCCCAGCATCACAGACCAAGGAAGCACATAGAGAAAGCTGCAGGCAGGTAGTCCTTCCCCCTGCCAGGGAGACCCAGGCACGGCTGAGGCTTGGGGCTGGAGGAGCAGTGAGGTCCCTGCTCCACCAGGGCAGCTGCAGGTTCCCTCCTGGCTGCCTCTAAGTTTGGGACAGGAAGCTCAGACACTGTGGTGGGAGCTGGCCTCTCTCCTGGATTCCATGTCAGTCTGAAGGCAAAAGATGAGTCAAGGTGACTCAACACAAGGACAACCATCAGCCCAGCTGGAACAGATCCTCCAAGCCTGAGGATACTACTGAGTGGTGGATGAGCCCATCCTTGTCCCGGGGATTCTCCTCCAGCACAAACAACTTCGATTGTCGAAAATTCACCATTAGGAAAGGGAGAGCAGAGCAGAGCTGGTGCTGGTGACCCAGCCAGGGCAGCTGAGCACAGCACGGCCATCCCAAGGCTGCTCCCACCAGCTCCTGCCAGCACAAGGTTCCCAGCCCATTCCCAGGATGCTCTGGTGAGCCCTGCCCCTCCACATTGGGACAAAAACAAACTGCAGGACAGAGAATTCCTCAGCAGGGAGTGATGGGTTCATTTTTCCCCACTTTACTCAGACCTCAGGTGAGGATGCTAATGGTCAGGCTGTGTGGTTTGGGTGGGAGCACAGGCATCCAGAGGAAAGCCTGATGCAGCAGCCTTGTCTGCACTGCAGAACTGGGCTGTGTCACCATGTCAGCGTGGTGGTGTCCAGCAGCAGTGTCCCCTGTGGACAGCGCCTGCTGCGGAAGGTGTGGTGTGACCCTGTCTCATGAGGTGCAAGGACCAAAGAGAAGGAGCATGTCTAGATGGCACCAGCAAAATGCAGGAAAACTGGTCCACCTGGGACACAACACCTTGACCAAGCTCCAGCAAGCCTTAGCTGACAATCAAGCCTGGGAAGCTACAGAAGAGGGATTTTCTACCCTGTAATTTTCCAATCCCCTGAAATGGAAGACCCAGGTTTCATTTTATCTGATTATGATTGTCCTGGCTTGCATTTGAGTGTAGGAAGTTCCTGCCTCTGTTCCACGGAGAGATTTAAAGTGATATTGGTACAAATGTATGGGACTATGAACGGATGAAGATGATGTTTAAGTCCTCCAGGGTCGGCACTGCCTTGTGCCTCAGCCCAGACAGGCTAACAGTTCAGGGTGTGCACTCCTGTGGCTCAAACAAATCCACACTGAACTGTGGGAGGCCTGACCAGGTGACTGAGTGGTTGCTCTTTCATTCAGCTTCAGCCCAGCCTTTTCTTCCACTCTTGCCGTAGAGGGCTGAGCCTCCCCAGCCTGGGTGGATCCCAGGGCTCAGCACTGCTCTGCAGCAGGACCGACCTCCAAAACCTCATCTTGCACAAGAAAAATATGTGGCAGGAGTCAAAAGAGACAGCCACTGCTGTCGTGTGGAATGTGGCAGCTTCCAGGGTTCATCCAGCCCAGACAAACACGGGGCTCCAGCAGCATCACAGCCTGACCTGCCCTGACCCAGTGGGCTGCAGCACCTTTGGTGATAAAGGCATGGTTACACTTGCACTCCTACTGGCCTGGGGTTGGCTTAGGCAGGATTTAACTTTGACCTTAAAGAGGTCCTGAATGCTGATTCAAATGCTCATCTTACTTTTGGGACACCCAGACTTGAAGGAAACTTGGGAACACACTTGAATAAAGCACCACTCACCGGGCAGAACACTGGGCACCTCATGGCACCTGTCTGCACGGGGTCACTTTAACCCAGGAGCAGGCAGAAGAGCCAGAGCTGTGTGATCCAAACCATGGAAAATCCAACTGTTCTGATTTATAGAAGCTACAAAGCCATACCATCACTGAAGCCCCTCAGGAGTGTCAGAGTCTTGGGGCACTCTTGAGTGCCAAGGCTCCCAAGGGCTCCTGGGTCCTTCTCCAGCCTGCTTGGAGTCAGAAGGGCTACAGGAAGAGCAAGCCTTGAGCCGGGGTCTGTTCCTTGCCTCCACACCATTGTGTGCCCTCTGGGCTAATGCACACTCGCACTTCCCTCTGTGGAGAGCAACTCCTCCTTGGAGAACACCCTCCCCATGGAGAGCACGCTACCCTATGGAGCACATCCCACCCTTGTGGAGTACACATCACCCCTGTGGAGAGCACCCCACCGCTATGGAGCACATCTTACTCCTATGGAGCACAACCCATTCCTACGGAGCATAACCCACTCCTGTAGAGCACATCCCCCCACTATGGCTTGTGGCATGAGCTCCTTTGGGTGAGGCTGGGGGACCCTGGAGGGAACAGCTGCTGCTGGGATCCAGGGAGTTGGGGAATGACGAACCTCGGGGTGTTGTGAAGGCCAGGGAGCAGGAAGGACTGGCCATTCCCTGGCAGTGGAGGGGCGCGGGACAGCAGGGTGGGCAGCCTCCTTCTCTCGGCATGGTGTGGGAGGTTGAAGATGAGTATCAGTCACTTGTGAGGAGACCCATCGGGAGCCACCGTGGCCGGTGGCTGTTAACGGGGCAGCAGCTGCATTCCCCACTCCCTCCTCCTGCAGTGCAGGCAGGCAGAGTGCAAACCTTTGTCTGCTCTCCTTGTCTGTGGCAGCTCCCTGCTCGCTCCTCCGAGCTCTGGCGAGGGTACCGGGGGCGGGGGGTGGCAGTGGCGGGGGGTGACAGGGTGCTGCCGTGTCCAGTCCCACACCGTCCTCTCGCCTCACAGAGGCGGCTGCTGCGCCCCAGCCGGCAAGGTTACTCCACGCTGAGACATACACCCCAAAATCGCCTTGGGTCAAATTACCGGGCTCATCACACCAGCTGCTATTCCCTAAGCCAAGAGAGGAGCTGGTGGAAAACAAGGAGGTGTCAGTCCAGGGTGCCCTGAGTCAGAGCGCCGCCGGGCTGGGATCACGGGGAGGGAGCTCAGCAGCGTCCCCAGCCAAGAGGGACACCCCGCCCCGGCTGGGCGCTGCTGCCAAAGGCGGCCAACCTCTCCTCCGATCACTCCCCCAGATATCTGCCTCCCTGGGCAGCCTTCCCGACCGGACACTGCTGCCTGGCCCAACGCCGGTTTGCAGCCTTGTTTTTCAAAGTTGTTTTGGTGTCTGCTGGCAGAAAGCTGCTGGTGACCCAAATTCTAAATATAGAAGCAAGTCCATTTCTTATGCGACAAATGCAAAACCTCCGTCCCACGTTCATCTTTGGGAAATAGGTCTTTTTGTCAGAGAACCGCAAATGTAGCACCCAGATTTCTTTCCAGTGAGGTCACCTCCTGGCTGTGGTCATTCCCAGAGGGCACTCACAGTATTTGCTCTAGGTAAAGTCCTCCATGCTCCTTCACTGCTGGAAAGCCACACTCAGAGCCTCAGGCAAATCCCAAGCTCTTCATGGACCATCTCCGCCCCAGGTGCTGGGCAGTTTCTCTGGGACAAAAGTGCAGCATGAGGCTGGCCTGCTGCCCTCTCCCATGGCAGACCAGCTGGGGAGCCAGGCCCTGTCTCTTCCTCTCACCCTAGGGTGCTACATGGGCTGTGGGTATTTATGGGTGGCACAAGGAGGTGTCATGGGGCTGGAGGGTGGTGGTTGCCCCATAGCTATGATCATCAACCATCTGCTCTGCACCTCGCTCAGGTTACTGCCTCTCATCCAGGCCGTGCAGCACAGAGCAGCTCCTCCCCACTGCAGAGCACATCCCTGTCCCACAGGTGTCCCAGGAAGGAACTGTCCCCAGCCTTGGAATAACGGCAGGTTCCCTGAGTGCCTCACAGCTCTTCTTCAGTGTGGGCCAGGGGCTGGCCAGAGGTCTCTGTGCCCACTGGGGGCTGGGAGCTGATGCAAAGCCCTGTGCTGGCAGCAGTGGGGTCCCAGCCACCAGGCAGCAAGTGACCATAGTTGGTAACAACTCCCATTTACCACTCACCTGAGCCACAGCACATCCACACAGCCCTGCCCCCAGCAGGGGCTGAACCAAGCCCTTCACCTGGGTGTGTGTCTGGCCAGACACAGCTGTGTCTCCCTTGGATGCCAGCAGAGAGGAGAAGGGAAGAGGGAGGAGACACTGCTGTGGAGTCCTGTGGACCTGGGATGGAGACTACGTGAGCCAGACAGGTCTCAGGCATCTCTGGCAGGGGCAAGGCAGTGGGGGAGAAGCCATGCTGAGCCTGTGCCTCATGGACCTTACTCTGGCCACCAAACCCTAGCAAGACACTGAGGTTCCTCAGGGATTGGTAGCCTTTCCCAGGTTAAGTAAGGAGCACACCTCTTGTCCCCGATGCCACCACTCAAGGGACCAGAGGGACTCCCAAGGACATCAATGAGGATTTTTAATGATGTGAAACAGTGCATGTTGCATTTTCTTGATCTACAACACAGACAAACAACTTCAGGCAGGAGCTTCCAGGCAAATCCACTCCAAGGGACAAGCAGCATGGAAACAGCCACCTGAGGAGCTGAGGTGTGGCACATACAGACACCAGATTAGTGGCACCTCCCAGTCTGCTTCACTGGGGCTGGGTGGGTGTCTGGGTACATCCCTGGGGCCCTGGAGTGGGTGCCCCAAGGGCTCTCAGCAGGATAGGGGAGGCTGGGACAGGGTGGTTTAGGGAAGGAGAATGAGCAGCTTCTGCTCATTCATAAAGACCCCGAGATTAGCTCAGTTGGTCAGAGCCTGCTGACAGTAACACCAAGGTGAGGTCTTGACCCTGTATGGGCCATTCACTTCAGAGTTGGACTCGATGATCCTTTTGGGTCCCTTCCAGGTCAGTATATTCTGTGATTCATTTCCCTGTTTTCTGCTGCTTGGCACAGAGCCTGTGTTGAAGGATTGTCTCTATACACTGCACATGTACTTCTTCATTAACTGCTCTTCCCAGCCCCTGCTAACGAGCACCAAGCTCATGGTGTGGCAGCAAGCCCGGTGGCTCGCTCAGATTGTGGCCTCCAGGCACCTGGGAGCTGCAAGGACTGAGCTGGCTGCTGACCCATAGCCCCAAGACATGACTGAGAAATGCTTCTTCAGGTGCTCAGCAGTTACCTGGTGACTTCACCATCACCAGGAGGAATGGCTGGGCCAGAGCTCCCTGGGCTTGGAGAAAACTCATGTCAGGGATCCCAGGGGCAGCATTTGCTTAGGATGCAGCAAGGTCACCCTAGGGACCTGCAGGGAAACCAGAGTGGGCAGCTGGGGCTGGAAGGGTGCCCTGGGACCCCCTTCTCAGTCAATGCCAAATGCTGGAGACATGTTCTTGGAGGGCTTTGCAAAGATCCAAACATTCTATTATTTCCTGATCTCTTATTTTTTCAGAAGTTTTGGGTAGCTGGACCAAGCATATTTTTTTTTAATAAAAGAAAGGTAAGTAGGGCTTGGAGCTAGGTGATCTTTAAGGGCCCTTGCAACTCAAACCGTTCCATAATGAGCACTCTGCCTGCTTTGCATGCCATTTGTTGGATGAAATGAAGCACGTGCATTACACGCTGGTCCTGCACCTTGCCAGAGGCTCCCAGTGCTGCTTCCAAAACCTCCTGGATGAAGCAGAAGCCAGTGTGATCACCTTCCTATTTTCAGCAGTCACCCAAATTCACAGAGTGCCTCCAGTTACACACCTGAGCAGCAGAGCCCAAGGCACCTACCGGGGTGGACTCGTGCTGTGACAAACAAGGCCCAGTTAACTCCCCATTACCTGCAGGCAGGTGAGGTGCAGTCAGCTGCTTGCTCATCCTCTCCAGGCACAGCCACCTCAGGCCTTGCAGCTCAACTCAGCATGAGTTTCCCAGCAACCTGAGAGCCATCCAGGAGTCAAAGCCAGGTCATGCCCTGTGTCCCCCCAGCCCAGGTCTGGATGTCACAGGGAAGGCACTTTAGTTTCCTTTCCCTTACTGTGTCAGCAGACACTGCTGTCCCTGGGGACAGAAGGGGGGTCCCTCCAGGCTTCCCTGCTATCCCCATACACAGACAGAAGACACAGTGACGTGGACCCCAGCTCAGCCCTGCAGGATTGTAGGCACATGAGGGCTGGGCCACCACGGCTTCCTGCCCACTGCTGCCTGTGCCAGCAAGATTAAAGCAATTTCCTGCTGTCACACAGCACAGCTGTCACCCACTCCAGAGCCCCTGGCCACAGCCCCCGGCCGGGCACAGCAGAGCCTGGCAGCCACTGCTGATGGCCTCAGGCTGGTGAGAAGCTCCTTCCTCTGCTTCACCGTCTGTGCAGCAGCTTTTCCAGCAGTAAATCACTGGGGCTACATGCTGCCCTGGGAGGGGACTGCCACCCCCTTTTGGCAGTAGAAGACCAGGGCAGGGGGCAGCAGGGACAGGAGCCTTTCCCATCCCCGTGGGCATGGAGAGTCATCCCATTTAAACCTACACTTTAGGGCATATGCCAGCACAAATGGGGCAGTTTATCCTGGAATAGGTTTCACCCTAACAAGATTCATTCTGCTGCATTTATTTATGCCCTCCTCATCAGGATTAAAGGTTAATTTCTGCACTCCTGCTGCAGCCAGCAGGAGCCATCTTGTAATCACTCCATGTAAAACCAGGACAAGTAGAACAAGCAAAATGAACCTCCATGGGCAGCAGGAGCTCTTGGCTCCCATGACCAGGATGAGGTCAAGTGTGGTTATGCTGTAACTTCTCGGTGTCTTCTGCAGATTATCCCCTGCTATGCCCAGTAACTTCAGCTCCTTGGGCATTAACTGAAACTGCCATGGCCAGCTCAGAATGCGCTCCATGGACATCCCAAACGAGTGGATTTTCTACTTAGGACTGTTTCAAGCTTCACAGGCTTCTGCTCCCCTCCTGGCAAGGTGGGGTGGGAGCTCTGCAGAGTGGCAGCTCTTCTCCCAAAATGGTTTACACTCTCCTGCAAGATCCTTCAAACCGAGAAGACTAAATGTTATTTAATTTGTGACCTCGTGTTGAGTAAGACACAATTAAATTCTACCTCTTGTGAATTTACAATGGGGAATTCTCACCTGTGATGCCAGATGAGTCCTAACTGTTTCATGCATGACTCAGACACCCAAACTGCTCCATTAATGACTGTTTTAATAAATGTTCTATCTTTATAAAGACAATATCCTGCCATGTGACAAGTCTGGAATGATGCCAAACCAAACCTTGGTCCCATGGTCAGCCCATGCTGAGGACAAAGGCAAACCTGATGATGCCAAGCATCCTGAGGGGCTGTGACACTCCAGGGATGTTCCTGATGTCGTTCTTCACAAACTCACCCCGAGCCCCCTCTGTCTCCCAGGTGGGTAGTGGTTGGGTGGCACACCTAGAGGTTTCAGCCCCAGCCCCCTCACTCGTGTCCCACCAAAGTTTCTCTTTGCATGAGGCCTCTGCAGCGCACCAGTGAGCAGGGAGTTGGTGTCTGGGAAGCCTCAAACCTCTGTCCCTTCCCTTCGGCAGGCGCCAGCACATCCCCCCACCCTTCCTGTCCCCCCCCCGCGTCCTCGGGGCGCTGCGGGCGGGACTGGACTCTGTGGCCTTGTTTTTTTCTTCAACGGCTTCAGCTCTTACTTTTCGTCCACGTCCCTCCTCCCGTTCCCGTTGTATCTCGATGCCGGAGAGCCCCTCTTCCCCTGCACCCCCGGGGGTCTGAGCCCTTGCCCTCTACCCTAACAGGCCGGGGGTCTCCAGCCTTTCCCTTTTCCCCCCGGGAGTCTCCAGCCCCTCGCCGCTCCCTGCCCCGCGGCACGGAGGAACCCCAAGGCCGCCGGCCTCGCCCACCCGCGTTCCCCCGCGGCCCCGCTCCCCACCCGCGACCCTTGGCCCCACCCCCGCCCTCCCTGCGCCCGCTCCCATTGGCTGCGGCGGCTGGGGGCGGAGCCGCGTTGTGACGTCACGATCAGCTGTCGGAAGGTGCCGATTTGTGCGGGGGAGCGGCGCGCGCTCGCCAGAACCGCGGGGTCCGCACCGGCACCGGCACCG
>WAAE01016445.1:188721-257310 GCA_013400495.1 Nicator chloris | reverse complement strand
CCGGCACCGGCACCGGCACCGCCCCGGCACTGCCCCGGCACTACCTCAGCGCCTTCCGCCGCCCGGGACACGCAGCGCCGGTGAGTCCCCGCGGGACGCGGTCGGAGCCGCGGGCTTGGGGCTTGGCGGGCTTGGGGCTTGGCGGGCTCGCACGGCCCGAGCGGGGAGGGGTCCGGCGGGGGGTGGGGGCGGCCCGGGACCCCTCGGCTTCGGCCCCCCCCGCGCCCGTTGTTTGTTTCTTCATCACCGGATTAAGATTGGCGGTCGTTCCCCGCTCCCATTGGCTGTGCCGTGGTGACGTCGTGTCATTTGCATATGACATTGATACGTCACAGCGCTCTCCCCCTTGTCCCGCCGTGACCCCGCTGGCTCGGGGCGATGGCGACTGCGGCACGTGGGTCGTGCCCGCGTTGGTCACGCGTGGGTGGCCTCCGTGTCCCTCCCGCGCCAGTCCCTTGCTGTGGCTTTTCTCAGCAGGAAACGTGGATGTGTCTCGCCCGGTGATGTTTAGATGCTCTTCGGGTGCAAAACGTGGCGTTTTGAAAAAGGAATGTGAATATGTGTCAATATATGAAATATGTCATAGAATCACTGAATGAGTCGGGTTGGGAGTGACTTTAAAAATCATCTCGTTCCAAGCCCCTGCAGGGGGGTGTCCTGGCAGGGACACCTTCCTGTACTGTACATTATATACTGTATAAAATACAGCACATAGACATAGTATATATAGTATACATACTATATCAAATAAATTTGTGTAAAGAATGTAAATAGATGTAAATCTCTAACACAGAAAAGTATTATCTATTTAACTGATTTACAGCAAATCCCTGGTGCTTTGTAAATTGTCTTTGTAAATCCCACCAGTTTTAATGAGATTGAGATGTATGCTTTGATATTTTTGTTGAGTTTAGTTGTGCAGCCCAGGAAGGGCCATGCATGGCAAGGGGAGGGTGCTGGGAGTGCCAGGCTGAGGTTTGTGCCATGGGGTAACTCCACTACATCACAGGATACTGAACCCAGGAGTGTCTCAGATACCAAACACAGCATCTCCTTCTGCTATTGCTGCTCTAGGGGCATCTCCTTCGGGACAGCTCAGAAAAGTCGTAAGTCCTAAAAGGGCAACTTTCCTCTGGATTTCATGTCTCTCACCTCAGCTTGGCTGAGCTGGCAGGCCCTGGAAACTAATCTCGAGGGACTCATTGTGGAAAAACTTGGACTTTGTGGAGTGTAGAAACGGGTTAAAAATGGCATTTTTGCTCTTGTAATTATTTTATGAATATAAATACACATATTTGTGTAGGGGAGCTACAGCCCTGCTCAGAGCACCTGAGCAAAGAGACTGGCACCCTGGCATCCCAAAATAGTGGATTAAACTGTCTCCCTTGAGCCCAGCAATAGCCAGTGCTGAAGCGGCACCAACGAGGGCTGAGCTGGGGAGGTGCCAAGTGCTGTTGCTTGTTTGGCCAAGGTTTTGCTGGGGTAGGAAATCAGCCCAGAAACCCTCCCAGAAACAGGTGTTGGGCTCTGGTACAGGGCGGTGTTGCACCTCCTTTCCCACCAGGCTTAATCTACAGAGTGCCAAGAACTGTGTTGTTTTGCTTTAAAATAAATCTTTCCTCTCCTTTTATATTTCCTCCCCTCAAACTACCCCCTTTCCCCCCCCTCAAACAACAAACCTACAACAACAACAAGAACAAGCTATCTGCTGTAGCTCACTGTCACTGTTGGGAACCTGCTGCATCAAACTGCTGCTTATCTGGCTGAACAAAAAAGGAAAAATATAGAAGTTTTTCCCCAGATAATGAAATAGTAACACCTGCTTGTAATAAGACTGGAAAACCTTGTGACATAAATTTGTATCTAAGGGGGTTTTAATGCTAACTGCACAGTGAGTCCTACTCTGGTGAGGGAGGCTCTGAGCGGGCTTGGGGGGAGCTCGGGGTTCATGTGGTGTCCAAGTCCAGTGTGCCAGGTACTGTTCAGCCTCTGTGATTTATGGAGGCTGTAAGGGTGGGCTGCTCTCCTCCCAGTGTGCAGCTCCTTGGGATGCGTCCGTCCTTGGGATGCTTCACCCACTGCATCCCAGGGAGGAAAGTTCTAAAATTTCATGGCACAGCTCATGGCAAATCTAAAGTTTCCTGGATCCTGCCAGCCACTCGCAGATTTTCCAGGACTGTGTGTGATGATATCAAACAGCACAAGGTCACATTTGCCCTTGGGTTAAGGACCTTCCTGCAGCAGTGACACAAGAGCCTGCGTGGATGCAGAGACTAGCTCCAGGAAAAACATCTCCTCCTCATTCTGCAGGGTCCCCCTCCTTTAGGCAGGATCTGGAGAAGCATGTGGGAACTCCAGTCCCTGCTGAGACCCTGGACTGGCTGAGGAAAGCCCTTCCAGGTCCTGTCTTGGTCTGCCATTCATAAGAAGAGTCTCATGATGAAGAGTTGGGATTTTTCAAACTGCTCTCTGCCTTCCCCCTCCCACTCCCCTGATCTGCCATGGAAGAAGCTCTGGCTGTGACTCAGCCTCTGTTTTGCTGGAATCAGCCTGTCCATGCCAGCGGCACCTTGGGTGCAGCTCTCCCCCTGTGCCCAGGGCTCCCCCAAGGGAATCCCATCAATGGGCCTGCTGGCAAAGCAAGGGGTCAGCTGGACCTCTAGCACAGTTGTTGTGGGACCACAGGGGTTAATTCAGCCCCGCCAAACTGTCCCAGGCAGGTCCCTGCCAGCTCTGGTCCCTCCCTTGATGGGTGTTGGTAGAGGACAGCACAGGGATGATTCCCTGGTCATTTCTGGGGTGATGAGCAGAACTCCCCTGAGCTGCCCAGCTGCTGGATCCTGTTCTCCTGTGTTTTGTGTTTCTGTGCCAGGTTTAGGATTTTTGTATATCCAGCACAGTGAGCCCATGAAACGCTTGTCTAATTTAGGTAAAATGAGTTGAAAATCCCATTTCCCAAGTGGGTTGGAGGAAGGCACCTGATTTGTACCTCTGCCTCCTGCTGGGATGACTGCGCAGGGTATTCTTAGCTGTGCCAAGGAAGGACTGCTCCTGCTGCCTGTCAGCAGCATCCCTCCCGCCACCAAGTATTTATGGAAAGTTTCAGGGAGCCTGTTGCCATTTCCAAGGGGAGTTGCTGTTGTTCTTGCAGACTGTGACTTTTGAGAGCTGCCAGTCCTGCAATGCTGCAGCTCCTGGCCTGGTGAGCTCCTGGCGCATCCCGGGGCTTTGCTGCTGAGCCTGTTCCCTATTCTTAGCTCCTGGGGTTATTTGCAGCCACGGTGACTCAGAAAACTAATTATTGTGTTGAGGTTTCTGAAGGGGAAAAAATAACTTGATGCATTGTAGTTTAATATTTTTAATACCTTCTGGCTTGTTGTAGAAGGCTGTCAGACTTTCTGGAAGGAGTCTGATAAACATAATTCATTTAGAAACTCATCTGTCCCCAAGTGAGTGTCCCTGGTGGGCTATCCCCTTGTGCTGGCAGTGCCTGCAATGGGGTTGGCATACCGAGGAAGGGGGTTTGTGGAAGCCTGAGAAGGATGGCAGCTGTCCTGTGGTGGTGGCCCCAGCCCTGGCAGGGGACAGGGGGTCAGTGTGGTTTCTGGGGCAGCTCGGTGCCAAGGATGTGGTGTGTAGGCAGTCCCCTTGTGTCTCGAGGGGGGACAGGTGGGATACACCTCCTCCACAGATGTGGGGCACCTGCAGACACAGGAAAGCTGGAAAAGGGGACCTGAGAGGAGGAAAAGCCAACTCCTGGTCTAAACTGGTTCCGTGAGCGCCACCTCTGCCTGGTGACAAGGCACAGATTGACTTCAGTCCCCTGTCAGGGACACAGTCGGTCCCTCCTGCGCTGCAGTTCCCATTGGGGCTGCCAGCCCTCCATGCCCTGGTGTAAATGGAGCAAATGTTTGCTGAAGGGAAAGCAGAGGCTTTCCAAATACCTGGATAAACTTCAGAGCCTGATCTGCTACTGGCTGCCCCAGCCAGAGAAGTGCTTGGTGGAACCTGCAGGGAGGGAGGTGGCACATGGCCATCTCTCTGTCTGGGGAGGAGCTGGCCAAGG
This sequence comes from Nicator chloris, assembly GCA_013400495.1. NCBI lineage: Eukaryota > Metazoa > Chordata > Aves > Passeriformes > Pycnonotidae > Nicator > Nicator chloris. The sequence goes on along the minus strand of WAAE01016445.1, from coordinate 253,244 downwards.
AGTCTCCTGCCTTGTGAAAGGCTGAGCAGGTCACCCTGAGCCCTCCACGATGATGGAGACGCTTGGTGGCTGCCAGGGAGTGTCTGGAGCAGCTCAAGGCCGAGAGCTGCTCCCTTCTAGAGGGGTGGGAGATTGCAGACTCACAGGCTGCTTGGGGTTGGAAGGGACCTTACAGAGCATCTCATCCCACACTCCTCCCATAGGCAGGGACACCTTCCACTATCCCAGGTTGCTCCAAGCCTCATCCAGCCTGGACTTGGACACTTCTGGGGATCCAGGGGCAGCCACAGCTTCTCTGGGCACCGTCTGCCAGGGCCTCCCCACCCTCACAGCCAAGAATTCCTTCCCAATATCCCATCTAACCCTGCCCTCTGCCACTGGGAAGCCATTCCTCTTTGTCCTGGCATTTCAGGCCCTTGTCCCAAGTCCCTTGTTCCAGCTCTCCTGGAACCCCTTTAGGTACTGGAAGGGGCTCTCAGGTCTCCCTGGACCCTTCTCTTCTCCAGGTGAGCACCCCCAGCTCTCCCAGCCTGTCCCAGAGCTGCAGCCCCTCAGCAGCCCTCGGAGCATCTCTGTGGCCACCTCTGGACTCAGTCCAGCAGCTCCACATCCTTCTTATGTTGGGTCCCCAGAGCTGGAGGCAGCTCTACCTGTGAGGTCTCACCTGCCTCATTCTGCTGGGGCAGAATCCCCCCAGCACAGGGTTGGTTTCTGGGCTGCCAGTGCCCATGGCCAGGTCACATCCAATCTGTCACCACCACTACCCCAAGTCCTCCTCCCAGGGCTTCTCTCAGCCCACCCAGCCCCCAGCCTGTGCTGGGGCTGCCCTGACCCAGGTGCAGGACCTTGCACTTGGCCTGGTTGAACTTCATGAGGTTCACATGAGCCTGCTCCTCCAGCAGGGCTCCAGGGCCCTCTGGGTGCCCCATCCCTTCTGTCTGTTGAATTGACTGCTCCACACAGTTCAGTGTCATCCACAAACCTGCTGAGAGTTTTGGAGATGAGAGCTTCATCCTGCTGCTTTAACCTGAGTTTTTCAGAGGAGACAGGATAAAGTGGGGGGAGGATTAACGCTCATTTTGGCCCTTGGCTGCATTTTGGCCTTGCTCTTGCCTTCACCCTGCAGGTTTGATCCTGAAAGCTTTGCCAGGAGCCTCCTGCAGGTCCCTGGGTACCACCATGGGGCTGATCCTGCCACTGTAGCCCACCCTTGGCACTGACTCCCTTGCACCAGGAAGGGGGTCAGGGCCAGGCCACGTTCCCCTGGTCTGGGGAGGGTGATAGCTGTAGACTTACTGGAATTCTTTGGCAAATGATCCTTTCAAATGATCCATTTCAAGTCTTGCTCTTAGGGCAGCTTTGAACTCCCACTTCCTCCAGAGCTATGGCAGCTGCCTGTGAACCCCTGTGCCTTAACTTAAGAAGTTAAATTTGGGAGAGGGGACAGTCAAAAATAATAGTGTCTGTTGTGTCTTCAGAAAAGACAGATTACAGCTGGGTTGAGCTGGGAACCTGGGGAGCCCAGACACCTTACTGCCCTTGCCTGCATCCTGCAACTTTCTGTGGACTGGTCCCTAAGCAGGCAGGTGCTCTGAGCTGTTCCTGGGGAAGCAGCTTTCCTCCTGTCCTGTGAAAGCTTTCGTCATGATTTAACAAAGGAACACTAAAAGGTTTAGACCATGTCATTGGTCATTTGACTTTGAGCTTGCTCTGGAGGATGAGCCCCTTGGCTCCCAAAGCCAAGCCTGAGGAGCATGGGAAGCACTCACTGCAGCTGGACATCCCAGGCAGACTTTGCTTAGGCAACAGGAAAAATCCCTGCCTGGCTCAGCCCCTGGCCTGTGGTGGCTGCTTGAGCTCTTTTCTGGGTGACCTTCCCCTGGCAGCCAGATTGAGGCCACTGTCTTCCCCTGTCCCTGAGTGCCAGATCTTGTCCCCAGCTCTGCTGTTGGATGGCATCCATATCTAGGCAGGGAGAAAGACTGACAATTGCATGAAGTAAGTCAAGAGAATTGACAGTGTCCTCCTAGTGTGGTGGGCTTGGGGCACAGCACAGGAGACCCTGCTGTCCCCAGCCCCACTGTGTCACCCTGAGGACCTGCCTGGTGACACTGAGGTCAGCTTTGGCTCAGCACTTCTGCCAGCCTGGCAATGCCCCAGCTCAATAAGCACATGAACCCACTCCTGGCCTCACACTGAGCCAGGGCCATGGTGGCCTCAGGGGACTGGCCCTCTGTGTTCCCTGTGCCTGCCATAAGCTGCCCCAGTCCCTTCTGCCTGGGCACCTGGGGAGGAGCAAACAGTGGAGACTGGGACGTCACCAGCAGGGACTGGGAGCTGTGGAGTTTCTGCCACAATTAGATATTTAATGAACTTCTAAAAAAATAATATTCATGTCATATTAAAAGATATTTACTGACTAGGCAAGTGCTGAGGCCAGTGCCAGGTTTCCAGGCTGAGCTGGCGTGACGAAGCCGTGGCCGTGTGCCACAGCCCTCAGGGCTGCCCGGGGCGGGCATGGATGCACATGGACATCATCCTGGGGGAGGGAGCTGCCCCTGTGCTGGGCGTGGAGCACACCACAGTCCATTCAAAGCTCAGCTGGGCACCAGCTCCTCTTTGCGTTGTTTCCCTAACTTGTATTATTATGCTTTAATGATCCAGGCAAAGGGGGCGTGTGGCTGATTTCGTTGTTAGCACTGGAGAGTAACAGAATGGCTGTGGTGGTTGCGGGGCCAGAGAAACAACTCTGTCATGTCTCAGTGCCCAAACCCTGCCTGCTCAGTGCCTCCAGGGGAAGCCAGGGACCCTCTTAGGACACTCTTAGAGAGTCCTCCCTGACCTCCTATTCTTCCTGGTGAGAGGCTCCACAAGCCTCAGCTGAGCCATCCCAGAGTGAGTGGGAAGCTGCACCTCAGAGACTGCAAAAGGCCCTGCCATCCCACAGGGATGAATTGAAGAGTGCCTGAGCCCCAGAGCTGCGGTGCCCAGGCCAGCCCCTTTCCCAGGATGCTGGGGCTGGGGAAGCCACTTGATGGGGCAGCAGGGCTGAGCTAGAACTTGACCTGCTGGAGGACTGGGCTGTGTATGGACACATGGTGCCTCCTGTACCCTTCCCATTCCACACTGCCTGGAGCAGATGGAGTTTCCCCTGGGTGGAGGATCACTCAAGCTCCATGGCCCCTTGGTCGACAGGGCCCTGAACTGGGGCTTTGCCATGAAATGGGGATTTACCCTTTAAATGCACCCACATCAGTGTGCCAAGCACAGCAGCACCCAGATGTCCCCTCTCACTGCACTGAGCTCCTGATGGCATTTTACGGCCTTTTAATGCTCTTTTAATGTCTCTGGACCAAGAGGCACACAAATAACACTCTGCACCTTTTGGCTGCCATTCCTGTGCCTTGCCAGGAGCTTGGCAGTTATTAATGAAATTAATGAGTGCTGACCTCCCCCGACACTGAGGGAATCTGCTTTCCCAGGTGCAGGAATCGGGACCTCTGGACAACAGAATCAATATGATTTCAGCAGAAGCAGTTTATGGTTTACATTACGCTACAGTTATACATTCTAAGCTGCTTGTTCACACGATCACGTGTGATTTCAGTGGTTCTGCTGTCTTGTTCACACATCTTGCATGCACCTGGTCCCAGGTTATCACTCTGTGGGCCTCTTTTATCTTATTCTTGCATTCTTGGATGTTGTTTCCCAGGCTCTTCTTTTCTTATTTTTAGAATGGTTTATGTGTTGGTGACCTTGATGAATTCCTGGGGGTTCTGATAGCAATAACTGCAGGTGGTTTGGCTGGGGTACATTCTGGCCCAAGCTGTTCAAATATAATGCAACACCCAGGGATAAAACAGTGATGAGGTGAAGCAGAGACCCACAAAGGGCTGGGATGAGAGGCTGGATGTGAACAACAGTGTGTGCTGGCAGCCCAGAGAGCCAACAGCACCCTGGGCTTGTCCCCACAGTGTGGACAGCAGGTGGGGGGGAATTCTGCCCCTCTGCCCCCTGGGGTGAGACCCCACCTGCAGAGCTGCCTCCAGCTTGGGTCCAACATCAGAAGGATGTGGAGCTGCTGGACTGAGTCCAGAGGTGGCCACAAAGATGCTCCAAGGGCTGGAGCCCCTCAGCTCTGGAGCCTGACTGGGAGAGCTGTGGGTGCTCACCTGGAGGAGAGGATCCAGGGAGACCTTAGAGCTCTTTCCAGTGCCTGAAGAGGCTCCAAGAGATCTGGAAAGGGCCTTTGGAAAAGGGACTGGAGGGACAAGACAAGGGAATGGTTTCTCACTGGCGCAGAGGGCAGGGATGGATGGGATTTTGGGAAGGAATTGTTCCCTCTGAGGTTGGGGAGGCCCTGGCACAGGGTGCCCAGAGAAGCTGTGGCTGCCCCTGGATCCCCGGAAGTGCCCAAGGCCAGGTTGGGTGGGGCTCTGGGCACCCTGGGATAGTGGAAGGTGTCCCTGCCCAGGGCAGGGGTGTGGAATGAGGTGAGCCTTTAAAGTCCCTCCCAATCGAAACCAGTCTGGGATTCTGTGACAATGCTGTCCTCGCCCTGCCTGCTGCGAGGACCTTGGCATGTTTGCCTGACTTAGGGACAGTGTCTGCTCTGTCCCTGCCAGCTCCTGGGGATGGGGACACAATGTGGGGCTCGATGCAGGTGGGGGCTGCAGGGCACAGGCCCTTCACTGCTGCTTACAGATACAACACCAGCTGGGACAGTCCACGGCACAGATCAGAGCCACCTTTTTGCTGTCCCCTTGAGCCCATCTGAGCCCCTGGGATGCAGGAGGGCCACACTGCCAGCCTGTTTTAATGTGCTGTTCCTTTTTCTTTCCCTTTTACAGGCCTTTGCACTGAAGTCAAGTGAAGAACCTCACAATTGCACTGCACACCGCTTAGCTCTGATTTCTCTGGCAGCCAAACATCTCCGTCACTGAGACCTCGAGGGCTCTTTTCCCCTCCTTGCCCATCTCTCCTGTGCCTGTGGCTGGAAGCTGGTGCCCAGCAGTAGCTCTATCTCCCCGTCCATCCTACTGGACCCCTCCCCACCATGTTTCAGCGTCTCACCAGCCTCTTCTTCAGTGACAGCAACACACCAGAGGGCCTGGAGGAGCCCAAACCCTTTGTTGAAGAAGAAGAAGAAGAGGATGGCTGGCTCATAATTGATCTTGCAGGTGAGGAAAGCAACAGAACTGGCTTCCCACAGCCTCTGCTGCACCTTGTCTCTCCAGAGCTGGGCAAACCCTTGAGGTGTCAGCAGATGAGCTTACACCACATAGGAGCAGCTCTACCCTTCATTTTTTTCTCCCCTGGTCCCCATGCTCTGCCCATGGTGCCCAGCCCTGTAAGTCACTGCAGCAGCCCCTGACCTGCTCCTCCTTTTTCCCTTTCCTCTCCAAGTGATGGTTCGCAACTTTCTGCCAGTGTGGGAGCAGCATCAGCATCTCCAGCTGGGGTTGCTGCTGCCCAGAAGCCTCCAGGTGCCTCTGTGCCAGGAGGGGACCCTGGCAAGGCACCAGCCAGGGAGATCACCCAGAGTTTTGGTGTGATCCTGCCCACGGGGGAGTGGTGGGGTGGGGAACCCAGCCCTGGCAGGCTCTGCCACCGGCTGTGGCACTGTTGTGTCCTTGGCTGAGCTGTGCCCTGGACAGCACTTTTCCAGGAAGAGCCAAGCTCAGCTGCTCCCTGCCCTGCCCCTGGTGAAAGCAAACCAGGAGGCTGTTCCTCTGGGAGACCCCAGTCCTGGGGTGCTCTGGGGGGTGGGGTTTTCCCCATGTGAGGGCAGGTGGCAGTGGTGCCTGCCCAGCTGGGGATGTGCCACCAGGGATCTGGCCATGTTTGGATCATTTGAGAGGAGTAAATCTCAGCTCCATGGGGGTTATCTTCCCAAATTATTCCCGCTGCCCATGCCAAGCACAAAGGATGTTGGCACCAGGTGCCATACCTGGAGAGCCCACAGGGCTCCCCATTCCCAGAGCCATCCAGAGCCCTGTTTGACACCAACAGGCAGATGGAATTCCTCCTGTGCACATCTTCTCCAGCTCTGTTCAGACCTTGGGAGTTTTTGTTGTAGACTGATGACTCAGCCAATTGCAATGATGTTTTTATGGCATTTCCTTGCAAATCCAGCAGCAATCAGAGACAAACCCTCCTGCCTGTGCAGGAGCTCCTGATGGCCGTGCTCTGCTTTGATAGCCCCTGGTTGGTTGTGACACCCCAGCTTAGGGGGTGTCATGCAGGTTTAGGAGGAGGGTTTTGTCCTCCCTCTTGCAGGCAGCAGGTCTCTGAGCAGATGTTCCCTGCCTGTTCCCCATGTTTGTTTTTGTGATTTGAGTGGTTTGTTAGGGGGTTTTTTGCCATATGCAGTGACCTGGAGAGGCGACCAGAGCAGGGACAAGACTGGGATGGGGGCCAGGGCCAGCCCCATGCCTGGTGGGAACACTGCAGAGAGCTGCTGGAGGTGATGGCTGGTGTGGGCGTGGGCAGCTGTGGAGGCTTCCCTGTCCTCTGGGCATTCAGGTGACTGTCCAGGGAGGGTCACAGCAGTGCCCTGGCAGGGGGTTCTTGCAAGGAGGTCCCTGGAGCAGTGGGCATGCAGCTGCCATGTGCCAGGGCCAGCTGGCAGCAGCTGCAGTGAGCCTAAAGCATGCCAGGAGAAGCCAGGAGCTTCCCCAGCCAGAGAAATGCTACGCTGTGCCCTGATCCCTGGGTTGAGACTGCAGAGGGCTCAGAGGGGACCAGGGCTTGACACTGGCACAAAACACTCCTGTGTTTTTCCAGTGAAGTGCCTCGGCTCTCGGTGCAGCACTGGCTTCCAGCAATGTCTGCCTGCAAATGCCATTCCACTGCTAATTCAGCTGCAGTCTGTTCCCACAGCAGTGCCTGAGCAGTGGGGGACCAGATTCTTTCAGCCCTATTTCTGGGGCTTGAGTTATACCAAACACTCCAAGAATCCCAGGCTGGCTCCCTCCCAGCAGCAGAGAGGCAACTTAGAGAGGCTCTGGATTCAGCCTCTGTCAGCCTGGTCATTGCCCCCTGTGTTGCAAAATGCACCCGAATTACTCAGACCTTCCCAGAATGTTTCTGATGCTATTCTTGCCCCCTTGCTTAGCCTGGCCCTGCTCAGCACCCAGGGAGAGAGCAAAGAGCATTTCCCAGGATGTGGCTGCATCACGGAGGTACTTGGGGATTCCAAAATATCGCTTTGTGACATTAAAATTCACCTTGGCAAAAGATGGGCACAGGGTAGTCCCTTGCTCTCTGTGCCCAGAGACCACTGTTGTGGGACTGCTGCTCCAGCTGGGCTGTCTCCAGGCTGACAAACAATCTCCAGCCCGGCAGGTCAACAACTATTAATAGACTCATATCCTCTGACCTGGAGAAAGACATTCTCGTGTTTGCAAGGCCAACTGTGGCCTGTCCTAAACCCTGGGCTGGGACATCAGCTGCAGGACAAGCTGGGGATGCACCGAGCCAGGAATACCCAGCCCCATGCTCTGTGTTTCTCCACACAGGACCAGATTCATCTTGGCTTCCTCCTGCCCCCTCACCCAGCTGCGGGGTCCATATGGATACTGCACTGCCTCCCCCCTCATCAGTTCCCTCCAATTCCCCTGATGAGTCTGGGAATGAGTGTGGCATCCCCACATTTGGTGCATGCTCCCTTCCCATTACAGCACCAGTAATTCCAAGCACAGGCAGCCTAGAAAAGCACCGGCCCCAAGTGCTGTTGCCAGGTAGAGATGAGGAAGGGAAGGCATGGGAGGCTGGGGGGATGTCAGCTTCTGGATCAGCCACTCAAAATTTGGCCTCTAACAGGCTGGAGTTGAAGGCACAGTGAAAACCTTTGCTGAAGAATTTATTCCCATGATTTCTTCCAGAGAAAAGGTGTGGACTGTTTTTCTGCTCTGTGTGTGCTTGGTTTCCGTGTTTGCGGAGTGCTGGGTGGTGTTTGTGGAGTGCTGGGTGGTGTTTGTGAGCACATGCGTGTCGCCGTTCCTCCGGCCCGGCCCGGCCCGGCCCGGCCCGGCTCCGGTGCCATCAGAACGGGGAAAGCAGCGTTTTTAACTGCCTAAACTTATTCTCTCCTCTTGAGAGAGGAAAAAACCCCATTGCTGCAGTGAGCCCTGCTGGTCTCCCAGCTCTGTGGTTCAGCTTGTGCAAGCATACCCGTTTCCATGCCAAGCCGGCTCCCCGGAGCGGGGGGGTTGTGGCCGGGGCGCGGCGCCGGGCCCGCGTGTAGCGGTGCGGCAGCGGTGGGTGTCTCGCACTAACGATGCCCCTTTCTCTCCCCCTCCCTCCCCTCCCCACTGTACATGGTATGTGTGTGTATCCCCGCTGCGCCCCGCATGGCTCTGCACCCCGCCCCAGGCAGCCGTGCCCNCGGGCGCTCGGCGCGACCCCGCCCGACGCCCCCCGGTCCGCCACCGCCACCGGCCACTGCCCCGGCTCCGGCCGGTCCCTGCTTGATGGACGAGAGTTGGTTTGTCACCCCTCCCCCCTGTTTTACTGCAGAGGAGCCCGGCCCCGACGGCGTGGGGAGCAGCCCCATGGAGGACCTGCTCATCGAGCACCCCAGCATGTCCGTCTACGTCACCAGCACCCTCGAGGTGGATGGGGAGGGCCCCGAGGACGATGCTGCAGAGTGAGTGCACTTCGAGGGTGTTTGGGGGGCCAGCAGCCCCAGCACCCACTGAGGGACCAGGGGTGGATGGTCAGTCCTGCCATCCCAAATCTCTACCCACACCCAGGAATGTTTCACCCATGGACATAGTGAGGCAGTGGGGGACATCGGTGTCCTCATGCCCACCTCCAGGAACACCCTACATGTCTGGCAGGGTGCCCCAGCTGGCACCATGCATGGCTGGCAGTCCCCGTGTCCCAAAATCCTCTGCTAAGGGGTCTCAGTAGCGTATTTGGGTGGCCGTGGCTGCAGGACACGAGCTTGGCAGTTGGCTGTGGTGGGAGAGGGCTGTGTTCATCTCCCCTGCCCTTAGCAGGGTCTCCTGCCACAGCCACCTGTGTCAAGGCCACTCCTGCCAATGCTACTCACGCCAGTGCCACCTGTCACTCCACCAGCTGTCCAGGGGGGTTTTCCAGGCAGGTCTTACACCTGGGGTTTGCATAGGTGTGGCCCAAGCAAACCCAATGGGACAGGGTGGCCTGTGGGCACAGTCGCCCCCTGAAGACCCCCTCAGTCCCCCAGGCAGGAGGGTGCTGCAGCCCCCCTCAGTCCCCCACCTGGCTCCAGACTGGCCCAGCACGGGGGTATCCCGCAGCTGTGGGGAGCAGGACACCACCAGCTTCTCCTTGCCCCAAACCCCAGCTTAGTGGTGGGGAAATTAAACAGAAATGCCCCAAATGGCTCCTTTGCCCATCCAGGCCTGTGGGCTGGAGCCCTCCACACCCATTCCTGGGGCCACATCCTGGGGTTCTGTCCTCCCCCCGGGGCTGCTCTCCACTGCCCAGCAGCCCCCAGGGATAACCTGGAGCATGACCACGCTCAGCCCGACTGCTGCCAGACAAGCCCTGGCTGCCACCATGCCACGGCGTCCCTGCTGTCCCCCCAGTCCCAGCCCTCCAACACCTCCCCTGGAACCCCTCAGTGCGGCAGGAGAGGAGTAAGAATTTGGGGTGAGCTTTGCTCCAGGCTGGGAGACACTGTTCCTGGTTAGGGGACAGCATTCCTAGTTAGAGGACAGCATTCCTAGTTGGGGGGTGGTATTCTTGGCTAGAGAACACCATTCCTGGTTAGATGACACTGGTCCTAGTTAGTGGACACCATTGCTGTCTAGGTGACACCATTCCTTCAGGACTTCTCTCTTTCCAAAGTCTCCCTGAGAGCCAGAACTTGATGTCCAGAGCTTCAGGAACTCTTCAGTGCTGGAGGGGGCAGAGAAGGGCTAAAGGGAACCTGACCCTAACCAAGGCTCCAAAGGGGTCACAGTGGGATGGAGACAGACCAGGCATAAGGGACTCAAGTGTGGAGTTCCTGGTGGTGGTTGGATTTTTTTCGGGTGTCCCAGAGCCTGCGTTGCTGGAGCATCCCTCCCCTCGGAGCGGGAGAGCCGTGCCGGGGTCGGTGACCTCTGTGCCCCGGCTGCCGGGGGCGAGGGCGGTGCCGTGGCGCTGACCCCGCTGTCTCCGCAGGGACGTTCCGGAGCCGCGGCCGGAGCCGCCGGTGGCTCAGCACGGCCGGGCGCTGGCGGTGAAGGCGGCGGCGCTGGACAAGGCGGGGCAGGCGCAGCGGGCGCAGCGGGCCAAGCAGCTGGCGGAGCGGCACCGCCTGGGCCAGAAGGCGCTGCAGCGGCAGAACCGGGCCCGGCAGCGCCCGCCCCGCCGCGCCAAGCAGCTCCCGGGGGCCTTCGTCCACCAGCCCTGCCAGCGCCACTGCAACTACTGACCCCGCTCCGCCGCCCAGGGGCTCCTCCCGGCCGGCCCCGGCCCCGGGAGCGCGGCCCCCACGGACACCGGGGACACGGCGGCGGCTGCGCTCCGCACCCCGCGCCCGCACGCCTGGCCCGCGCCCCTCATCTTCCTCCTGCAGCCCTCACCGCCCCCATCACCCTCGATGCCGTCTGGGCCACGACCCCTGGAGCCGCCGGCATGGAGGGCCACGCCACCCCTCCCCAGCAACCTCACAGCCTTCACCTGGGAAATCAGTAATCCCAGTGGAATGACCCGTTCCTGAAAGCCACCTGTTCCCGGTGAAACCTGTTTGTCCTGATAAGCCTGTGACATCAGTGCCTTTCCTCCCATCGTGACTCCATGTACAGCCTGGCTGGGATGTCACAGAGACACCGAGCAGGAGTGACAAGAGCAATGAAGCCACAAGATTTGGGAGTTTTAGGAAAATCTCATCAGTGACACTAAATAATGCTTCCGCCCTGCAAAACCAGCAAACACTCTACTCCCTCCTTGATTTATTAGCTACATTTTACCATGATAAGATAACCCCCCACTGCCAGTTCCGAAGGGGCTTGTGGTTGAAAGCGCTGGGGGAATCTCCGTGGCCAGGTCAGTCAGGCAGCTCCTGGTGCCTCATGGTGTTTTTTTAAAAAAATCAACCTTAAAAGGAATCTCAGGAATCAAAGCACCGTCCCAGCACCGCACCGGAGCCCTTGGCTGCCGTGCCAGGAAGGGTGGCCAGCCTAGGGTGGCATCACCGTGGCTGGTGGTCCCATCTGAGCAGTCCCTTCCTCCTGGAGCCAGTCACCTGCCCCAGCCACACCTGTATCCCTATGGATACACCTGTATATGTGTGTGTATATATTTCTCTCTGTACCTTTACACTCAGAAACTACACTGTTAAGCCGAGGAGCATTGTCTGCCTGGTGTCAGTGCCCGGGAGGAGAGAGGAGGCAGGGATCTGCACAGCTTCCCCAAGGTGGCCAAAGCACGTCCGTGGTGGTGGTGAAGAGATGTTGAAGAGGAGGCCAGAGGGAAGAGGCTGAAGTAAGGACAAAGATGGATCTGGAAGCCACTGCAATGTGTCAGAATGACAGGATTGCTGTAACAGAAGCATCTTCTTTCCCCACTAAAAATGGCATCCTTTCCCATGATGGGCCAAATTTCACTGCTAGGTCATGATAATTTTTAATGCAAATCCCTCCTTTCTCCATGATGGACTCCATGAAGAACATGGTCCAGACTTTTCACTGGCTCCGGTACCAGCTGAGACAGCTCCAAATCCAGCAGAAATTTGCTGATCTGCCCCCAGTTTGCTCTTTGTAGGAACTGGTTTTGCACCCTGTGCCCTGGGAAAGCGTCTTGCTCGTGAGCAGCTCACAGCCTGGATTCCCACCCTCTGAGACAGGAAATACCCCCATAACACTCCAGAAAATTCTGATTTCACGGGAGGTTCTTCCACTCACCGTGTTGCATCCCTTAATATCAGCCAGAGACCTCAGCTGAAGGAATTGTGGTGAGCCCAAACTGAGACAGCTGATAGTTATTAATTCTTTTAATGAGATTAAAGCCAAAATGAATCTTCTTAGTAGCAACAGCCCCTAGCTCTGGGCCAGGGAGCCTGGACTGCAGTAGCTGGCTGCTGCTGCTGCTCACCTGCAGCATTTCCCCTTCACTCCACTGCCCCAGCATTCCCAAAAGCACAGAGCTAGGGAACTCCGTGCCCTTGGTATTGCCCTGCCCTCCTTGGGCCTCACTGCAGCCTCTGTCCCTCACCAAGCTTGAGACCACATTGAGATCACCCTGGTGTCTTCTTGGTGAAGAGACTGACATCTCCTGACTCCAGGGGAGCGTTTACATCCTTTGACTTCCTGGGCTTCACACTCAATGCCTTTTTTTTCCCCCCTGCAGTGATGCCTGGGCTGGACCAGGAGCAGGGCATGTGCAGGGACACTGGCACAGGTGCTGTGGCAGCAAGCAGGGGCTGAGCCCAAGCTCCCAGGTGTCTGATGAGGTGCTGCCTTGCCATTGTGCTCTTCCTGTGCCGCTGGGCAGCAGCATTGGAAGAAGCATTTTCTCTCCAGCCCCAACACACATCAAGAAGTAGAGAAGCCAAGCACCGTCCAGCCCCCAGCTTGGTCTCCACTACAAATTCTCCTCCTGCACACCTGAGTTGCTTCCAGTCCCTGTGGAGCACTCCAGAAATTGGAGGCTGGGCTGTGACCCCATTGCCCCCTCGGCAGCTCCTAGAGGAAGAGGCTGGGGGGAGCAGTGGCCCCGAGGCAGATCCTGCCATGTCTCACCTGCCAGGCTCTGCTGTGCCTGCCTGCCTGCTGGAAGTGGTAGCCCAGGAGAAATCCCTTATGGAAATGCTCCTGTGCACCCTTCTCATCTGCTGTGAGGCAGAAGCCCTTGGCCGTGTTCCTGGGGAACTTGTCTCAGCCTGGTACTGCCACCAGCACCCCGCCCCCAGTGCCCATTTCAAACAGGTGATCTCCCTCTGTCCTGGTTTTCAGAAACAAATTCAAACTCTTTTAGTGCCAGTCTGCGACGTGTTTCATCACTCAGTGCCCAACCAGCACAGGAGTTGCAGCAGAACTATCACACTACATCCAGAGTATGTTTATAAAGCATTAATAAATTATTAATAATGTTTTCATGAAGAGGTTAATCCATACCCCGAGCCTCTGGCAGGTCAGCAGAGTGCACAAACCACAGCAAATGAGCTCTTGCAAGTCCCCTCTCTTGTTTGCACTCCTGCCATGTATTAACACCTAACCCTCATCTGCCAGCCCTTGCAAGGTGACTGTCACCCCCAGTGTGGCCCACCCTCTCTGTGCTCTGGTCAAGCTGTGCTTTGCAGAAGACTTGCAGTGTTCTGCTCCTGCCCAGCAGCAAGCACAAGGCCTGGCCTGGTCCCAGGCCTCCTGCCCAGTGCTGCCAGAGCAAGAAGACCCCTTTTCACTGAGGTTTTTCGTCTCCTCAAATCTTAAAACAAATGAAAGATGCTTAAAAACTGAGAACTTCCTGTGTGTGCACCCATTTGCATGTGTAGATATTTCACAGCCCAGTGTGGGTGTTCAGTAGTTTGTTTTGAGGTTGAATTTTTTAGGGGTTTGTTGGTTTGGGTTTTTTTTTGCACCCAGTATTTGTGATGTGCTGTGTGGTGCTTCCAATGGGAAGGTTCTGGTTTGCAGGGAGCTCTTGGGCTAGTCCTGCTGGGACAGGTGAAGTGAATTTTGCTTTCTTTTCTGTGCATGTGTAGGGGGAAACTACAGCATGGACTCAGGGAGAAACCAATCTGCTGGGGTCTTTAAAAATGTCTTTTTCCCAGGCTTCTCTGTTAGAGTGTAGGGTTTGGTTCTGGGCTGCTGGCACGTGGGCCTGTGGCAGCACGTGGTGGTGACAGGAGCTGCAGGGTGCTCTGACACTCCTGTGTGGAAAAGAAATTGTGGCCATTCATGATGGGATCATGCCTGGGCTGCAGCCACTCTTCATTTGTTCATGCCCTTAAAATTCACCTGTGTGGCTGAATGTGGCTCGTCCCTTTGTAGACTGGCTTGTGAACAACCAGACATGGGTTTTCAGCAATGAGCCTCCTAGGGTTTGAGAAGTCCAGCAGAGCTGTGTGTTATGGCCTGACCCACCACATCACTGGGATCAGGAGACAACCAGGATGGGGGAACCCATTGAAATGATCACCTGGAGAAATGGTGATGCAGGCAACTGAGAGAAATTTTTGAATTTTTTGCAATGGAAGTATAAAAAGGGGAAGAATTCCCAGTGGAGAGACCTGGGCAAATCCCTATGCAGTAAATGCCAGCTTTGCTGGGCAGTGTGTCAGTGCTGGGCTCAGACACCTGAGCTGGCCCCAGCCCCAGCCCCATACTGGACTTGCAGGCTTGAGGGCAGCAGGGCACTGGGACAGGCTGGGGCAGGGCTCTCAGCAATGGCTGGAGCTTGTGAGACTCCTTACAGAGGGCAGAATCTTCCCGCCACTGAAGCCCCTGTGGTGCAGAGATCACCTCCAAGATTTGCATCTGATTGCCTGGTTCTGCTCTGGCTGCCCTGTCCCAGCATGAGCGATGAACCCCCAAAGCGTGATGGGACCAGGAGGGACAGCCCTGCTGGAGAAGTGCCACCTCTTGGGATGCAGCAGGGCCCCCCGGTGCCCCCAGGCCCCCAAGGCTGTGCCTGCTGCACTGGGCAAGGCCAGGCTGTGGCCATGGCACACTCGGGACCCCTCACTGGCAGCCACTACAAAGTTCTCGCACCGAATTCTGGCTCTTGCTTGGCACTGCAAGGCTGGAGGGATGCCAAGGGAGTAGGGGCAAAAGTCCTCCTCACCTGTTGCTCTGAAACTTGCACTCACTAATGCTCTTTCTAAGAAACTCTGCTGCAAAAGCTTGGTCTGGAAGGAAAGCAATTCTTTCCATGGGAGTCCATGTTTCCTTCTCATTGTGGATAACATAAATGCATGGCTCATGCCAAAGGTCACTGCTGTGGGAATCTTCTTTCTTTAGGTGTGTTTCTAATCAATAATTTTACATTTACATCATACTAGTACTTTTTCCTCGTCTATTCAGCCCTACCGAGGACAAAAATACCCACTTAGATGTCTTACCACACCAGTAAGAAAAAAAAAGAAATGAAAAAATACTCCAGTGAGATTCTAGGCTTGAGTCCCACAGCTGTGCAGTTGCCTCTCTGGATCAGTATCAATTCCATTGCTCTGCATAAAGTGGAAATTAAACTTCATGTGAATTTATTGAAAAACAAGTGAGTCCCCAAAGATCAAACATCTACTAATTAGGAAACAGTAAGAAGACATAAGTCACCCCAAGTCAAGAGAAATGGTTCTCAGCATATCTCGGAAGGCAGCACCAAGCCCCAGTGCCCTGGGAATGGCTGGTGGCAGTCTTTGAGTCTTCCCTGAGTCTCTGGGTTAGAACAAGAGGCCATCCGTGTCCAGCTGGTGCCGCGGGGACTCTCTGGCCACCAGGGCTTGTCAGCTGCCACCGCTCGCAGCCTCCAGTTTGCTGCTCCTCCTTCAGCCATAGCTGCTGCTGGCAGGAGGGAAGCACCGGCGGCCCCGCGTCCCCTTCGCTGCTCAGAGCTCCCCCCCGAGCCCGTCTCCACCCCTGGGCTGTGGCGACCTCCTCAGCACCGCTGCTGGCAGGGACCAGAGCCTGAGGAGGGACACCACGGCACTGGCAGCCCCTCCCTGCCGGAGGACTGCCACAGCAGAGCCACCGGGGACAGGAACAGGCCTTGGCAGGGGCGGATCCCCTCAGGGCTTGTCTTCTTCAAGGCGGAGCTTTCCATCTCTCGGATGTGCTCCGCAGGAGGTCAGCGATCTCCTGTTGTCCTCATGGGCTCTGTGCTCGTCCCGTTCCCGTCACTGAACGGCTGCCACAAGTTGCCTGAATGTGGCTGTAGGAGCTGGATGCAGCAATGGGAAAGGCTCTGCCTGCCTGAAGAATCCGCTCTTTGCTGACAGGTGGCCTCAGACCTACTGAAGATGCCACCTTCTCCTCGCTGATCTCCAGGATCCCAGAGCACAGCCCTGGACAGCTGGACACAGTTGAGCAGGAGGTCTCCGAGCTCCATCGTCCATCGATACATTTCCATCAGCCTTTCTTTTTGCTTCTGGAAAACATTAGTCATTAACTAAGCCCATAACCCTCTCCTTAGAGGAATGAGGATGATGAGCAAACGTGTCTGTTGTGTGTGATTGTCTTCTCAGTTCTTCTGTGCAGAGTGGGGACACCCAGGTGTGTTCCCTGTCACTCATTCTAAGCTGACACCTCCTGGGCTGGCAAGGGGGTTGCTTTTCCAATCCCCTATTTTATACAGGAATGCTGCCCCATGCTCCAGAGCACAAAAAGAGCTGCAAAGCTTTGATTCTGTTGCAGCTAAACCTGAAAATCCTTTTGCCTTCCACTCTGACCCTATTTCATTACATGGCAGGGGCGGGGGGGGAAATTTTATTCTCTGCAAATGGAGGGAAAAACAGTGCAGTAAATTCTAAGTGTAGCTTAAAAATGGCTTGCACAGGGGAGCCCAAAGCTCCTCTGCTCTTTTGCATTCACCTCATGTACCCTTGCTGGGTAGCCATGAGCAGCTGTGCCCAAGTCTCAATTCCTACCCTTAGCTTTATGCTTCAGGACGTCTGGGGATCAGGGAGCAGCACAAGGTGTAGCAGTAAACCAGTAAAATTTCCTCTTGTGTCAGAACTGTACTTGTACAGAGCCACTGAGCACTGCAATATTCTATCTTTGTGTATCCACTCCTGGTATCTGCTTGTAAAACTCATGCCCCACACATTGCCCTCTCCCATGTGGGACTGTCTGTACATGTGCCTTCACCCTTTTTCATGGTTTGGCATCTTTTCTTAACACAATTACAGAACTTGAATAAATCACTGAACTGCAGTTACAAATCCTATGCAAGAGGTAACCAGGGAGTCAGTTTTTGATATTTCTGTGTTTCTGTGTTGTTTTCAAAGTCACTGTGGGGTTTTTCAGAAAAGCCTGACAGAATGAATGCCCCAAAAAGCTTTTTTTTATTATTATTTTTTTTTAAGTTTTTTTTTTTTTTTTTTCTGCTAAAAACCATTTAGCATTTTGGATATACTAAATCTCTTAGGCAGCTTTGAGAAGCTCTAAACCCCAGTTGCTCACTGGGCCGCGTTTGGAGAGCAGGCAGGAGCAGCAGGAGGACGAGCGCCAGGACAGATGGCTGTTCCACGGTTGGAAAAGGTTGCCTTAACCCTTCCCGAAAATGCCCCAGAGAATGTTCCTGTGCCCCCCCGCCCTGTGCCCGGGGCAGCCCGGGCAGGGCAGCTCATGCTCCGGGCTCTGCTGGATGCCTTACACGTGGCACAGCTGCCACTGGGGATCCTGGAGCAGAGGGAAGAAACAGCCCCGTGTTTTCTACATCACCTGTGCTGTAGGACTGAGACCTTGTCTGGAACTGAAGCTAACAAAATCCATCCTTTCTGTGTGTTATGTGTTCAGTTGGTGTAAGCAGGGTTCGTAGGGAAGGGGTGTCTCCTCCTCGTAGGACATTTTGTGAACATTTGCCCTGTGTGGACTGCCTGGGATACATTGTGTAGTGTGCTTGTGTGTGTGTGTGTAACCTGGTTTTCGTTGTTAGGTTGTAATGCTGTCTCTTGACTGAAAAAAATAATTAATATAAAGAAAAATCACAAGAAATAAAAAATTATATATTTAAAATCTATTTTATGTGTATTCCTCCAAAGCCTGCAAGTAAATCTGTCTGCAAAATGCTTCATTTAAAAAAAAATGCTTTTAAAAGTCAATGGTGTGAGAGACAAGAAACAGAACAACACCCCCTTTGAAGACAAGGACACACAGGAGAGGGGATGGCACAGGCTGAGGGGTTGCAGGGGATTTTTCCCCCCTCCCCATTACCAAACCTTACAACTCAGCAGATAATGACAGAGCTAAAGCAGATGTCGATTGCCCCGAGAAAATCCCAGATCAGCCAATCTCTGCAGCATCAGCTGTTTCTCCAAGCACAGTGTGAGATGTTCTCAGCACCCCTGAGAGGCAGAGATGCCTCCAAGGTGATTGAGGGCTTGGAGATGAGGAGAGGCTGAGAGCTGGGACTGCCCAGCCTGGAAGAGGCTCAGGGAGATCCCGCCCTGTGTGTGGATTACTGATGGGGGGAGTGCAGAAAACAGAACGGAAACATTCTCAGTGCAAGGACAGGGTGAGAGGCACAAATTGAAGTTAAAAAAAAAAATTTCACTTAAGAATATGCTTTTTCACTTGAAGGGTGGTTGGCCCCAGGAGCAAATTGAGAGGTTGAGGAGTCTTCATCCTTGGAGATACCCAAGATGAGAGGAAACATGGCCATGAGCAGCTTTGGGCAGGGGTGGGATGGGGCTTGCCCAGCCCAGTGGCTGTGCCAGCTCCTCCAGCAGAGCCAAGCCAAGGAGACACCCATGACCCCCCAGATGCTGGGAAAAGCACTTCAAAGAAATGTTAGATTAGATATTGGAAATGAAAAAAATAGCTGGGAGTGAGCTTTCATAGCTTTGATAAGCCTTCTTGTGGGAAAACCAAATTTGGCAGCTGGAGACAAAGCCTAGAGTTATTTGGCATGGATGGAGCTCAGGAGGTCCAGTCCAACATCCCGCTCGTAGCAGGGTAAATACTGAATTCAGACCACATTGTACAGGGCTTTGTTCAGCCAGTGCTTGAAATTCTCCAAAGAGAGATCCTGCCACTGCATCCCAGGGGGAATAGTTTCTCCTGCTCAGCCAGAACCTCCTCTCTCTCTATTTATCCTGGTGCTGCCCGTCCCTTTCTCCCAGCTCACCTCTCTATAAAGTTCTGGCTCCATCTTCTCCAGAGCACAAAAGGGCAATGAAGCCCATCTCCCTCAACACCTCCTTTTGGCCAGGTGTTCCAGCCCCAGGCCATCCTGGTAGCCCTCTCTTGTGTCTCCTCTACGTTATCACCATCTTGTGGTTGGGTGGGAGGTGGAAACCGGGTGGAAACCCAGATGCCCAAATGCGAAGGGGAGCAATCACTGCCCTGCCCCATGGGCTGCCCTCCCTGCCCACAGCCTGGCTTAGCTCTCCTCCAGGGCTCGACTGTGAGCTGCTCTGAAGTCCAGCACTGCTCAGAGGACCAGTACAGGGGCCCTTTGCTCCTTCCAAGGCTCCTTCCCGGTGGTAGGATCTTGCAGTTCTTTTTTCCCAAGGTCCACGTCCTTGTAAATGGTGACCCTGACCTCAAGCTTGTCTGCTCCCCAGTGTGGTATTTCCCACAAACTGAAGCACATCTCCTCTCTTCCCCTGGTTTATTGGTATGTGGACCTTTTCTGTGAAGACTTTCCAGTTTTGTGGACTTTGTCCTCATTCTCCAAAGCCTCCAACCCAACCTGAGCAGCAACAGGAGCAGCGAGGCCAAGCACAGAGCAGGGTGAGCCCCACAGGAGAGCAGGGGCCCAGCAAAGATCCTCGGGCTCCCACACCCACATCAGCTGTGCCTGTGTAGGGACACGGAGCAGCCACTCTCCGGCAGGGAGGACGGGGACACTGAAGAGTGCCTGGAAAGCTGCCTGGTGGGAAAGGCCTTGGGAGTGTTGGTGACAGCAGTTAAACAAGAGCCAGGTGTGCCCAGGTGGGCAAGAGGCCAGTGACACCTGGCCTGTATCAGCCATGATGCGGCAGCAGGACCAGGGCAGCAACTCTCCCCTGTGCTGGGCACTGGTGAGGCACCTCCAATCCTGGGGACAGTTTTGGGCCCCTCATGGCAAGAAAGACCTTGAGGGGCTGGAATGTATCCAGAGAAGGGAACGGGGCTGA
Source organism: Nicator chloris (assembly GCA_013400495.1). NCBI lineage: Eukaryota > Metazoa > Chordata > Aves > Passeriformes > Pycnonotidae > Nicator > Nicator chloris. The sequence goes on along the minus strand of WAAE01016445.1, from coordinate 233,488 downwards.
GGAAGGGGCTGGAGCACCAGGAGCAGCTGAGAGAGCTGGGGCAGGGGGGGGGGCTCAGCCTGCAGAAAAGGAGGCTCAGGGGGGAACATTCACTCTCCACAACTCCCTGACAAGAGGGTGAACCTGGGTGGGGTCAGGCTCTGCTCCCAGGGAACACGGGACAGGATAAGAGGAAATGGCCTCCAGTTGCACCAGGGGAGGTTCAGGTTGGATATTGGGGAAAATTTCTTCCTGGAAGGGGCTGTCAACCCCTCCATGCAAGGAGCTGTCCTGGGCACAGCTGCCCAGGACAATGGTGGAGTCCCCATTCCTAGAGGGATTTTAAGAAAGTGTGGATGCTGCCGTTGGGGACATGGGTTAGTGGTAGCCTTGGCAGTGCTAGGGGAACAGATGGACTTGATGGTTTTAAAGGACTTTTCCAACCCCAATGATTCTGTGACACTGGCCTCGCTCAGTGCCTGTCACCTTGTGCACAAATAGCTAATTTCTGTGATTATAAAAGCTGACAACTTCTATTTCATAACAGTTTATATTTAATCAGCATTTTGAGATACATAGTTTTAAAATTCAGCAAGAAAGAGAAGAGGTGGCAGTGTGTGTACACAGAGCTCAGGCTCTGGGCTCTCCCCAGCAGCTCCCGGGAACAACGAGCCTGACCTACTTTCCATGGCAGCACATCCCAACTGCCACGGCCGATGGCAGCAGAGTTCTCCAGATCGAGGGACACCAGGCTGCTGCCTGGCAGAGCCTTTACTCCGTGGCATTGGGCCTTTTCCCTGCCTGTTCCCTGCTGAGCAGCCCTCTGTGGGGAGCCAGGCTGCCGGGGCTCCTCTGCTCCCTGCACAGCCCCAGGGACAGCAGGATGCTCTTCCCGTTCCCCCTTGTTTTGCAGGAACAGCTGCATCAGTTAATTTGTTTGTGGTTAAACAAATTCCTTGCTGAAGCTACATATAAGGAGCTTGCAGGCCTGGAGCTCTAAATAATCCCTCCAATCCTCCTGTTTGGAATGATGCTGCTGTTGTTGCTAATAATAATTCAACCCAATTTATAGGACAATAACATTTATTTAGAGCATGAGGGATTCCACATTGTACAAACCCTTAAATTTATTTTTTGTTTCACTGGTCCATTTCTACAACAAATACATCAGATCTACTGTATAATAAAATTATTTACATTTCCAAAGAACATGGGGTTTGTTTATAAACCCTCTGACCGCTATTCACATACAGTACTGAAACAACTGCACATTACATTAATACCTAGAAATGACAACCCTGTATTCTAAATTGTTTATGAAAAGTGGAAACAAATAAATTTACAATTGTCTTCCCCTCCCCTTCCATTTCATACAAACACATTACCCTAATGTGCTAACCCTGACTTCACTTTGCAAATCCAGGGGCTTTTAGAAGAACCCAGTTTTTATATCTATCTGTTTTTTAGAAAAAAAAAATCATTTATTTGGAACAGTATAATATTAAAATGACACTGTACAGAATTTTATTTAAAAAAGAAAAATCACAGCTCAAAATTGCTATTGGTAAATTCATACTCATTTACAAGTTTCATGTTTCCATGCAGTAATTTACTTGGATTTTCTTCTTTTTGACTGCATTGCACTGGCACTCGTTTCTGAAATCAAGAGAAGAAAAAAAGCATGGATATGCAGTCGGTCAGCCATTCCCCAGAGGGGCACAGATTACCCTGTCATTCTTCCAAACTCACACCAGAGTGGAAAGCTCTGGAGAGCAGGATTTCCCCAGCACCAGGATTGACTCTGGAGCAGCTGTGACAGCCCTGGGCCCTCAGGCCGAGCTGCTCTCCGGACACCAGCAGGGTGAGCTGGACACTTCTGCAAACCTCGCACAACAGCCTTGGAAAGAAGAGCCAAATGTGTCACTGTCCCCTAAGTGCCGTCCCCCACGTGCCAGAGGGGAGCTGTATCCCAGGGGGAAGCACAGTCTCCTGCACAACCACTCGGGGAGGTGTTCTGGAGCCTGCCACGCCAGTTAACAACCCAGCTGCCTGAGCTCTTAGAAAGCCATTAGAAAACAAGTCTCTGCAGTGTACACTGAGCCACAGGAACACAGCTGATGCAAAAAGACACAAATGTTAACACTTGCAGGGCCACAGCGACAGCAGATGACATGTCCAGTGCACTTACCAAGGCACTAAGTTTCCATTTCAAAACAAAAAAAAGAGTAAGGACCAAGGGCATTTGCACCTTTAGATCTTTTTAAAAATGTGATTTTAAATGTTGGCAATGTCTCTTTGGCTCCTCATAATGTTTTCCAAAAACTATCGCAGCTGTGTGTATTTTAAGAGTCAAAAGGGAAAAAAATTTCCAAGCCCATCCAAAATTAGAACAGCAGCAGTACAACTCCACAGCTGTTACATGTGGAATGAGACAAAACAATCAACATTTCACAATTTAACAAACTCAAAGCTACAGTAAATGCTAAAATCAGCCTTTGCTGGAAAAGTACTCCAAAAAGGGAAAACACCAGTACAGTACCAATTTTCAGATGTGAAACATCACCACGGGCTCCACTCCAGCCTGGAGCCCTCCAAGCAGCAGGGCTGACTTTGAAGTTGCTCCAGCACCAGCTGTTGCCACCCTTGTTGCTGCTCAAGGCTCTGTGTTTGGGAGGAGGGGTGGGCCAGCAGCGCTCAGCCCGTCTCAGTCCCTTGGGGACATCACCAGCACGTCCCCAAACCCTGCACACACCTCCTGGACACGTGCACAGGGCTGACCCTCCCTGTGTGCTCCTCTCTCACAGTGACCCTCCTGCCTCCTCCTTCCTGAGGCTTAGCAACCAAGTTCCTACTCCAGCTGGTCAAAGTCTGCTTCTCTCTCCCTGATGATTTTTTTTCCCCAATAATGACTTTAAACAGCCTCTGTCCCAAGAGAGAACTCCTCCCAGCCCCACATTCCTTTAACCATGGATTAGGGGGTTTCTCAGGACACAGATAACATAAGGAGGACAGGAGCAACCAAACCAGAATAATTAAGCTCTGATTCACTAACAAAAATGTACAACAGAGCAGGCACAGAAATGGTGGCAAACCAGGTGACACTCCTGTGGCCACCCCACTAACCTGCAGCCTGTCCTCTGCCACAGAGCACCTGCTTTGCCTCCCTCCCCACAGCTCCTGAGCAGCTGTGTGCTCGCAGGTAAGGCAGCACAGCCAGCTGTCCCCTGCAAACTGCACCCAAGTATCCAGCAAAGCCCTTGGAACCGCAGCATCTTCGGATGCACAATTTACAAACAAGGGTTTTATTTACAGAGGTAAACGAATTACACAGTCAGCACAAACCCCTGTGAGAGTTCTGGCATTATTTAAATTTGATGCACTTTCCTGTTCCCACATTTTCAGAATTTGACGTGTCACTGGTTGTCATCTTTAGGTTTACCCAGTACAGTGTGTGGGGCAGGTCACATGCTCCAGATCTCCTCAAACGCAGGCAGGGATTTTACACTGGCTTCACATTTTTCAAACTTTTTTTCACAATCATGAAAGAGAATTTATTTTTACAATACAGACTCAGATTCTTCTGCACAGTCCTGCCACAAGAAGTAAATGTAATTAAGTTCAGCAGTCACAAAAGTGCAGAACATATGGATCCCCTGTGTAATCTTTGGGAGTCATTGCACAATGATGTAAAGCTGGAATGCTTCTCTGAAACTCTGAAAACACAATATTCTTACCATCACACTTTAGTACCTCCAGTATGGAAATGGTGGCTGAATTCAACTTGACTTCCTTTTATAATAATTTTATATTAATACCTCTTTGTTCTGTATATTATCTTTAAAATAGTGGTCGAATGTTGCCTCTTGATGGTCTCTCTCTACTCTCTTGCATAACTTTGGTCCATCAGCATTTTTCTGACCTTTAAACACAAGAAGCTGACAGAATTAGCTTCAGCCTGGCACTGGGCCGTGCGTATCATACAAATGCTGCATAATTGTTAAAGACTGCAACCTGGGTAGGAGTAAGGTACGTCAGCACCTGCTAATGCCATGGGTTTATCACTTCAGGAATTCAGATGTTGTTGCGAAGCAGAGCTGCGGCTCTGTGCTAGCACACAGCGCTCCCTGATGCTCCTGGCTGCCACCTCAGCAGCTCTGGAGCATGCCTGAACCATGGCATTTGACTTGGCAAGAGCTGACCATGCACTTGGGAAGACTTAAGTCTTGTGTCTTTTGGGCTTCAGGAAAAGGTAAATGTCACTTTTTGGTCTGAGTATGGTCCTTCCAACAGCAACATATTTCTGCCAAGAGAATTCAACTAGGCAAAGTGCTGAACACTACGGTGGTGAGTGCTGCAGAAACAAGTTCCACAGATGTACCAAAGAGGAATTCATACAGGATTTACTGACAGTGCAGACGACAGGAAACGCTTCCACACCAACCTGTGGCTAAATCCTTGAAACTAGAGATAAAGCACACAAGGTGTACGAGCCGCAAAGCAGCGCTATGAGGCAGCTACTGCCAGGGCAAACACCTGGGGAAGCAGGTTAGGAGCTCCCCTCTCCCCAGGAAGGGTGGCTGTGCATGTTACCTTTAGCTGTGCCGGATGCGGATGCGGGTCGCGAGGATCTCTTGCGCTGCCCGTTCTCTACAGTTTCCTGTGAAGCGGCAGAATCCTCTGTTCTTGAATTTCTTCTACTTGGAGTTTTAGACTTTTCACAATTCTCTTTTGTCTCATTACTAATAAAGTGGGACAAAATATTTCTGATGAAGTGTGAGAAGAATTATGTTTTTCTATGCAAGTCAGACAAGCTGGAGGATGGCCCAACACAGGTACCAGTTCCGGACTATTAGCACTGAAGATATGAAACGCTAGATACCAGAAGTTCTATCAGATGAAGAATGACCTGAGTAAGCCAGAGTATAGTCCATTTCTATCAAAAATTATCAGAGGATACAGAATTGAGAAGTCCTCAAAGAGAATATTTTCAACATTAGAAGACCAAGAAATTAGATGCATTATAAATTGTCTGCTCTGTTTTCCACAGGTGCCACCATTACTGAAGTCTAGGAAAAGCAAACAGGTTACATTAGAGACTGCTGCAGTATGGGGGTACAGAGTTGAAATTGCAGATGAACATCAGGAGGAATTAAGAACTCTTCAGGGAGAACGCCAACTTTTGGGTTTGCTAAAAAGACTTACTCCATTGATCCAAGTGATTTCTTCACGTATTAAAAAAAAAGGGGTTTCTAAAATTTTCTTCAAGTTTTAAAGCTTGAAGTCAAAATCCTTTTTTTTTTTCTTGGTAAAAGAAGGCTTTTTGTGCTATAAAATAATAATTTTAGGTACTGTGGACATCTGTTTTTTGCCACTGAGACAATGAAGGGAGTGCTACATTTTGTAATTAAATTCCTCTTTTATTTTATCTCTCTTAGCCCTATAAACTCATCCTGAGCTTTGGGTGTTTTCTCCTTGATGCATTATTGCTGGACAATTTCTGGTGACTAAGCCATTTCAGAAGTTTAAAACTAAACTTCTCTCGTGTGAATTCAAAGGTAAGTAACCAACTAAATAAATTATCCTGCTTATAATGGCAAAGGTGAAAGCGCATTTCAGGCCCTTTGGGTGACAACTTGCAAGATTTCAGGAAAAGGTGCCTGAATCAGAGACTGAAGACACAGCACAGGGTGACCTGTGTGTGACAGAGGTCTCACTGCAGTCTCACCCTTCAGACAAGTCCTGCTTTGAGGGGAGGGACTCAAACCACACAAACTTTAGGGTTAAGTAACAGAAACCTGAAATAAACCAGTTTCTCCGTGGAAGGAGAGACAAACATTCTCAAGGAAGGAGACACAGCAGAGGAGACTAAGGATTGTAGATTATCTCGGATACAAAATAAATACTGAAATCTGTTTCCCCATAAGGGAGTCTTATGGGCCATCTATAAACTGGATCGCCCAAACTGGTCTCAAACTGGTTTTCTCCTATGGAACTGGGGCAGCTGAACCAGCAAACACCTACCTCAGAGGACCCCCAGAGAAAAGCAAACAGGCATCAGCACCCAAAGTTCAGTTAGTACAGGTCATTTTTACAGATTCTAGTGACTAAATCCAGAGCTGGGATTGTGTCATAGGAACCAGCACATCACTTCCCTCCTTTTATAGGAGGAAATCAAGTTACTTCAAGTGAAAGTATTTCTACTGGTTTATAGGTTGCAAGGTTCCCCTAAGGTTTTAAAGGTATTTAATGGCTTTAAATGAGAATAGGTTTAGATTAGATATTAGGGAGAAATTGGCACAGGTTGCCCAGAGAAGCTGTGGCTGCCCCATCCCTGGATGTCTCCAAGGCCAGACTGAACGGGGCTTGGAGCAACCTGGGATAGTGGAAGGTGACTCTGGCCATGGCAGGAGGTGGAATGAAGGTAAGTTTTAAGGTCCCTTCCCACCCAAACCATTTGTGCTTCTATCAAGGTTTGTCCTGTATGGTTCAACTCCAGGAGCCCAAAGCTGCCCACTGCATCAGCCATCACTAGACCCAGTTTGCCTGCAAACTTTCCTTCTTTTCCAGTCTTGCTCAGAAGAGCATCAATCAGAAAAACCCCGAGAATGCCCTTGTGGTAATCTGATGTGTTGGTTGAATTTGGAGATGGTCACACAAGGACACTTCATCTGGAGAATCTGCTCAGCTGCCAGTGTCCACCTTCAGCTTTTCAGAAAAATTCTACCCTGAAGAAAACTCACTCTGAAATTTCAGCTTGTCTTGAAAGATGTCAATCCAAATGAAGATAAATACAGTTAAAGATTCCATTCAGAGCCATTCCTGATCTGAGGAAATGTATTGCATTCCCTCCCTTACAAAGGAAGGCAAGGCCTCATCTCCTGAGGAACCCAACAAGGGGCTGCCCCTCTTGCCCTGGCCTAGGGGGTCACTCCACCCATGGGCAGTGTCCAAAACCTAGCTGGCTGTGCCAGCACCATTAGCCAAAAACCTCCCCAGGGGCTCTCACTGCCAACTGAGTGAGAGCTTGGGATGTTTAAATCTTCCAGGTAGATCTTGGAAACTGGATTTTCTTCTGACAGAACACAACCATTTGAAATAATATCTTTTAATTACTGAATGTCTTCACCAGGACAACATGAAGTTTCTACCTGACTTTCTTATCAAGTTTTGGCAGAGCATTAACAAGCAAACAGAGGAAAACTGTTGAAAACAATCCTCAAGGCAGAAGAACAAACTTTTGAAAGCCTTCCTTTCAGAAAACAAAAACCCGCACGACAGCTAAGCTGCAGGCTTTGGGGGGTTAGTTTTTATTTGTTGTGCAACCATCAAGACCCTTCCAGGACATGAAACATCCAGGCCTGAAAGAGAGGAAACATTGCCCAAAGCACAAACTAAGGAAAAGGTTACCTTATATTCATTGCATTTCAGCGATGGTTTGCAACATTCAACTGGCCTGATTTCTTAGCAAGAAAGAAAAGATATGGCCAAGAAAATGAAAAGTAGTAGCAGAGGTTGAGGAATTAAGCAAGGAGAAAGGGACTTCCTCCCACGAAAGCTATATCTACTCTGAATCTACAAACTATCTCCTTACCTTTGACCAGCAACTACTGCAGCATTTGTCTCAAGGTCTACAAAAGAAAAAGATAATTTTAAAGTCTGCTGTAGAGGTACATACCTGCTGACAAGGCATGACTAGCTCACATTTTTCTATCACATATTAGATCTCAAGGATAAGCTTCTCTCAAAGCAAATCAAGACAAAATACCACATTGGCCAAGTCCTTGGTCTGATTGCAGCCTTCAGGACATTGCAGTCAGCTAAGACAGGGAAAAATTAAAGCCCTGAAGAAAACTGTAGAGAAATTCCCTGGCTACACTCTTCTCCCTTTTTAAACTTCCATTTTAGACAGCTTATTTCTACTAAACCTTCTAGGTTTTATTAATTTTTAAACCTTAAAAGTACCCATCTTGCTCTATTGTGCATGTAAAAATTTGCCTGAACCCAACTGCCTCTCACAGCAGTATCTTCTAATGACAAATTTCTGCAGGCTAATTGCACTTGTACAGAATTGGAAAGTATCTCACAGGAGATGATGCAAAGAAAAGTCTGGCCTGTTTTCTCTCTCTCTCAGTGATTCTGTACATACAGGTCAGGCTTCCTTTGGAGTCTTCACCTCAGTAAACAGCTCTCCTTTTCAGCACATAAAATGTCAAGTCTTTTTACTGTCTGTCTTTTAATTCTCTCCGTATTCACCGTATCCTTTGTTGAGAGGAAAGACCTACACCTAAACACAGGCCCTCTCATGAGGAACTGCCAGAGATTTAGGGATTTCCACTGCAATGTCATGGATGAACTCCCAGCTCAATTCCCCCCATCAAACTTGGGGCCAGTGGGACACAAACAGGGGTTTTGCCTTTGACAGCAGTTTAGACCCCAAAGCTTGCTAGAGTGTGCACAATGAATAGAGGCATAAAAAAAGGTAAGAGGATGGGTAATGTCTATCCTCCTAGGATGAATCTGCAGTGTTGGAACATCAGCCTCCTTACTGTAAATGGATATAGTACCCTCTGAGAAAAACAGACGTCTTGGAAACAATGAACAGGCTAAGCAATGAAAGGAGTTACCTTTCTTCCCACCCAACATTTAAACTGGGAGATTATCCAGCAGCAAAAAATGGATAGCATCAGTGCTTCCCCCAGCAGGAACCCACAGTACAGTCACAGCAGCACAGGGAAATGAGTTGGGTGTGAAAAAACAAGAGTGTATGACCACATTGGTCTTAGTGGAAATTCAAAGAAAACAATTTTGTGCAATTTTTACTTTCTGAAAACCCTATTTCTAATCTGATTAGAGATGGCAAATGGATGGAGAGTGGCACTTCCTGTAAGTAACCCCACATCTATCTCTTTTCCCTACTCAACCTGGGAGTTACTTTTTTAAAACACTCCAGAGCTGATGGTGAAACACCATGATAATAGATGGCAACACCATAAAGTCATCTGCCAGGGCTCCATCCTGAACCACTGCTGAGGGGGCATTAAAAGTTGAACACACATACAAAAAAAGGGCTACATCTCTAGAGCACACTGCCAGCATGGCATGAACATATTTCCATATTCAGAAGGGTACAATGAAAGAAACACCTCTCTTATTAGTTCTTCTGCATGGAACTTCCAAATTCAAACACGATGTATTGTAATAAATCCAGTCTCTCCAATTTATCAGTGAACATCTAGAACCTTCCTTGGGGATTTATCATTTTTTACTTGACCCCATCCTGAATCTCCCACAAGGCTTTTTAGAGACTTCCAACGCATAAGGCAACTAGCAAAGAAAAACAACCCCAAAAGCACAAATAATAATAAAAACCCCTACCCAACCCCCAATATACCCAGTGTGTTAGTGGCCACTGAATATGCATTCAAACAAATGCATTTTCAGTTCCAAACATAAAGGATTTAGTTCACCTCTATTCTGCTTTTCCAAAGGAAGATTTACCTGTTCTTTGAACAGTACTTTCTGATGTTGCAACTGAACTTTTTTTCTGTGTTAAATGTTGAGAGGATGCTAGAATAAAAGTGGAGGGAAAAAACATTATTGTCAAAGGGAGGAAAGGAGTTCCTGTTGTGTGATCAGGCTGGTACAAAATGCTCCTCTCCCAGCTGACTGCACTTTGCCATTTACAGATGCAATATTTTTAATCTACCCTCCACTTCCCTCCCACCACACACCTCCCCCTTTTTAAAACAAACTTTGGCAAAACTATCCCAACCAAGTTTTCTCAAACAAGAGTGAGTGATGAAATGAAGTATCATAAACAACATTTTTAAAGGTAACAGTTTTTCAGCAGACTGTGACATTAAGGGAAATCCTAAAATTTCAATAGTTTAGTCTCCTTTTTTTCAGTGTTTGTTTCAACAGAGATTCTGGGGGAAAATAGTATATTTTTAACAAATCAATGCCCTCACCTTTCAATTAAAGTGCACAATATGCTCCAGTTGCCCTTGAAGGCCCTTGGCAATAAGATGAGGACTTAACCTTTCTTAGGTTGCCAAGTAAAAAAATCAGATGGAAAAGTAATTGGGCTAATGCTTTCTAGTCTTCTATGTGATAGTGAACTTACAGAGAACAGGAAGACAAAAGGTTTCATATTCCTGTTTAAATAAAGACTATAACTTCCTAGAAAGTCAGAATTCCTTCTGTGAAGCTCAAAGGAAGCTTCCATTTTCCAGTGGCATATAGCTATGACATCCAACAGCCACAGGGAAAGTCACACTGAGGCTGAAGTTTTCTGTTCCCCTGACTTCTGTGGATTTCACCATCCGAGATTTTATCTTCTGTGTCTAATTCATGTTGTAAAGCACAACACTCACGCAGCTCACTTCAGGAGTGATAGGCTTATAACCACACCAGATTCAGTAAGTTAAAAATGGCATCAAGAAATAGCATCAGTGTCATGTATAGTCTGCCAGATGCTCAAACTAAAATAGCAAAGCTCAGATGTAAAGGTATTTCATGTTTTCAAACTGATTGCAGTTAACTTTTTCACTAATTTCTCTGAAACTAGCATTTAAGTTTTTTCCTAGACAAATGGGGGGTTTTTGTGGGTTGGTTTTTTTTTTTTTCTTCTGTTTTGGAGGTTATTCAGCAATTTCCCTAGAAGATAAAGGTTTCCAGAGAGGGAAACAGTATTATTAGGATTAATTCAAAATATCATAACTAAGTCAATAAATGGAAATTATTTACAAAATCAAAAGTCTGTGCCAAGACCAAAGCAGAATACCAGTGTATCTACCAGTATAAAAGGGCCTCTAGGTATCTGTCATTACCATACACCCACTTTTCCTCCTTGCTTCCAACAGTTACATGAAGTTACAGAATCATATGTTCATGACAAATACCCCACTGAAGCAGTAAATGGAAAGTGAAATAAAACATCTGGAACTCGAATCTTGGCAAATACAAGCCCGCGTACCACTCAGCTGTTAGAAACAAAAACGCAGTTGTCAGCCTTGGCAGTCGGAGAGCAGCCCCCGGGATTTCCCGAAGCCACCTCGTTCCCTCCCTGCCCCGCGCAGCCCCGCACTCACCTGCGCTCTGCAGCGGCTCCGGGGGCGCTGCGGGCTTCTCCTCGGCGCCGGCGCTCCCGCTGGGCTCCGGGCCGCNGGAGCGCGCCGGGGCCGGGAGCGCTCAGGGGCGTGCCCGGGGACGCGCAGGACGAAGCGGCCGCCGCGGGGCTGAGGCTCGAGCTGCCGGGCCCAGAAGTGCTCTGTTTTGTAAGACCGGGTGCTGGAGGTGTCCCGCTTTTGTTATCGAGTTCTGCTGGTTGTTGCTCTGTTCCCAAACTATTTGGGACCGACGTTTCCAGTCCCTGACCTTCTGTTTCTCCATCCAAAGCATACTGCTCTTCCCCTTTCTCCAGGGAGCCAGTGACCTTCTTGCACGCTTTAGTAAGCAGGAGCTGGCCAATCTTGTCTACCTTTCCCTTTCCCTTGCTGGATGAAACAGGACTGCGTCTATTCCCAGATCCCGGGCTGCTTGTAAGCAGAGGGGAAACAACAGGTCCCGACTGGGCTGCTGGCACAGGGCACTGCTCACCTGACCCGGCACCTTGGGAAGTCTCCTCTGGGCTGAAGTCCTTGGCTTGCTGAGCAGGAAGCTGTGAAGGAACACTGGAAGGAGTTGGAGTGGAAGAAGGCAGTTGGACAGGAGATGCCAAGGGATTCAGAACGAGTGATCTGCTGGTGGGAATACTGGTGGATGAGGTGCTGGGAGGAGTGGGGCCGGAGGAAAACTTGATATTCTGTGGGATATGCAAAGGACCAACAACTGCGACCGACTGAGGCATCAGGCTTGAGTTAGAAGTCATGGGGGCTGCTGGAATCGTGCTGGACTGAGAGCCCTTCATCACTTGGATGATTGAGGATGAGTTTATAAACACAGGTGTGATGAACTGCGGCCGGGCGTTGGACTGAACCGCCGACTGTCCCTCCGAAACCATCACTTTGCTCCCCACGTTGGGCATGGTGACAACAGTGGACACTAATGCAGATTGCAAATGGGATGGCAACGGAGCTGATGTATTAGCAGCAGATGTAATAGGGTTGGAAGTCACAAAAACTGTTATCTGGTTGGGGGGTAAAGGACCTGAAATAGAAGAAGAGCTAACAGGCCTCTGCATTACTGGAGGAACACTCTGTGCCATGCTTGCATTTACCTCTCCCAGTTCCTGGTGCCCTGGATTTGGACAGGGCTCGTTATTTTGTGGCAGGCTAAGAGAATTAGATGGCTCCTTGCTCAAGGATGAATCCTGCAGTGGAGGAATGACAGCTATCTTCTTTAGCTCCTCACTAGTGGGGACTATTGGTGCCATTTCAAGACCAGTCAGCCCAGGGGGCTTAATGGTCACGTTAGGAGCTCCAGAATTGTCAAGAAGTTGACTTAGGGAAGTTGGTGCCTCCCTCATAGCTGGAGATACCATGGCTTTACTTTCCTCCATGACTGGGAGCTTACTGCTATCTAAGGCTTGCCCATCTTTTTTTGCCTGTTCCTCAGGAACCAGCACTTTCATTTCTGGAGTAAGGACACCCTTCAGTTCTATACTGGGCTGGTCCTTGCTACCTTGGACACCTTGTGCACTTTGACTCTCAGTATCTTGAGGCACACTAAGGCTCTCCTTATTGTCTTCAGGAATGCCAGTCACAGCAGGTACAGAAACGGCAGGATTCTGGTTACTTAGCATGGAGTTATTTTGAAAGCTTGTGGTCACAGGTGTCGGCAAAGAAGAGGGACCAGCCATCATATTTCTCTGTAGTTCCACATTCTGCAAGAGAGATGGATTCTGCTGAGTTGTCAATGATAATTTAGCTGCTTTTGAATTCTGTCTGCCAGGGCTTGGTGTAGTTTTCCTACTGGATCCAGGACTGGACCTTCGACTATTGCTTGGGCTTGCTCTCTTTGTTCCTCCAGCGTTGGTTTGTTTGCCAGAACTAATGACCACACTTTCCAACTTGTGTGACTGTGAGGCAGTAAAACTGGACTGATTGTTAATTGTGAGATTTGATGGGGCTTGTCCAATGGCCTTTAAAGTAGTGGGATTCAGACCCTGCTGATCAAATCCTCTATTGAGATTAGGCCTAGGAGGTAAAGGAATATTGATCTGGGGAGGGAACAGACCAGCAATAGAGGCATTGAGCCTCTCTGGAGACAGGCTGATTTCTGAGGGTTCTGTGCTGGGTGGACGGTTATTAGGAGTCTGAGGGTAATAAGGCCTTGGGCTAGCTCTGTTTGGGGTTTTAGGCCTTGAGGTTTGTGATGGGGCAGCAACATTTGGAAAATGGTGTGTAAGAGCACTAGACAGAGAACTAGACTGCTGCTGGGGACTTGTACCCTGGGCAGCTGAAAGTGGGGATGGTCCAGGCTTGGGCCCTGTCATCATTAACTGGTTCTGTGAAACTACTAAATGAGATGTCACATTATTCTGAGCTCCTGATGTTGGAGGGCCCTCAGCTCCACCTCCTTCTGGAAGAGAGGATACTGATGACACCTCTCTGAGGGGTGAGCTGGAAGGATTCTGTACATTATCTGGATAAACCATTTTTCTTGCATTATTTCCCAGAGGAGGATTGCCTGGCAGGGCCATCCTCTGTTTGTCAGGAGATGGAGGCACCGGCCCAGGCCCCTGGAGGTTCACCATCACTGGCACGTTCCCGCTCTGCATCGGCATCCGCTGGGCATCTGGGTTCAGGGGCGCCCTGGGGGGGTGAACCCCCTGGGGCACAGGCAGCCTGACTGATTTGGGATCCTGCTGCATCATCAACATCATCATCATCTGCTGCTGCTGTTGTGTCTGTGGGGCTGCCTGGCCTTGCTGTGGGGCTGCCTGGGGCTGCTGCTGCTGCTGGGGCTGGGGCTGCTGCGTGTGTGGCATGAGCTGAGGCGGCATCTGCTGAAGTGGCCTTTGCTCCGCTGGCTGAGATGGATAACCTGAGGCAACAGGATGACACATGCGTTAAAACCAACCAAAGATCAGAGGAAGCAGAATTTCTGTAACAAACAGGATTGGATAGAAAGTACAGCCTGGAGCGTGTTTCTCTTGGATGAGAGCCACATTACCAAAACATTTCCAAACAAAGCCAAAGAATTTACTTAATTCATAAAAATAGTTTTACTTAATGCATGACTGCATGAGATTTAACTGGAGATCTCTCAGTGTGTTCTATCAGCTAACCCAGGTTCACACCACCTGAGAAGTCTCTGCAACTGCCCATGGGCTTCCTTTCACTGACAAACGCAGACTTGGACTTTGATTAATTATTTCTCCTGAAAACTAACTTCAGAGTTTGACAGCCCCCAAGAATCATGGACCAGCACACTTGCCCCAGACCTGACATTTTCCTGAGTACAAAGTAGAATCTGCCCTGTGTTACTCGGTCAAAAACATGCTAAGAACATGTGTGGTTTATAACATAAATCCTATTGCAGACTTTAGATTTAATCCTCTCTACATGCAAAGGATCATTCCAACTACAACCACTGTTTCTTCTCAAAAATCAGGTATTGGTCAATGCTAAATTTTTAAGACATCAGTCTGTGCTACAGCTACTTTTCTTTTTATCAGTTATGTTACTGCTGAATAATGCTACAGTACTCAGTATGATACCTGCAGGATGATAAATGAGAATGGGGCCACCTCTTCATTTTGAGCTAACCCAAAGAAAACACTTAAACAATGGTACCAATTACTTACTAGGAGGAAAAAAGGTTTGAACTTGAATGCGTGATAGCATAAATAAAATAGAACTGTCACAAAGATATATAAAAGATATATAAATTAATATAGTTATTACATTCAGATAATCACAGAAAAATCCTACTACCTGGTGGCCTACTTGCAAAATCTGAGAGTTTTGGGCCTGACTTATCTAAATTCATTCCTTGGTCTCCAGACATCGACGACTGATCACTCTCCTCCAGGCCAGCTGGACGTGATTCTGAAGAACTGAAAGAAAAATATTCGCAATTAAGATCCAGCCCCTACATCAGTGTTTGATTTCTGCTTCTAGAACTAAGTACTCAAGTAATTACTTCCTAGCACTCTCCACAGACCTGGAATAACCCACTAAAATGCCTCTCATGCCAGACTGGAACACACACACCAGGTCTGTGTATGGTCACTGCCATACTACTGAAAAGGAAACAAGTTGACTGGTGCTTTGTTGATCTTAAACATTTATTTCTACTGTGAATCTGAGCTTTATAACTAAGAGAATGCTAATGGATATTTCAAATTATACAGCTACATATATTTCAACTAACCTCAACAGGCTTTCCTATGACATATGTATGGATAAGCAAGTGCCACAGGTAGATGCATTTTTAATTTATTTTAACAGTAGCACTTTTCTTCCAGTACTGCACCCAGAAGTGACTCACTCAGGGTATCCAAGACCTCTGATAACATCACACCACAACTGCACTGACATATTAGGTATTGCAGTCACGCTCTAGAGCACAGACCTGTGTGGCACTGGGGCTCTGTAAGTGATCACGCGCTGGTCTGGGTTGGAGGGGACCTTAAAGCCCATCTCATTCCACCCCTTGGCATGGGCAGGGACACCTTCCACTACTCCAGACTGCTCCAAGCCCCATCCAGCCTGGCCTTGGACACTTCCAGGGATCCAGAGGCAGCCACAGCTTCTCTGGGCACCCTGTGCCAGGGCCTGCCCACCCTCACAGGGAACAATTCCCTCCTAATATCCCATCTAACCCTGCCCTCTGGCAGTAGGAAGCCATTGCTCCTTGTCCTGTCCCTCCATCCCTTGCCTCAAGTCCCTCTCCAGCTCTCCTGGAACCCCTTTAGGCACTGGAAGGGGCTCTCAGGTCTCCCTGGAGCCTTCTCTTCTCCAGGTGAGCACCCCCAGCTCTCCCAGCCTGGCTCCAGAGCAGAGGGGCTGCAGCCCTTGGAGCATCTCTGGGGCCTCCTCTGGACTCTCTCCAAAGGAGTGTCCTTCTTGTGCCTCAGGACTGGAGCAGCTCTGCAGGTAGGGTCTCATTTGAGTGGGGCAGAGGGGCAGAATCCCCCTGGCCCTGCTGCCCACATTGGGGGCCCAGGTCTCAGCAGGGTTCTGGGCTGTGAGTGCACATTGCTGGGTCACATTCAGTTTTTTATCCATCAGCACCCTTAAGTCCTTCTCCTGAGGAATCTGATGCTCCAGGAGACTCTCTAGGACAATTTAAAATTGTCCAGGCTCAATGCCCAACACTTCAACTAAATCAAGACAGCTCTTGCAGACTTAGAAAAACCCCAAGTTTCTATAGTGAACAATATATATTGTCAGAGGATATAAAACAAATAGGGATGAAGGGTAGAAGAACTAAACTGCTCATCACCTTCATGAATATATGAAGGTTATGGGAAGTTCCACATAAGAAAAGCTCTAAGCTAAAATTAAAGACATGAAAAGAAGTACACTGCCAATAAAGAAAGGCAGAATCATGTACAAATGCCAAGGACAAAAGTAACACTTTCAGCAAAATAAGAATTTGAAATACATAATAGTGGGGAGATCTATCCTATTTCAATTTACTTGAGAATAACAGTTTCTGTCATCTGTACAGCTGACCCAAAGTTGTAGACACCCATGGAGACACTCTGGCCTGTCCTAATGTTCTATCAACTACCTAATCAACACTCAAAAAGCAGCATGTGACTGGAAATCCCTGAACTTTGTGGGTTAAAACTAGAGAGAACATACACTGAAAGAAAGGTGAAAATAGGGCAAACAGAGAACTGTTCCAGCCACTGCTGCTGAGGGCAAGTACTGCCAAGGAAAGCACAGCAATGCTGTGTCTAATCCAGCACATCACCAAATTTGTGATGCAGGTGGTGTAGGCTTACATGCCTCCACCAATAAATTTGATGAAAACTGGCAAAATGCAGACATATGCCCCAGAGCATTATATTAACAGCCATAAATGAACAAAAATTCTGGCAGCAAAATCACCCAGAAGAGTTGCAGCCTTTGGTGCAGGTGCCAGCCATGTGAACTGAAAGAATGCCTAAAATTGTGAATGCAATCTCACATTTGTCAATTTTGCTATTTATTTACAATGGTGGAGATTAAAAATGCTACAGTTAAAGTTCAGCTCGAAGCTGATACACAGCATCACTGCGCAGACAGGTTTAACCCAGAAAACAAACCTGATGCACAGTAGATCCTTAGCAAACACCTCCTGACAGATGGGTCTGTGCAAATCTGGCAGAACAGACTCGAGCTTGGTGTGCCAGCAAAGAACAGCTATGGTAAGAAAGTCTGCTTCTATCATTGCTGGAAAATTTAAACATTAACTAAATTTCAAATGTGGCTGAAATTCACTGGGCATGCTTAGCATCAACCACTCCTGAAAAATAACCAGAATATGAATAGCAAGATGCTTGTGTGAGGGACAAAATATTCCATATTTATTCTTTTTTTCTATTGCTCTAGATGTAAAAAAATACATGAGTAACTGCACATCAGGGACAGTCTAGATTGTCATCAGCAGTACCTCTGCCCTACCAGCTGCACTCTGAAGTACAACCTTCAGATGCAAATCCCTCATCGGGGTGCAGTGAGAACTCCAGGAAAAGCCAAACCAAAGAAGGTGGCAGCTGGGTCATAAGGAGAACAAACCTAAAATGGCAGGTGTGGCAGACCCAGCCTGGCCCAGGAGCAGCAGCCCTGGGGGTACAGAGAGGCTCTGCTCTGCTGCTGAGTGAGGGCATTTCCCAGGTCTGCCAGGGGACTGGCACCCCCAGACCTGCAGTGAAACCCTCTGAGTCTGGTTGGGAAAAGCCTCTTTGTCCTGCAGCACTGTCACCACCTGCACTGGACACTGCACTCTGAATGGCAGCACTGAGAATGACCTCCCACAGTGGATTATTTCTGTTCTCCCAGTGCACCCAATATTCGTGGTCTGTGCACAGGGGAACATTAAACAACTGCTTGTTTGTGCATGGATTTAATAGAATTAACCAACCTGTTTTATCCACAATCCCATTTCATCTAGCATCTTGTTCCTCAGTTTACATCCCATTACCCACAGTCTTCAGGTTCAGCACACAGATGCAAACACTTTTAAACAATCAAAATGTCCTGGGTTTCATTCCAATGCAAAGTTGCTCAATTAAGAAAACCCTTGAAACTAGTTTAGTCTCAGCTGAATAAACTCTTTCAATAGCCCACTTATCCTGTTTACATTCCAACATGACTGCAATCCATATTACTAATTGTACTTTTGTAACTAAGTTATTATTTCTCAGAAATTACTTTTTACTGTCTTTATCAAATTAGCTGCATTTCCACACAAGGTTTGCTGCTCTGAATTCTAAAATTTCTGAGGAAGAATGACAGAGAGGAAGCTGAGATGAAAAGCATCCAATTTGCTTCTTATGGAAGAGAAAGTGATCCAGATTGGATTTCATTCCTGCCAATTCCAAGGCAGGAAAATGCTGAGCTTGCCCAATGGTGTGAGGGAAGCGGAGAGTGAGGGAGGCAGGAAGGAGTTAGAGCCAGCTTTCACTGCAGTCTCCCTCTTTTTGCTGGAGAATAAACTCAGGAACTTTTGTAAGAACAGCTCCCTCCTTAGCGCTTCTGCAAGGATTAAGTATTGATATAGTCCATGTAGAACCAAAATGCTCGCCCACATCAGAACAACATTCTGGTTCGTTTGTTAATTACATCGAAATCTGATTCAAAAGGAGCTGGAATTGAGCTGTCATAGCTCCTTCGAAAAGCTGTAATTAAGACTTCTACTGTGAAAACTTTTTAATAAGCAAATAGTCTTGTGAGGCTTTGCAAGCTCAGAGGAAGAACTCTTTTTTTCTCAGAGGAAGACACATTTATTGATATTCCCAGGCCACACTGAGGCTGGGTGCTCATCAGTAAGACCAATGAAAACAAAATCATAAGAGTTTTCTTTAATGATTAATGGATTTTTTTTCAGAAGGTGGTGCCAAGTCATCTGCTCCCTCTGAATGCTCTGTCACTTCCACAGCAAGGCACTTGCTACAGCAGTGGTTACCATTGTTTTATTGGAATCTATTTGGACTGGAGGAACTAATGTCTGTGTTAGGTTTCTAAGTCACCTCAAAGCTGCAGACTGGCCACACACTTGGTGCTGGTCAAGTTACTTTACCCAGGCTTCCACATCTGGCCACAGACTGTGTCCTCCTCCAGCTGTAATCTGAGATCACTCAGTAGCAGTGAGGACCTAACAAGCCATACCATGACTGTATACAACTATACTGGAGAGGCTTGAAAAGCCTTTTTCCAAGGCCTATTAAATTAGCATGCTTTGCTTTACCTTACAGCATTTCTCCATTTTATTTTTGTACTAGTTAAGCCAATTAATGATTGTCACAAAAGATCACTTGCTATAGATGATGTTTTCAGTCCACAATTAAAATGTCCATGAGATTATTAATTCCATCTTCTCGAAGGAATCTTGACACTGCAGAAAATGCAGACTGGGGCTACACACTGAACAACCACGGGAGAAGGGAAAATGTTGAAATGTTGAGCTGCTTAGTACTTGATGTCATTTTTCTTTGCACTGAACTGAACATGTGTCCCTAGGAAAGGCAGCATAAACTTCAGGTTAAAAACATGATTATTCAAAGGGGCCAGACTGGTGGAACCAGAGCCACCTGGTCATGTGCTATTGCCACCTTTTTGTTTGGTTCTAAGAATTTAATTTTGATATTTGGATATTTCTGTGTTATAATTTTCTGTGCAAATTTTTTAAATTTTTCCCATTTTTTCCTGATTGAAAACAATCACCTGAAGTACCATCAGGTGGATTCCTGTTAATGCCCCATGGGCTCATCTGCAGCATCAGAACAATAAATAAAGCATATCTGCCTTCACCATTTGAGGTGAATAATGGCACAGCAGCAGCAGCAGCTACCACCCTGTGTAGTGAACTGTCAATGGCAAATGCTACAGGACAGCTGGCCAAGAAAGAACACGCTGGCCAAAGAAGGAAGCGATTCTGCAATCTTGTATTTTCACAAAAAAGACACATTCATTCATTATCTTTCAATCTTTTCCATTGGCCTCCTCTCTCTCAAGAGCTGTGGGGTTTTTTTCCCTTCCTAATCTCTGCTAGGCCAGGAGGACCAGGACTGCTTGGATTTATCTCATATCCAGAAATTACCACATTCTTCCCTCTAAATTCTAGCTGCAGCTTCAACTAAGAGAGAAGTGCAGCTCAATTCCAGGCAGAAATGTGTCAGGATATGCACATGATTCAGGAAACAAGCCCCCAAAATCTGTTCTGCACACGTTATATAGAGGCTTCTAGTTCTTCTGAATGTACTTCCCACCCTTTGATCATGGCTGTCACACTGCTTAATAAAGGTAGCCTCATCTTCCAAGGGCTGTGGCACCATGGGCCACATGCTAAATTTCCTTCACCCAGTAAAGGTAAGGAACAGTGCTGGTAGAACTGGGTTTATAACTGAGTTTGGTTATTTGCATGTCATTTTTAATCTTGAACAAACATTCCAATGAAAGACTCTTGAGAGAAACTGGTACAACATGAATAAAATACAAGTCCTTTCTCACCCATTACTTGCTGATAAAATATTGACAAGATGCCTGTGGAGTTTCTTCATGCCCCTTATAAAAAACACTGTAATATTAAACCTACGTTGTTTGTTCTAGCTGTTGATTATTTTTCTTCTTCCTTGGAGGCTTCTTCTTCTTTGGCTTGTTGGCATTCTGGTTATTCTGTTTGTTGTTCACACCAAAGTGCCCTGCTGAGATATCGCTCTGCAGTAGGTTAACCAAGAGCGGACTTGTGAGCGTCACATCTTTATTGACAGGAAACACAGGGTTCTGCCCACAGGAAACCTGATTCCCATTGGGAGTTCCACTAAACCCTGTACTGAAAGGCAGCCCATGGCCAGAGAAATGACTCCCTGAAGCATTGTTGTTTCCTTGCATTCCTTGCATATGAGAAGGCACCATGTTTGGCTGCTGCACAGGAACCTCAGGTAGCATCTGCGTCAAGTTCCCATCGTTGTTTGTTGTGGCCGCAGTATCCCCAAGTTGCTGAGAGATGTGAGGACCAGGCCCAGTGGGTCTTAAAACTTGCCCTTGAATTCCCATCACCTGAGAAGGATTCCCATTCACAGGGCCTTGCTGTGCCATCATCTGCCCAGTGAACTGCACCATGTTTCCTTGCATGTTTGGGGTTGGTCCTCTCATCAGTTGAGCTGGCCCCGTCATAACATTGGACTGGTTTTGAGTATTAAAAGGCTGTTTATTTCCTTGCATCTGAGTGGTCATCATCTGTTCCATCATTGAGTTTTGCTGTAGCAAGACCTGGCCCTGAGGTCCCATCATCTGATTGTGTGTGGACATCATCTGCTGTCCCTGCTGAGGAATCATCTGTTTGGGTGGAGTCATTCTCTGGGGAGAGGGACCAAGATTTTGGTTTTGAGGTGTCACCATCATTTGGCCTTGCGGCATGAGCTGAGTTCGAGAAAGTATCATCTGGTTTTGAGGGTTCAGCGATCCCTGAGCCTGAATGTTCACCATCTGCCCTTGAGAGGACACGATTTGCTGATGCATCCCCATAAGCTGGGACTGTGGTCCTTGCTGAGGCTGTCCCTGCATGTTGCCCATGTTAACCTGTGGCACCACACTAGCACCACCCTGCTGGTTGTTCATATTTCCATGAAGTCCCATTAGGTTGGTCTGCATCATATTTGGTGGGCCATGTGCTGCTTGCATCTGAGTTTGAGGAGGTCCAGATCCTTGGCCACCTTAAGAAAATAAAAAGAAAATACCAGTAAGAAACTAATTGGAGTGGTGCCAGAGTTTTCACATCTTGAAATGTTGAGTACTCCAAAATTGCTTTCCTCCCTTTTCCAATAAACTGGCATATCGCATATATTTGCAGTCCTGGGATGCAAAGATTGATGCTACAGATACATGTTAGTTATCAAAACAGAACATCATACATCTCAAAATAAATACTTGGACTGGTACTCCCCCTGTATCCCACTGCAGAAGACAGAACAGAAACTTAATTTCAGTTGTTATCCACATCTAAGTTTGAAAATCTTCATGTCACCCAACTCAGCGAGTAACTCCTAACCAAAATGAGCTTCAAACCCTGAGGTTACTTTATAATGGGTTCAAGAATAAATGCACACAGGGTACTGATGAAATGACATCATCAGGGTATCTGTAATCCAGCCAAAAGACTAACAATTGAGTTGTTAAATGGAAGGAGACATTTGTGAATTAAAGATTTCATTTTCACACTTTAGGCAGACATCTGAAATTTTTGAAGGAAGTAATAAATAATGTTTTCAAAGAAGAACAAGATTATTTTGCTATTCTGCTTTTAAGATAATTACACTTTTTTTTTTTTGGTGGGCAAGAGTTCATTTTGTGTTGTATCTTTATTACCCCTTGCCTCCAAATTTCAGTGCTACCTTCCATTCAATTTCTCAACAGCTGCTTCTGAAGCCCAGACCCACAGTCCTCATCAATAATAGTTGGGTTTTGAGAAACATGAGCAGCGTTATGGCTTTTTTTTTCCCCTATCCAGCACTACACCCAGAGTGCTGCTGTAGCCCCAGCCAGCAGCTCCCTGTTAATGGCAGGATTTTAATGGCTTGGGACCCATGTGACACAGGAAAAGGCATTGTGCTACAAATGGAAAGTGGAAAAAGCTGAGGAATGCTCCACTGAAGTCAGACCTGTGTGCTGCACGTTCTGGCTGGTTTGCAGCTGTGGTGCTCCGCTGTTCCCTGGTGTTCCTGGAGCTGTGGAGGGCACCTGACCTTGCAGGAAGTTCTGGTTAGCCTGGCCTGCAGGGAACCCCGGGGGGAGCCGCTTGGGCATTCCTGAACATGAGAATTTTCTGATTAGTTAGTGTGGAAAATGGGAAGAAAAAAATAGACAAAGTCCATAATTGGAGAATACCTTTGAGTCTGTGTTGTCATATGACAGGTTTAGGCAGAAATTGTTTTTTTGCCAATATACAAAATCCACTGAAGACATTTCTAGTTCTTACCTGTGCAATAATTCTGTCTAACAAATTACTATGACTAATTTCAAACTATAATTTAAGTACAAAACTGACTACCCAGAGGAGGTGAAAAGTCCACATTTGACCTTTTAGAAACTAGAAATTAAAATAACGTGGTTTGTTGCTTTCTGCTCTACTGCATCTTTTAGCACACCTTTAACTTATTCCATCTACACAAACAGAAATAATTGGTATTTTTGTTAGTGATGTGCTCCTCTCACCAACTCTGACACACCAGGCACACACTCCTTATCAGTGCACACACTCAAAGGGTCTTTTCATCCCAGAGTGGGCTGAGGAACCCCACAGTTCAGTATGTCCAGACCTGCTGCTCATTCAAGTAACTCTGCTATTCCTGCTGCAAGAGCACGGAATTCTTTGAGGCCCTTTTATTGCACAAGACCCACACTTTGGCACATCCAAACATCACTGCTGCCCTGGGACAGAGAGAAAAACCTCCCCTCCACCTGCCAACATGAGCAGCAGTGTGGATGGATTTAAGAGAACCCACTTAATGTGGGTTCATCTGTCCACACAATGCCTCAGACTTTGAAGCAATCCTGCCCACTGCTCCCTTTATTTTCCTGACCCAGTGCCAGAATGTAACGTCAATTCCTTCTGCAGTTACAGCTTTCTTGCACACCTAATTTTACTGCTTGTGCTAATTATCTGGTCTTAGGTTGTAATTAATATTTCAAGGTAATCAAGTCTGTAGGCCAAACACCAAATATACCTGCAAATACAGAAACAGACTTATTGAAACACCACATCATTGGACTCCAGCTTTAGTTCTGCTAAACTTTTAGGGAAGTTTTACACATAGGAATGCTTGAACTGAGAAAAAAAGAAAGTGTTAGCTTGTCTATTCCAAATCTGATACGAATTCTGATTTGCTAAATTGGCAGTGTGAAATGCAAAGTGTTTGAACGCATTCATTTACACCAAACCTTTAAATCTAAGGCGGCTTAAAAATGGAAAGACAAATTAACATATAAATTGCAGCAAAGAATGAGCATGCACAGAAGGCAGGGAAAAAGCTCAGCAGTGGGAGCAAGACAGCTTTGCTGAAACCAAGGAATCCTGTCTTTTAAAATCACCTGAGGATACAGCTCACAGCAGGATTGTTGATTTTAGCAATAAGGTCTACAATAAGACCAAGTAACATATTTTGATAGTTTATTTCTGGTGTGATTTTTAACTCAAAAAAATTGAGGTTTGTTTGTCGTCGGTTTAGTTAGGAAGGAGAACACAGAGATTATACTGGCTAAAGGTCATGGCTAAGATTTCTGATGGGGACATATGGCTGGTGAGGCAAAACTGTAGGGAAATATGACTATAATAAATAATGAGTAACTGCTTCCAGATGGAGACAAAATAAGATACACCAAGTGTAGGGCACTGGCAGATCCCAAGAGAACCTTGAAACACAGAAAATTCATCTGAATTGAAACAAGACCCATGGTACAAACAGTGAAAACAAGAAGTTTATCCACATCAGTAGACTAAGAAAGAGGAATATAAGAAATTCCTTATAGTGTTTGGACAGATTTTGGATGTACAACATGAGAAAGCAAGACACTAGAACGTACTTATGTGTGTGCAGGTCGACAAAGAATATGGGCCATATTTTATAAGTACATAAAGAAACTATCTCAAAGACTTAAGCAAGAACTGGTGTATGGGACCTGAGAACAGCCATCCAAGAGGAAGATGAACAAATGAGTGAGCAAAGAAGAGCATGACAAATCTGCATGGAGATACAAAGGGCTTAAGTGGAAAAAAAATCAAGCACACAAAAGAGATCCTGGGACTGACAAAAGAAATGCCTTCACTGTTAGAGAAGAACTCTAGGAGTAGTAAGGAAAAGAAGTGAGTGCATTGGTCCAAAGAGAAAACTAAAGACAACACACCCAAATGAGAAATTAAAACATCACTTAACCTCTTAATTTTAGGATAGGGATTACAACAGCATGGCAACAATAGCTCTTTCCTCTTTATATGGGAAAAAACTGGTAACAAATAAAGACAGGGTGAAGAAGAAACATCCACAGCTTAGAAAGGAAGATGCAAAACAATGCCTCACTTCTGTAGTAGAAATGTAAATGGTGACAGAGAAAGCTGAAGAGAGAAAAAAAAAGTGTTTTCATTACACTCTCGCAAAAAATCCTCCCCTTTCCCCCCAAAAAGAACAAAATCCCCACATCATCTCTGAACAGCCTAAGCTTGCTTAAGGGCGGAAGAGCTGTCAACAGGACAACTGGCAGTAATAAGAGCAATGCACACAGCAACTCTTCCCTGACCCTTTGGGCATCCCTGTGACACTGCAGGACAGAGCCAGAGTAGAAACCAAGTGATGCTGATGCTCATTCACCAATACCCACCTCATACTCCATCTATTCCTTGATTCTGTCTCATTAAAGATAATTACACTTCTAACATTGTTCTAACGTTGTGGTGCAACGTTAGTTCTAGACACTTTATGTTTCTTTCCCTTTTAAAATAAAAGAAGGTCTCAGTACTTCTTACCTCCTAAACCAGGATGTAAACCTTGTGGACCTTGGTTCTGCTGCTGCATCACCATGAAGTTGGGGGGTACATTCCCCTGTTGCACCATAGGATTACGACTAGGAGAACTGACAGGCTGCTGGAATCCCTGGGGAAGAGTGCTACTCTGGGGAGGTCTTGGTCCCAGCTGCTGCTGTGTCTGGTTAACGGTTGGAGATGAGGCAGGAGAGCCCTGCTGGAAGGAGGAGGGAGAAGAAGCAGGAGACTTGTTGGTCAGGTGGGGTTGTTGTAGTGGTGTAGGAACCCGTGAGGGCCCTCCCTGAAGACTTTTCATTTGAGGAGCAGTAAACTGGCCAGGATTGCTCATCTGGGGAAAGTTTGAGTGAGCCTGGGAAGCTTGTTGGCTTCCAAAAGGATATGGAGGTGGAGGATGAGTAGGAGTTTGTACTGTTGCTAGAGATGGTCTTGCTTGAAGCTGCTGCTGCATTTGTCCAGGCAATGGAGCCTTTTTCCAACCCTGGTTTACTGTCAATGTACCCAGTGCTCCCTGGGTTGGAGGAGGCTGAAGTGCTCCAGAAGGAAGCTGGTTCCAGCCAGGGGGAACTGGAACCTGTGCTGGTGAAGAGAATGAAGGTCGAATACCCTGCTGTGGCTGCTGATGTGGCTGCGGAGGCCGATTCTGCAACTGCTGCTGCTGCTGTAGCTGCTGAAAGTTGGCCGAGTTCATCTGCCTGTTTACAGGAACTGACTGCATTGAATGGAGCTGGGGAACTAAAGATCCAGATGGATGATTTTGTTGCTGTATATTTAGCCCAGATAAGAGTGGGTCCATTGCATCTAATAAAATAGCAAAGAAAAATAATTTTTTTTAAAAAAACCTACTGTAGACAAAATCCATCCCAAAATAACAAAGGCTAAATTGCTTGCTTGCATTTTCTTACTCTACATAAAAATTCATATTCCAGAGATGCCAGGTCTTATCAATTTATATCCTCTAAAATAAAGCACAACAGCCCCACAATGCTACAGGCTGATGTGAGCCTTCTATACACTCAGAACTGCAGAATCCCAGAGTATCTCAGCTGGAAGGACCACTGAATCCAAACCCCTGCTCCTGGCAGGATCACTTAAAATTAAACCACAGGACTAAGAGCACCATTCAGACACTCCCTGAACTCTGTCAGGCTCAGTGCCATGACCACTTTCCTGGGGAACCTGTGAAGAATAAACCCTAAACATTCACACCCACCAGACCCCCAATCCTTAACCTATCAACCTTTTTCTGAAAAGAGGGGAAAAAAGAGCACCAGAAATATTCCTGCCTCATTGAATCAATCCTTCTCTTACCTTCAGCTAAACATAAAGCTCAGTCATGACAGTTCAAGTGCAAAAATATCATTGCCATTGCTCAACATACTTGAACAAAATAGCAAGCAAGCTGGTGACTTATTAGGCACTCAAATTCTTTGAAAAAATTCAACAGATTAAGGGGGAAGGGAGGTTTTCACAGAAAGAGCAGCTCCCAGAAAGGCACGGAAAACACTCCAGAACAATTCTGGAGTACTGTCATGAGCACACACTCAAGCCTGTGTGCAGAAGAATTAAAGTTTAAGAACATTTTCAGATGAGTGTTATGACTAAATTTTACCACCTGGTTGTGAGGAAGGCCGAGGCGTTCGTGGCTGCAGCTCAGCACCAGCACCACTTGGCACCATAGAGGAGGGCACATTTCCACCCTGGGACATCATGACAGCTGCAGCATTGCTCATTCTTATTAAACCTTAAAGAAAAAAAAAATAGAAATGTTGAAGTCTTGCAGTTACATATAGAAGAATTTTAGAACTTTTAACAAGAAAAAAGTATATTTGTCAGTAAAACATTTCTTTAGACTTCAAAAATTGTTTGTCCAAAATAACCTGAGGACACATCTCTCTGTCTGAAAGCTCAGATTCCCTGGTATCAAGCAAACAAGTTCAGGTCATGCTGTAGCTCTTTCTTTAACAGCAAATTTTTAAAAGGAGTATAAAAGGAAACACTACAGACTCATGAATTAATGTGAGCCTGATCTACCACTGAAAGCACCACATGACAAGATTGTATTGAAGCTGTACATGTAACTCAGGCTTTTGCAAAATCTGAAACTAACTAAGTAAGAAAGTAACTGAGGTGTTGAAAGAGAGAAAAAAAAAACTCAATGTTTCACTTCCACAGGCTGTAAGTTTCTAAAACGATTGCTGTTGTCGCCCTGTTGGTTATATTGCTGTTATGTTGTTGACCTGCAGACAGGAAATGAAGGCGCTGATCAGCACAGTGGAGAGTAGAGCCCTTCTTCAAATGTTTTAGTCTTTGTTAAGGACAAAGATTTCACTGCTGTTTAATTAGGTTTCTACACAGTTGAAATGTTCTTTCCAGTCACAAATGCATCTTAGATAAACTGACCAAAAATGCTCCTGGTTTAATTGCTTTAAATCCTATTTACTAAAATATTAGTTATTAGCTATTTTAATAAATTAGATAGTAGCTTTTTTGTAAAAACTCTTAGTCAAATCTGAGTTTTGTGGTTAAAAATTCCTTATGAATTTACAACGCTCTAAACATGTAGTTAATAAGCTACACCTTTCCACAAAAAATTCCTTCTTTATGATCAGATCTCAAAAGCTTCTCAGAAAATAAGAAGAGAGTAACAATGGGAATGTTCTGTCTTTCCCATAATTCTAATGGATTTAATCTAAGTCAGTTTATTGTACACTGAATAAAGACTTATGCACATTTCCATAAAGGGAACCAAAGAGAACACTGTGAAAATTTGTGCATATTTCAAAGGAGTTCACTACATGCAACTCATCTGCTTCAATAGGCTGTATGTAAAAAACCCCAAACAAACCAACTAACCAACAAACCAACAAAACCCCCAAACCACCACACCACCAAAATACCCGAAAACAAACTGATTGGCCCTGCCAAACTCACTCCAATGTTTGTGAGACACAATGCACCCAACAATTCATTTACATAACACAGGACATGGTTTGACAGCACGGAACAAGAGCAGACATTAATTAAAATGGCAATTAGAATTCTGCACAGAATAGTTGCTGTAACCAGTGGAGTTTCATTAGCCCAGTAGTAAATTTTTGAGTGTCTGAAGCCCCCCAGAGAAGCCCTGAGGGGATTTACCTTGCCCCCCCTGCATGGGGAATGCCGTGTCCAGGCGCATGGCAGCGCTCGCTCCCAGGGGCCCGTTGATCCGCACATCCTGGCTCCTGCTCTGGGCTAAAGCCAAGTTGATAGCACCTTCCCCTAAAGTAAGGCACAGGTTGGGTGAACAGAAGAGACAGAAAAGCAGAACACAGACATTTGCAAAAGGACATTTAAGATATGCTGAGGAAGGAAGAACAGGCTTCACCTCCACTGTGCACTTTACAAGGACACTTATACGCATCATACCACTCTTTCAGCTTTGAGTTTAAGAACAAATGTCATGACAAGCATTACCTGCCCTTGGCTTCATCCTGAGGGTGCTCCTGGACAACTGTCCAGAACGGATATGGTAATTGTGAAATCCACTGAAAACTTGTCTTAAAGAAAGCCTCATATGAAACAACAGGGGAAAAAAATCAGCCAACCCCTTCGTAGTCAACACACAGAAAACATTTTTTCAGGAGGGTTCCTGGTGCCTGGAGCATTTCCAGCTTTCATTTTTATTATTAGTAAATTTTATTCTTGAAAGAATAAAAGTCTTGAGCTATTTTTTCACTAAAGCCAAAACAGTAACTTGCAAGTTTTGCAACTCAAAACTGCTTTTTGAGTCTACTTAAAGCTGAGCTTTGGAAGCAGATTCGGTGTGAAATACCTTCAATCTGAACTGAGAGAATGCCCAGGTCTCGGAGCTGTTGGTTGTTGTTCTGAGCCAGGATTCGCAGCCGCTCAGCAGCTTCCCGGGGGATGTTGAAGGTGACACGAACGCTGTTCCAAGGCTCTATCTTCTGCACTTTTAACTTGTTGGATTCTTAAAAGAAAAACAATCTAAGTCAGTGCAAAGGGTGTTTTTAAACATATCTGACGAAGTAACTTGGTTAAAAAGTTGAAAGAAATGAAACCGTATTTGGCTTTGAAAATTGCCAGTGCTTAGTCTCGGGTACAGGAGATTTTTCCCAACACAGGTGTACAGCAACCAATGCTGCCAAACCACACCAGGGATTTTCTAAAAAATGAGCAGAAAAAAACCTGCTCAAATGATAACCAATGCAACAGACAACAAAATCACTTCATAATACTATGCAAAAATTGAAATATTCTGTGGATAAACTACTTTGGAAAGATAAGAAAATTTCTAATAAAACAGATTCCATATAATTATAAGTATTAGGTTTGGCTTGGAAGGGACCTTAAAGCCCATCTCATTCCACCCCCCGCCATGGGCAGGGACACCTTCTACTATCCCAGGTTGTTCCAGGCTCCATCCAACCTTGGGCACTTCCACGGATCCAAGGGCAGCCACAGCTTCTTGGGTAACCTGTGCCAGGGCCTCCTCATCCTCACAGGGAACAATTTCCTCCTAATATCCCATCTAAAATCTAGATGAAAGAAATCCTTCATCTTAAGGCCATTCCCCCTTGTCTTGTCACTCCACCCCATGTCCCAAGTCCCTCTCCAGCTCTCCTGGAGTCCCTTTAGGCCCTGGCAGGGGCTCTAAGGTCTCCCTGGAGCCTTCTCTTCTCCAGGTGAGCACCCCAGCTCTTCCAGCCTGGCTCCTGAGCAGAGGGGCTCCAGCCCAGTGATACACTACATTTGTTTGTGAACCAGATGAATGTGGGAAAAAACTGAGTACAGGAATGAAGTGCTTGAAATATTTGCTCTACAAATGCTTGTGAAACCATTTTTTTTTAACAAGACCAGTGCCAACAGACTCCTACCAATATTTCTTTGATTTCTACCTTATTATTTAATTTTTGTGTATTTCAAATCCACTGCCAAAAAGCATCTCAGAGTCATGCAAAATATTTACTTACAGGTTTTCTGAAAACCTGTTCTACAAATGAGTGTTTCTACATAGATCAGTGGTTTTCAAAGTAACAGCAGAAAGGTTGGGCAGTTATGCTGGATACATTACCCAAAGTGATACCTACCTAAATGATTGCTACAAACTGCAGTTAAGGATAGTCAAAAATATACATCCAATATAGCTTCATAAGTTTCCAGTTTCTATCTTTCTGTAAAGCAAGTTCCTCTCAAAACAGAAAGCATTGACCCAAATTTTCATCAGCTAGTTCCTCCACTGTGACCTTAGATTTACTAAACATTTCCTAACTTTTGGAGTCTGAAAAACATGTTAGTTAAGAATGCCAACACTCATTCCTATTTAGAAAGCTCTTGTTCACCACTAATTCACCAAGCCCCTTTTGCTGCTACAGTAATGGAATTAGTAAATTCATCCTCATTCTACCTATAAACCTGGTTTTGGCTGGAAACGTGCCAGAAGGAGTTCCAAAATCCCCTTTTGTGGAGGTTTGAACAATCCTATAGTTTCTGTTACTAATGTACCAATATTTTACATAGGAAAACTGTATAATCAATTTCACTATTTCTATGTATTTGTATCCAGATTTCTCATTTTTCAAGCACTGCATCTGCCAAGATAAGCCCATGTTATTTACTAACTTTGCATTCAGGATATCCTATTTTGCTCTGAATCAGTTTAAATAACTTC
This sequence comes from Nicator chloris, assembly GCA_013400495.1. Lineage (NCBI taxonomy): Eukaryota > Metazoa > Chordata > Aves > Passeriformes > Pycnonotidae > Nicator > Nicator chloris. The sequence goes on along the minus strand of WAAE01016445.1, from coordinate 202,203 downwards.
TTGCATGGATAATTTTCAAATTAACTTGACATTGATTTTTAAGACTTGCTTTCTTAGCTGAGGTCTGAATCATGTTTATTAATCCTGGCATTAGCATTTATAACAGACTCAGCATGCAGATGCCTCTATATAACAAAGATGACTACATTCAGTTAGAGACTGAATTTATTTCACATCAAAAATTACACAACTCATCTGTGGTATTACACACATCCCTTCACACCAGTTATGGTCTGTTAGTTTACAACTCCTTCCAACTGTTTGTAAGATACAGGTCAAAACTGGTATTTCTTCATAGCATTTTTGTCTTATCCCAGCTTTTTTATCTCTCTGAGCAACAACAGCAAGAACCCAACAAACTGATGCCAGCTGACTACCTGGACAAAATGGAAAGAAAGAAATAAAGTGACAAAGAAATTCAGTTTGGTTATTGAGAAGTAATATGTTTTTCCTGAAAAGGTGTTTGACACTGTTGAAGAAAACAATCAAGGCTACCTAACTGAGCAGCCATGAGTAATCAGCATAGAACCTTTTGCAACATGCTCAGATAGGAGACAAATGTCTTTTTCCAGATCTAAACATGCTGGTAAGAGATGTCCCAAAAAGCCTGTTATCACTGACTTGCCATGGAGCTGGGTCAGCATTCAGGGGTATGTCAGGGCACTACCCATGCCCCAACACAAATCAGTCAATCAATCAGTCAGGTAGGGTAGGTCAGGAAAGGGCACAATGTCACAGGTACTGGAAAGTGAACCCATTTTCAGATGAACTGCAGTAGTTAAAATTACAGTTCGGGCAGTAAAACACATCTCCTGTGTGAACAAGCCTGGTTTCACTTTTGTATAACACAGCCATGTGTCATGGCCATAGAGGGACATGAAAGAGGATAAAATCAGGTAAAATGTGGAAACAGAAGAGAAATTAATGAACTTGCTAAATAAATCAGTTTTAAACAAGAAAACAACTGCAGACACTTGTAGTCTGCATTTCTGAGAACACCTCACAAATTCACTAACTCCAACAAATATAATTACAAACTAGGTAGCTCAAACCCAATGCAATCTATTTTTTGTGCAAGTACCCTGACTACCTAAACAAGCATTTTAAGGACAGCTGGAAAGTGACAATAAGGTACATTACCCATGTGTAAAAGGCCAGGCACATTCTCCAGTATGGTATCCAGCTTCTGCTCAAAGTCTCTGTCACTTATATTTCCTTTAAAAGCTACAAAGATCGTGGAATCCCCAGGAGCAGCCTCCTGTTTCAGTTCATCTTCCTCCAGTCCTGAATCAAAATCCACCTCTAAGTCTTCCATAGCTGAGGAGTACAAGGAGGCATATGTATCTTTTAAGTTAGGTAGATCATCCAAAACCATTGTTTCCAACAATGGGAGCCTGTCAGACGTCAAGGTGATGCTTGGAAGGGAAAAACAGAATTATAATACATATAATAATAACAGTGTAATGACATTAACAGCTGCTTTCTATGGTGCATTTGGTCATTGACAGAGAAACCTACCTGGTGACCCAGTGCTGGGCTCTGTGAGACCAACTGTGTGAGGCTGAAAATGGTGGCCATGGCAGTGTCCAAGCTGTTCCTCCACTAGGACAAACAGAAGGGGGTTCCTGGCAGAATCATGCTGCATGTGACTTGGGAAGTATTCCAGTTGATCTAAAAGACAGGTGGAAAGGAAGGTGGAGGATAAAAAATGAGAGGAAAATTAATTATATTCATTTCTGTATCATAAAAGGGAAAAGCAAGCACCTGGTACCAATGCTGCAGTGCTTGGCTGTCAGGAGACTAAAACTCACAGCAACTGCTGAATTGCAGAATAATAGGAAGAACCACCAAAATCAGTTTGGGAGACTGCAGATGCAATAAGTCCAAAGCAGTAGGAAACCCACAGCACATTTTTACCAGGAGAAATGTAGCATTTGACAAATATTATACTCACACCCAGTGAAATCTAAGGCATACTATGCCTACTTTCCTAAAGTTTGTAAAGATTTAGCAACTTTCAGCTTCTTATGCACGTAACAACCTGAAATCTGCTCCCCTTGTCACAGCCCACAACTCTCACCATGCCCCCACATCACACTTAGGTAAGAATGAATTCAGTAAGTCAAGTGCCACACCTGATGGGTTTTGCTTAATAAAATGTCTAAACTTTGCAATAAATTTTGACATTATGACATTAATCTAAGCTGTTCCAGAAGTACAATCTGTGATAAAATTATCTCTAAACTTACAGTGAACACCACCAATGTTAAGATACGCATTTTCCCCCTTCATCATGAGGGCAATGGCACTATCCTTTCCAGGTGAGACATCTGCTTTAACACTCAGCACTTCGTAAATACTGCTAAAAGATTCAAACCATCTGTAGAAACAGCCAAAAAAGGGACCTGTTCCTGGCCACCATTAGCAAAATCAAATCCATTCAGGATTGATGCCCAGGACAGTCAAGACCTCATAACTCCAAAGCTGTGGGTATTTGGTACAACCTGCCCAAAAGGTTTAGGTCAGGACAACATACCCTTGAACAGGATACAGATTGGGGTTTTGACAGAAGTTCAAGTTCCCAACACAAACTAAAACCACAACTTTGAGATAAAAGGTGAGCTGCAGATAATGACCAGAAGACAGCCTTTTCTAATTGAAAATCTAACCATGTTAGACAAGCAGAGATTCAGCTCTGCACCGTTTGCACACTCACACAAGGCTGCTGAAGGGACAATATAACAAAGGAAAAATCAGGGACTTGGAAGTCACAAATTCGCTTCCGCTTTTGGTCAGATCTCTGTGCATATAGTCACTATATTTACAAAATACTGGGTTTTCTTCTCCCTTGCAACCTTCCCACACACCAGGCAATCCAAGAGCACTAAGGAATAACCCCCTATTTTACAGGAAGTTACTCTCTCATCCTGCAGCACCAGCCTTCATCCTCAAATCTCAGATTAAAAATCAAGCAAATTTTGTCTCACAGGCTCTTCTGCAGTCCTGCATCAGAAAATAAGTTCAATGTTTCACAGGATGTGATCTATTTCCATAGTGCTTTCATATACTTATTATTCCCATGGAAACTTTAAGATGGGCAATAGAGAAATAAATTTTAAAAATTCATTACCAGGTGAACACATAGACAATTAAACCTTATTTTTTTTCCCCCTTGTTGCTTGGCTTTGTATCTAAATTACTGCTCTGAGTGTTTGGCACCTTCATGAAGGCAAACTCCTCAGTTTCATGTCAGGTGCCCAGATAATGAGAATCACAATTAATAGGAGTCTGTGAAAAGACGTTTTAACTGATTTTCACACCATTTCTTGGACAGATAACTTCCTTGCCCAAGCTGGCTTTACAGTAACCAGGAGAGCAGTCCTCCTTCTGCATGCCTACATCTTTCATTCCACATCCACTGACTTCAGGGAGAGAGGAGCTAAGAGTCCTACACAAATTGCCTTTTTAATGACCAAACACGGCCATTCTGTGCAAGGAAGGAGGCAAGCATCCTGTGAAACATAAGCACTCTATTTTGAGGAAAATGACATAGAACATTATTTGTCAGAAAATTGTGAGTAAACTTTTTATGGAGAGAAATTTCAGCTCAAAATACAGGCTCCTACATGTTGAAAAGGTAAAAGTCCTTGGAGGTGATGGGGTGTTGCACCTGGAGCAAGAAACATCAGTACACCTGACAATCCCTAATACCAAAGAAATAAGAATTTATCTACAAGAACACAAACATTTAGAATCTTTTTTTTTTTTGAATGGAGGCATCTGAAGCCTCCATCTTCCCTGTGAAAGAGCAGAAGACACCCAGATTGCTTAAATCATGTTTTTTAAACAATTCATAAAAATGCTGCAGCTTAGACCAAACTTCATCAACCTCCTCTGAATGTGCTAAAATCTGACAGGAGGATTTGTTGAAGTTATGGCCCTTTGCAAACACTACAAATGAGTTTTCTGAATCCCAAAGGACCATAGGTCTGGTTTCACTTGACTCAGAGAATCACAGGACTGCAGGGATATTGTGAGTGAAGGAAACAAACCAAGACCAAGCTTTACATTTTACCTCCCAGATCAGCACTTATAGCTGCAGCTCCCTTTGCATTTTTTCTTTACATCATGCTCCTCAAGGATCCCTGCTACATTCATCTGCACTCTTTCCCTCTCAAACACATGAAATTTAGTCCGTTCCTATACTCAGGTATCATGTATCTCAAGTATGACATAAGAAAGTGACGATTTGCAAAATTTTTCTTTTCAGGCAATGCACAGCACACCATCCATGTCAGAGCAAATGAATGCCAGCTGCATAGTGTCCCAACAATTTCTGTAATCTCATGGTTATAGGGTTGGTGTCCATAAATCCTGAGCAAGCACTTGACCATAATTAGCAGGTACCTTCCCTCAACACTCTTCCACACAAACACAAAAAGCCTTCAGCATAAGCACACACAGATAAAACACTGCTCATTCAACAATCCATGTAAACCAGAATTCCCAGCAGGTTACAGAGGATCACTGATGAGTAAGAACCACACCTGAACTGATCTGCACAACCACAGCACACTTCAGGAACTCAAGCACCCATGCTCACTTGGCAGCACAAGAAGGTCTCTGACCATCATCCTTCCTTCAAAAAGCACACATGGCTTCCTTCCTTTTCCGTGCACCTTCTCCTTTAGAGTTTCCAAACTAGTATTTCCCATCACACAATTGTTTCTGGAAACTTTGAGCAAGTCCAGTGCTACCACATGGCAACCATTTACCCTCAAACCTGGCCTGGAACTGGCTAAAGCCACAAAACCAGTGGTATGCCTCTTTATAATAAAGTTGGTCTTATTCAGTACAGTCTAATTATTAAAAATATCTAACTGAAGTAAGAGACGTGGGGATAAACAGCCAAATAAAAGACAAATGGCCAAAATGCACCTGCACTGTTGTATGAGGACAGGGTGTGGAGGAGCTCAGCCCATGAAGACCAGAGTGTCCAACGGGAAGGATGCAGGGCACCCCCTGGGGCTGCTGGAGCCAGGTGCTCCCAGGCACACTCAGCTTATGGATAAAACAACAGAGCCACTAAAATGTGCAAAACAGAGACTCTTCAGAGGAAGAGTTCCCACAGGATAGAGGATGTCACAGTTGAGACCCAGGCTGATGGACAGCTGAGTAACACACACACCACCAGGAGCCCCAAGGCATTTTGTTGTGCCCTGTGCTGTCCCCACCAGCAGCCTGACAGGCAGCCTGCACAACAAATCCAGAACCACATGGCTGGGCAAGGCTTCAAAAATCTCATCAAGACCCCAGGAGAGACAGGATCAGAGCAAAATCTGAAACAGCCAGTTGTCACTAACGGGGGAGCAGCTGAACATGAGAAAGCTGGCAGGCTCCAGAGTACCTGGAAATGCTGGTCTCTGGAGTGAAAAAACAACACAAGGGAAAAAAACCCATCTGATATCTTGGTATTTTTGCCCCCAGATTCACTCAGCTGGTCCAAACTTATGTCAATTTGTCTCTCAAATAGAACTTGAAACTTCTTCCCTTGGTTTCCCCTACCTATTGCACTACACAGAGCACACAAACCAAACCAAGGCTTTGTCTGGCCACCTGTCCCAGATTTTCTGCCACAGTCTATTGATTTACAAGCTTTTTAATGTATTCAAAATAAACACTTCCACAACTGATGTCATACCAGAACCTGCACTCTCCCAAAACTAATAATCGTGCTCTATATCTCAATAAGTACTCTTCCAAATTACACAAAAGATTGGGAAGGATGAGAACAGAAGGAAGGATGGATTGATGCCCTTCACTAGCAGATGGCACAAGTTGGCACTAAGCAGGGTCCTTATCCTCACACTGCCCATTATTTAAACCTGCAAAAGGGAAGGGAAGGGAAGGGAAGGGAAGGGAAGGGAAGGGAAGGGAAGGGAAGGGAAGGGAAGGGAAGGGAACGGAAGGGAAGGGAAGGGAAGGGAAGGGAAGGGAAGGGAAGGGAAGGGAAGGGAAGGGAAGGGAAGGGAAGGGAAAGACATGAGGTTACAGCCAAATCCCTTGGGGAAACCAGAATTGAGAGTGAGGAGGAAAAGTCTGGGATAGCAGTAGCAATGTAATTTCTAAAGGTTTTAACCTGCATTTGCTGTCACTGAAAAATGGTTTTCAAGCGACTTAATAGCAAAAAATATTAGGAATAAAGGATGTCTTGGATAATACACTTTAATGTTTTCTGCTTCCTTTGTTTTAGGTGCCAGTGAGAAAAATATGTAGAGATTTTCATGATGGAAGCAAAGGTTCAGCATTGCCAGAAAACTCCTGAGAGGATGGCTTTCTTTTCACCTATAACACGCGCTCGCACACAGTCACACAGGCTGTGTTTGAAGTGTAACACCTATAAACCCCTGGAACACTGACCACAACACTGTCTTTACTGTAGATTTGTTACTAGTGTATTATCCTCCTACAACTGTTTGCTTTGTTGCCCAGAATAGTGATCTTGGAGCTTGTTAAACCTGAGCAATGAATTAACCTCGACACCCACATCTGTTCTATGATACAAAGATTAAAATAATATCATGGTTCTGGGGGAAAAAAAAACAAAACAACAAAATAAAACCCCAACAAGACTTTTAAACAAATTCTAAGCAAGTGTCACATAACAATATAACACAAGGAGATTAAATAAAGCTAAGAATCACTGTTACAATATGAAAGAATACCTAAAAAATAAACATGCACTAAAATTTCTTCTGAAACAACTTAGCTAGAGTTCCAGTAATTTCGAACTTTGAATGCTGGTGTTAGATGAATGACACCACTAAAGCATCTCAACTGTACTCCTTGGGTGGTGCAGCCACAAATCGGATGGCAAATACCCCTAACCCTGTATGGCCGAGTGGGAAGTCAGCTCTGGAGCCAGCCCAGCTCTGCAAACACATACAGCAGTGAGGACAGGCAGGGGGAAAAAACACAAAAACAAGAGATATTCAGATGCATCATATGCTTATTTTACCTACCAAAACAAACTTCACAACTTCAGTATTTTGAGGTGTGCAACAGGACTTTGGGTAATTCCAGACTGGCAAACATGGTTAAACAGCAACTCCCAAATATGGAATCCTGAAAGAAAACCATCAAATTTCATCAGACAATGATGAGAAATAACAGAAATACTGAACATACTGGTGAATAGCTCAGTTTTTAATAGGCAGTTTTGCACCAAGTCAAACGTACTCCTCAGCAATGTAAAAAGCACATGTTACTATATTCAGATTCAAACAGCAAAACCTGAGGAGCTTGAAAAATCTACTTTTCATTACAGGCAGAAAATGGAATAATTCCTTTATCTGGAAATTATGGAAATTACATTCTGTTCTTCTACACAGGGCAAGTTTTATCTAGAATAATGTATTTATTTAAGTCTTGGGACAAACTCATCTAGATTAAACTAATCTTCAGAACAGAGAAATTGGCACAGCCAGAAAGACCCTCAGCTCATCCTGAGTAGATGCCTAAACCGGCTCAGGTTAAGCTCATTCCAGAAGCACATTCTGAGCCCACAGGACCATCTCAGACAGACATTGCTGCTGCAGCTGGCCAACACAGGGAGATGAATCCATTCCTAGCCCCTGCTCCTGGTCACAGGCTCACCAAGCTGCACTCCAGCTCCTGGGATCATAAAAACACAGCAGTAAAGCTAAATGGCTTCGGGACAACAAAACATCGCCCCTCAAATCAGCGGGATTTATAGGCACAGCCCAGGGGTGGTTCTCAAGGAGATTTTCTGCTTACGTGCTTGCCTGCTCATCAGTGGGGAAGAGGACTGCCCAAAAACAAACAGGGGAAGCAGAAGATGGAAGAAGACTCAGAAAGAAAAAGCAGGGATTTGTTGTCTTCTATCTAGACAACAAAGCAAAATTGCTTTAAAAGCCTTATTGTTCTGTAGCCTGTGCACTTTGCACCAACACAGCTAGTTAGAGAGAAGGAAAGAGGTTTTACATTAAGCACATCATATATGCTTTGCAGCACTTTTAATGGTCATCTAACACTTTTCAACCTCTCCCATCTTCTTGTATTTCTAAGTAATTGTAGCTCCAGAAGTGTAGCACCAAGTCAAAGGCCTATTGACTAAATCAGAAGCAGTGACCTGTTTCCAGCTAGATGAACCTGCCTAAATACCATGACCAGACACCAAGCTGAGGAGCAAAATCAAAATCTGAAATAGGAAATTTTAATACTGTTGTATAAGCCAAAACTAAAAAAGGTTTTCACATTCTACAGCAGACATTGCATTAGTTCTACTTTTTCACCCTCCTCATAAAAGGATGTTCCACAGCCTAAAGCTGAGTCCTGTAACAAACTGGCTGGTTACCTCCAAAGCCAGGCCAAGACTTCACAGGAAAGGCAGGGCCTTGTGAAAGCTGTTTTTAAGGAAGCTTCCAAGGTGCAGCAGCCAGTCCCCATGCTGAGCACCTGTGCCTTAACCCAGCAGGGTGAGGGTGGTTTTGGCTAAAAGGTGGGGAAGCGGAGAGAAGAAAAATCTTCTGAACTCCTTGGTGCAAGGAACCAAAGGGGTTTTGTTCCTTCAGTTCTCCCTTCTGAGTGTCCCTCACCACAACACCCAACTGCTCCAAAAGAGGACTGGGAATGATAGGCTGCCCTAGCAAGATCAAGTGAGAAACTGAGGATGGTCAGCCTGGGCTATGGAAAGAAGAAGAAAAAATAACTGCTGCCGTCTTCACTCCCATTGTGCACATGGGATGAGACCAAATTTGGTTAAGGAAAATAAGCAATCAACATTGGTTTATTAACTCCAACTTTCACTACAGTAAGTTATCTGACAGAGCTGGACACTGAGCACACATCTCAGCAGACCCCAAGGAATCCCAGAAACAGCCTTGTGAAGTGTTCCAGCTACAGAAAAAGTTTTGTTTAGAGTTTATGCTTTCCCAAACACAAAGAAAACAAACTAAGTTAGTCTCCAGCAAGGCAGGCTTTGTTCACTCACACTGACACAAAACTGGTCACTGCTCCTCACGCTGCACTCCCATAGCCCTCAAGCATAAAACACTGAAACCCAAATGTTTCCGACAAGGAGAAAATTACAGCTTGTTGTCACACATGACTCTTTGCAGTGATATCCTCATGCAATCTGACAGCAGGTTTAAGGAAACATCAGTTTGTTAAAGTTTCATGAGCTTTGCTGAAAGCCCACAACTCATGCCAAGCTGCAATGGACATGCCTCAGCTGAGCCATTTGGTTTTATTCCAACAGAATTTGACTGCTGAGATGCTCAGGACTGCTCTAAAAAGCAGGATGATAACTCCAGAACAAGCAGCTAAGGTAGCTACGTAGAAATTACCCCTTTCAGCAGCTGAGATACAAACCAAGGCAGCTGCCAGGCCCAAGGGAAATGGGAATCAGCAATTCTCTTGGAAGCTGCAGTCTACCCAGCACAATATTTGGTCAATCAATTCCCATTAGCTGAGTTACTCATTTCCCATGGTAAGGATATTTTCATTTGGAAGAAGCATACTGTGAATACTGACAGAGCTTTGGAGTACGTAACTTTCCACAAAGATCCACCAACGCAATCAGCAAACAAAACGAGATGCTATTTAAAATCAGGAGCATCTTGACTGTATTTGATCTTGCCTTCAAAAGCTATGAAAAATGCCTTTTCAAGTAGCAATCTGTGCTCTGTGTTACAACAAGCTTTTTATTTAAACCTGAATTTAACCACTACTAGACCTTTCTGGGCTGACACACCCCACAGGTGCCCCTTTATCCCCAGATTCTCACAGGGCTTCCTAAACACCAATATAACCAGCCCAGAAATTCATGTGATCATCAGCACTGAACTAAGGTTTGACTGAAAACTGCACCTTCTGCAATATTATTCCTTCTTATATCTAATAAATATCCAGGAAATCTCAGGGAAGCTTTTGAAATTCTGAAATTATATAAAGGATTAAGAAAGAATTGAAGCCAAAACCAACAGCTTAAAAGTAATTCTTTGATAGGAGACACTCAGTATCAAGGAAATTGTTTAACCTGACCAAAAACCTGATCTTCATACAACAGAAGTAGGTACAGCTTTGGTTAAAGTCAAGATTATTCTGAGAGATTCCTGACTGTATTACAACTTGCAGTTTATTTTGTGCTGCTCTGGGCTTTTGGAAAAATCAAATTGCAAGTGTTATTTATTGTCACTACTGCCATTAAGAACCACGTAAGCAGCTTAGGACCTTCTGGAAAAAATGTGAATGCAACAGAACTGGAGAGCAATGCACTCTTGCAGAGACAGGAAGAGCACTCCCAAAAAACCCTTCAAAGAAACACTTTGCCATGCATGGCAAGGGGTTGGAATGAGGTGGTCTTTAAGGTGTCCCCCAGTCCAAACCATTCTAGGATTCTGTAAATGCAGACCAGAGGTCTTTAACTCAGTCTCTGTGAGCACCACACAGAAACTACAATGAGAAACACAATCTTACACCAGCTCTGTGGTCCTGGCAGGTCATTTGATTTTCAAAACAATAAAAATTATAAAATTTAAATGATTTGCATAGGACTTGGAGAATTCAATAGCGTGCATCTTTTGGTGGAATAACTAGATGACGCCCTTTCATCCATCAGACTTAAAGCCTGGGGTCCCATATATGCAATGAAGCATAAGCAACTTCCAGTCCCAAACTATTGGTTTACGCTAATTAATTTAGACAAGGTATCATTCATCACCTGTACTTTTCTATTTTCATACAAATCTAATCCAAAGTCTTGTGTAGGGCTACGCTTCAGGTCACTCATGCCAGCTGGAGAAGCAGGCAACTGGTCTGAGTTCCAAGACGATGGCCCTCACAAGCTGTGGAGTCCCACACGTGTCTCCATCCCTCACCCCAGCTCCCAAACCAACAGCACTGTGACACACACTGGTTGCCTTTCTTTTTCTCCAAATGCATAAAGAAGGGTTATTGACTGAGTTACAGCCTCAGGGCTCTCACATATATATGACCAATTCAGTACTTATTTCCATTTTTGATTACTACAGCAGCAATTTCTGATGTGCCATTCAGCGTGCAGGTGGGATGCTCTTCCACTGGACGGAAAGTGATGGAAAATGATTTCTCGATTCACTGAGAAAAATCCACAGCTCCTGGACCTCTGGAAAACTTCCACTACCATCCTGAGTAATCCAAAGCTTAGATTAACTTTAAACTCCAGCAGCATCACTCTAATTAGCCAAGGTACAAGACAATCTAAGTTATTTTCATCCTCTTGAGCTAAACCTCCAGCTCTCTGTGCAGGAACACACTGATTCTGTGGCTGAAATGCTCAGTTATCTGTAATTAATGGGTGGTTCCTGCTGAAGAACATCAGTGACCTGCTCCAGAGGGGACAGCAGAGGCTGTAACAACGTCAAGACAAAACACATAAGTGACTTGCTTGTCTGGCTGGTGGAAATGGACAGACTTGCCTGGAGATGGAAAACACCTCACCTGATGAAGCATCTTCCCTGCTGCCTCAGCTCGGTATCATTTGGGGTTATTTCTCCTTCCACTGCTGGGCCTTACCTTTTTCCAGCCCTACACATTCTTTCTTATTCCTTCTGCTCCAGCTGTGCATTAAGGAAAAAGCTTATGCTTGAACAGAGTTTTTGCAGCACGGAGGGTCAAGTCCTGCTGCTCAGTGCCCTACATGCCAGCAGGAGCAGGCCTCCTGCCCTCTCACGCCATCCCTGCACCACAGCTTTGCATTTCTCCACAGAGACCACAGGATTTTGAAAGACACCCTCATCACAACTTCTGCCCTTCAGAGGTTCTCTAGCAACCTGTAAAATTTCACCATTCTCAATGCAAACTGTTACAGCCACATTAACTCTTCAATCCCCTCAGCAGCAAACCCTTTGCCACTGCATATCTATTAAATTTAGTGAGTCTGTGTAACTGAGCTGAAACTCCAGCTTCCATCCAAAGGTAATTACTATTGTACTAGAAAATCAAAATATACAGCAAATTTAAGGTTTAATTATCATGTTGAAACATTTAACATCTCCCACAAAGGCAGGAATCTTTGGCGTACTCATGCAGCACAAAGAGTGGCATTGCAGCCGTCCAGCAGAATTTACTTCCACAACCTGTATTTTCAAATATTTAAGCCACCGAAAAATGGAAACACCAACACTTCCAGATGCACAAGGACCTGGAAATCTTTGGCTTCTCTACACACAGTTGTTTCTTATGTTAGAAAAGCACCTACCTTTTCACTAGAAAAATGTAAAATTACTCCATCACCTGGAAGCCTGTTGTAAACAACTCCTTCCTCAAAGTCCTACAGAAGGAAAGGCCTTCCAGAGAAAATGGCTGGAGAACGCTGCTGGGAGATTTCCAGTCCAAATCCAATGCATAACAGAAGATCCTTCCTTGGGTTTAAAATACTAAAAAATGTAATTTTTCAACTAAAGGTCAGGTATGTGTGTAGCCCCCCATGTTCTGATCTTTATTCTCACGGAAGAGTCTGGACACAGTGTTACTGTGAAACATTTCCTCTGGAGCCAGGTAACTTTCAGAGGAAGGCACACAGCTCAGTGGATACTTAGAATCTCTAGCGAACACAGCAGTGCTGTGCTGCAGGCCCTGCGCGCAGTCCCCAGGCCACAGACCTGGCCATTCTGAACACATGCCTTAAAACCTTTGTTTCTCGCTCCACAAGATACATGGAAGAGCTGAAACCATTTGCTACAACTCAAAAAGAGCTGCCAAATCCAAAAGTTGTGGTTATTACTCTTAGTAACCTTTATGGAAAATGCCAGATTTGCTCTTCAAGGTTGTTTTCACATACAGGAAATACTGAAAGGTGCCTTAGCTAAAGAACCAGTCAGAACAACACACAATAATTATAAAACCAACAAGAGGCACGGTCTTTCTTCTAAGAGAGGTTTTATGACAGTTCCCAGTGAGGGGAATGAGCAAAAAAATCTGTCTATGAGGAAGCTGGGTTATAGAGAGACAAAGCTCTTGAAGCTCCAACCTGCTGCCAGGATGTAGACCCACAGAAGAGCTCTGTCCTTTCACTCCACAAAGCAGTGGGAAGGAATCAGACTCCTGAGCTTTCTGAAATGGTTTTAAGGTAGCTGAAATTTAGAGAAACGCAGAAATCACACGGAGGGGACGAGTGAAGAGCCTTCTTCCGACTGGTTTAAGAGTCACCGAGGACTGGAACAAAAGCGAAGCGTCAACGCGCCCCGGCTAACGCGGCACAAAGCCGTCACCGCCCGCATGAGGTCAGGGCTGAAGGACCGGGCTCACACACACCAGCCGGACCGCGAGCACCTTCCGAGTCTGACAGCGGTGCCGGCCTGGGAGCGTGGCCGAGGCCGAGTGCGGGCCGGGCAGGGTCGGCTCCGCGCCGGGCGTTGCGGGGCCGCAGGCCCCTGGCGGGCGGGCTCTGCCGGCGCCGCGGCTCCGCCGCACGCTGAC
>WAAE01016445.1:89772-188635 GCA_013400495.1 Nicator chloris | reverse complement strand
AGCGCGCGGGGGCGGGGGGGGGCACCGCGACCCCCGGGCCGGCCCCGGGGACAGCGCGGGGACACCGCGGCACGAGCACCGCGCCACACGGCAGCGCCCCCGCCACGGGGACCCCCGCCACGGGGACCTCCGCCACGGGGACCCCCGCCACAGGGACCTCCGCCACACGGACCTCCGCCGCGGGGACCTCCGCCACACGGACCTCCGCCGCGGGGACCTCCGCCACACGGACCTCCGCCACACGGACCTCCGCCGGGCTCCTCCGCTGCGGCAGAGCTGTGCCCCTCCCCCGAGCGGACCCGCGGTGCCGGCTGCTTCTGCGAACGGGAACAAAGTATCTGCCGGATGAAGCTGAAGCAAAAATAATAATTGGGGCCTTTATAGGAAATTTCCGGGAAATTAGGCTTTTTATTAGGATGAATTTTAATTCAGAACGTTTCATCCAAAGTTTCAGACCCTTTGAATATCACTGAATTATACTTTCGTTTTGCCAGTGGGGAGATGGGGAAGAAGCCAGGGAGTGACCTGCTGTGGACTCAGCAAAGGCCACAATGCTGAATTTTAATGAAAAGTCCATTAATGTGTTTAATGAACAGGAGCATGGGCCCAAAATCCCGATCCCCAGGGCAGAAATGCTAGATCCCTAAAATGTCCCCTCAGCACACAGGAGTCCCACAGCTGAAGGGACCCTCACAGAGCACACAGCCCATTGGTTTCTCTCTTCCTACATCCTTTGCTTATATGAGAAATTATTAAAACAAAACCTCTGAAATGTCTGGTTTCCTGCCCATCTTTGCTGTGGGCAGAAAGCTCTTGCTTCCTACAAAAGTACATGTGATTTAGTAGCTTGAGCAGGTTCAGTGGCTTGAGGAGGGGTTTCAGGAGAGGGTGTACACCTGGAGCCAGGCCTCACAGCCACCTTTGGCTTCATGTGGAATACTGCTGGATAAGCAACGTGAAAAGGATTTTTTTTTCTTTTTTTTTTTTTCTTTTTTGTAAAACCTTTTAAATACAACAAACCCACATCTCATCGGGCACTATAGCTTGCAACATAGAGAAAACCCCTTTTAATAAATTCACATATAATCACATTCCATAAAACCCACCAAAACAAAATAACTAATGTCATGGTTAGTACAGGACTTACCTCAAGCATTAAATCTGGTCAGTGTGTGCAGAGCTGCAAGCAGATTGCCGCTTTCCTCAGCATGTGCAGCTCTCAGGCTCCCCACTGGCAGAGGGTGAGGAATCCTTCACTCAAGGATTGTTCTGCTTGTGCCATCTTGTGTCTTCCACAGTCTCTGGGGAGCAATTCCAGCACTTCTCCAGAGTGCTGAGACAAGGGCAAAGCCCCTCAAGCCCCCGAGACCCTATGGGATGTCAGGTCAGAAGAGATGGTGATCAGTCACAGTGGTGGGAACAAGGAACATTCGATTCATCTTATCATCTCTTGGAGTTTCCATTTGCCTTTGTGTGAATGATTCCCAGGCTTTGCCTAGCTCTGATCCTGGGTTTTGAGACTGGCTGGAAACACAAGGAAGCTGAAAGAAAATTTCTTTGTTACCAAGAATTAACCTTTCTTCCGCATGTGACTTCATGTTTTCCTTGTTTCATGAGACTCTTCTTAAACTAGCTGCATTGAACTTCCTCCTCCAGCCTCATCTTCCCCAAAAGGCATCCCTCCAGCACAGAGACATTAGACCGCTGCTTCCAAAATCTTGCAAAAAACGTCACAATTCCCGTTGCTGTGCTTGTCATGCCGGATTGTCCCTCAGGATTCTTGGCTTGCTTGGTTTTGTCTATATTATGCACATTAATACCAGGCACGTCTCAAATCCCTCAGCAAACAAGACCAAGCTAAGTGCTATTTTTCAAAACCTGACTTTTCTGGAAGCACAATGCTGAGGTGTCCCACCAAGATCTGCTCAAGCCATCCAAGTGCTGTGACTTTCTGTTCTGGGCTTGAGAGATTCCGCACAGACAACTTCCCTGTGCCCAATCACAGAGAGTTTGTAAACAAGCTCTCCCTTCCTTAGCAGCCTGAGGCCTGTACATCCACTTCACTCTTCAGAGCACTTCAGAGCTGCTTCCCATGGCTTCTGATGCTTCTGCTCACTGTTGGGAAAGGCCGGAACTGGCTCAGTCTCCACATAACTAAAATTAACCCCAATTCTCTGAAAATAGCCTTGTCAAAAGGGTAGGGAAGCAAATGGAAAGCGGAGCTGAAGGGATACCAGGGTGACAGGGCACAACCAAAGACCTTTTTGAGGCATCTCTGCTGGAGACCAGCAGTTGAAGGAACCCCAGGCGGCCTTGGCATCTGTTGGCCTTGGGGAAAAGGGAATAATGTGATGTGAAGGGGTGAGAGGGAAAAGACATGGGGCAGCTCCAGGTCTGTCACACCACATCCCTGCAGCAAAGTGTGCTGCAGGCTGGTCTCCAGAGCTGAGCTTACAACACAACCTGGGTGTTCCAGGTGGGTCTTAGGCTCTGTACAGCATAAACAATACAGGAGAAGCTGTGGCTGCCCCATCCCTGGAAGCGCCCAAGGCCAGGTTCGACAGGGCCTGGAGCAACCTGGGATAGTGGAAGGTGTCCCTGCCCAGGGCAGGGGCTGGAACTAGATAATCTCTAAGGTCCCCTCCAACCCAAACCATTCTGTGATTTTTTTTGTCATTCTGTTTATGGAACACATCCAGGAGCAGATCCTCAGATGGTTTGGGATGCTGAAGCTTTGCTGCAAAACAATGACACAGAATTATACCACAGCACCTGCAGGGAAGGAGGGCTAGCTGCAGCAGAGACAGGTGTTTGAGCTGCCTCATTGTCCACAACAGAACACAAATGCATTTGATATCATGACAATCAAAATTGTGGATTTATTTACACACATCTTCATATGGCAGTATTTTCAACCGACAGGTGTTACACAGAAAAATCTCTTGAACAAAATAATTTCCCCTCTAACACTGGTACAATGCTCACTTGGAGAGAAGGAAGGGAAATCTGTTGCATTGCGGTCACTGTCACTTTGGATCTGGAGTTTTGTTAAACTGTGAGTGTGGTGAGAAAGAGAGATGGGAAATTGGCCACAGATGTGATAGGCAAGGCAGGGTACCACAGGAATTAATCTCTCCTCCTCACTCTGACGATATGGACAGGTGGAACCTGCTGGGTGGGGAGTCTTGGCTGTGCCAGGAACAGTCCTGGTGGGTGAAGGTCCATGGCTGCCCAGGAGCTGTTGTACCATGGAATGGTCCCCACAGGCAGTCAGGGTCAGCTCTGTCAGGACAATCTGCACCTAAAAATGCTGTGACCACTGGAGAGCCCTTTGAGGCCAGTGTGTGTCAGTGCCTTGGTGCTCCTAGTCCATCTGCCTTCCACACAAGAGTGCTTCATTTTTTATGGTGTCCAGCTTCTCTGAAACCAGCTCTGCCTGTCAGGGCTTTCCTTTCCCTGGCTAGGTGCCAATTTCCATCACTGAGGTATGGGAGAGCTTTCCAAAACCGCTGGAAACACCTGGGTGCTACAGGCAGGAGTTCTTCCTGCTCCATCTGATTCTTTGCAAAACTTTACCCCTCAGTGGCTCTGATGTTCATAAAAGAGATGCAGGTTTCCTCTCAGGGTGTTTACCGAGGCCTGACTCCCCTTTCTCTCCCCATAAGCCCAGTCAAGTTGGGCAGCAGTGGAAGGAGGCTCTGCCATCATGCGGGTGGAGTCTCCAGCGGGTACCCCGAGGGTGACCCGGCCGGCCGACACTCAGTGGCACTTTCAGACTTGCAGCCCCAGCTGAGGGACTCATGAGGGTGACACTGGCAGAACTACAGGACGCTGGTCATCACCCCAGGAGACGGGGGACCCGAAGCTGCGGCCCCGCTGGCAGCAGCGGCTGCTCTCTGCCCTCCCCTGCCCCGGCAGTACCGGCGTCCCCGGGGACGGGGCAGGACACGCTGCTGGAGCTGCTGGAGAGCAGGAACAACCGCTGTGCCCAGGGCTGCTCTTCAGCAGGTCCCATAGCCGTGCTCAGGGGTCCCTTTCCTGTGCCAAGCCATACCAGCAGTGAGTGACCACCCTGACCACCCCAGCAGCGCCTGCCCCAGCCCGGAGTGCTGGGAGCAAGGCAGGCTCCAGCCCTTCTCCAGCCCAAAGCCCAAAGCATCCTCATCCCCGCGCTGCAGGAGGGCAGTGCTGGCTCCTGCCTCGTCCCCCTCTAGCTGCTCGCTGTGCCTGGGTGAGCAGCAGTGCCCAAAGCCACCAGGCAGTTTGTCACCTGTGCTCGAGAGGGCATTCAGCCCTTGGGAGAAACATGGATAAACTGCTGCTACTTAGTGGCAGAGCCTGGCTCCAGCTTATCCTCATGTGAAACCAGCACACATCGACAGGGAGCACTGCAAACCTGGGCGGAAACAAGCTGGCCACATTGCAGATTTGTCACATTTAGTAACGCATCTTTTTAAAATGTATTTACTTCGTTTGTGTTTATTTTGTTCCTTTAAAAATCATTATAGTTTTTCTCAGTCCCCTTGTATTTTGTGTTCTGAGCTCCTCACTGACACTTCCATGACAAAGTTTCAGGACAAATTCTGCTTCAGAGCTGTCAGATGCCTGCAAGGGCCAGGCTGAAATCTCCACAGGTACTCTGCACATACACATCTCTGCAATACAGCCCTTTATTTCACAATGTCCATCTCACCTGTACTGAGGAAAACATCAGGTATTTCTTGGTACCTAATGCTAAATTTATTAGATCTTAAATTCATTAGATGTTAAATTCATTAGATCACAACAGATGGGCTCAAAATACTAGAGACACTAGGCCAATTAGCAGATTAAAGGTGTCTGTGTTGGATACATCTGTGCTATACTGATGCTGCTTTTAAACAGGAACAAATGGAAATAATTTGGAATACCTTTACTTCTCTTAGCTGAAACCTGGGAGCACAGGTCTCACCTTCCAATAATTTTCAGTTTTCTCTTTTTTTGAAACGCAGGCCATGATCCAGCAAAATGTGTTGGAACATGCTTTATTTAAAGATTCTGGATATTTGCTGTGAAATTGTACTTTGGGACATAGGAGTGCCCATTTGAATCAAGACCAGTCTTTTACTCCCAAAAATATACATTGTGTCCAGCATCAGAAGTTGGTGAATTCAGTTAATAAGGAGGAGTTTCATCTTTCAAAGTGTTTTGTGACATTTCATGCAAAGTCCTGCACTGACAGTGACGACCACATATTTTGCAGCTGCTCATAGCTGCTCCATGTCCGAGGGACACATCTGGGCTGGGACAGACCAGAAACCCCCAGATCATCTCCAGAGAGGTTCAACACATGAAACTGCCTCCTTCCCTTCCTGTGGAGCCTGGAGAGGTCTGCTCCAAGACACATTTACGAAGTCTCCATCCTAGGGCAGTGACCAACTCTAGTGCTGATGACAGAGAAATCAATGACTAGATTTGGTGTTCCTGTGGTGAAGAAAGTCTCCTCTTGGTGGCACAGAACACGTAGCAGATACAACATTGTGCTTCCCCCGTCCCAGCTGAGGGCACAGATGCACTTGGAACAGGAAATGCTGCTGATGGTCCTCTCAGTAGGAGCTGCTGTGCTCCTCTCATGGGTGGCTGTACTTCAGCAGAGCATGAAAACACCTCTGTTCTCACTCAGCCCAGCATGCTGGCGTCTTCTGAGATCCGCAGCTCTGGGGTGGCAGGAACAATTAGTCCAATTATCTGCCCTGTGGCCCTGACTACCCCAAAATCAGCCCATGGCATTGTGTGCCAGAGGGTGGCACAAATAGGGTGTCACAGGGTGCCTGGGGAGGAAGATCGGGGTGAGTGGTGTGATCATCAAGTCAAAGAGCAAGACAACCACAAGCAGACATACAGATATAATATGTACAGTGGCCATGGGTGCATTTGTACCATGAAGGAAAACATCACATTTTAGACTGCAGAAAATTATCAAACTCCAGATTTTTTTAGTGCCAAGTGTCTCTAACTTGCCAGCAAAAAGAGCAGGAAATGTCCAAATGTGGGCTGAATGACCTGGTGCAGATGTCAGCTGGGGTATTCTTCCCTTCTCAATTTCAGACATGAAATGCAAGAGCATTCTTTTATTTTCACTACATGCTGTGGACTGAAAATTATCTCAGTAGTGTTTGGCTTGGTTTGTATTTTTTCTCTCACTCTCTTAGCTTTTCCAGTAAATTCACTAGGACTAAAACACAGAGCTAAGGTACAGCCATTAATTCAGTCACCAGAAATTCCCAAGCCTCTCTGTAGGAATGACCCAGGCTTTTGGAACTGACTGAGATAAGGCAGTGGAAGGAAAGCTCTGAACCCACCCAAATGCTCTCCACGTGGTCTTCAGTCCATGATCTGTGGTTTTTCACAACTCTGTGGAGTACTGCTAAGACATCTCCAAAAAGTGTCTAAGAAAGTTAAACCTGTTACCATTAATCTGAAATTCACCAGTGAGGAGGTTGAACCTCTGTAAGAAAACTACTGGGGGATGCACAAGTTGTTAGAGGAAGAAGTTGTTAGAGCTGTTGAAAACCATTGCTCTGGTTTAAAAATCAGACTGCCAGTGAGTCTGCGCAGCAACTGGATTCAAAATATTTACTGCCAAAATGCAAGGTATGTAGTGATGTGAGCACAGGAACTTCCCTGGGATGCTGCACGTTGGTAAAAAATCAGCTTGCCCAGATGGAGTATTAGAGGACTCCCCAATACTCCAACTGCAGACACCTACAAACACTACATCAGGCTGTGTTAATTACTGGCTTACACTGGGGGCAAAGAAGGAACTTGGAGAGACAGGGAGATGAGGATAATCATCATTAATGATAACAGCAGCAGCAGCAGCAGCTGTTTTTTCCCTTCCTCATGTTCCTAAACCCTAAAAGTAAGATGCTGGCTAGAACAGGGCTTTGGAAAGACTGAACTATTAGCAAGACTGCCAAAAGAAAAGTGGCTCCTGCCACTCCTGTAACAAGGACTGGGCTGCTTGCAATCCAAATCATTGAAAAACAGAAAGAGAGCTGGATGTTGGTGCTGCTGACTCCTCTGGTGCTGGTGGGGTGGGTAGTGCAGAACATCTTCCCAGCGGTGTGCGGGGCTGGAGAAGGGGCCACTTCAGGACATGCACATCACTGGGGTTGTGTCAGCCTTGCTCACAGAACACGTCCCCTGGGAGCTGCTACAAGATCGTGGCTCCAGCAGCATCTGCACTCCTGGGGTCCTTCAGGCCAATGATGAAACTGTTGGTTCTCCTGGCCCCATGAACCAGGGACACCACTGGGACTTTGTCCACCTGATGGCCTCTGGCTACAAGAATTTCAATATCTTCTTCAGGAAACTCACCTGCAGGGATTTGAGAAGAGGAGTTGGTAACTGAAAGCAGTGTTGCCTTTGATGCAAAGGTCTGTCTAACACTGCTGGGGTCTGCAGTGGGGGGAACCTGTCTGCAGCCCCTTCAGAAGGCTCCAGCTGGGCAAGCCAAGGGCCAGGGGCCACTGCTTGGTGCCATGGGCTATGGGAGGATCTACAACACCATTAAAGGATGTGGAAGATTGTCCTTTTGGGAAGAAGGGGAAGATATGTGGTTGACACCAATTAGTTACAAATAAGACTATTAACAATTATTTGTCAAAATAAGGTGCAAGAGAGCTCAAAACAACAGTAGAGCAAGTTGCCTAATGATAAACTTTGTGCTAAGCCTTCCAACTTCCCCTGCACGTATTTCTTAATATCCCAGACATGTACCTCAGGTTGCTGCTCTTCTGCTTTTATTTGGTTCATTTGATGGTTTGTAATTTCTGTATGAGTAGAAGAGCCCAGGGCCCTGGAGCCAGGGGTGCAGCTGGACAAATGGAGCAGGGACACAGAGATCCCACTGGTATGTTGTGTCCTAACGTATCTTGTTGATGCCAAATGCCCAAACAGACAAACTAGGACCTTGTGAAGTTTTAGATTTAATTCCATTTTAGTTTCTAAGTCTGCAGGGCACACTGCAGGACAGATCCTTTTCAGATTTTCCTCTGAAATGGAAAAGCCCAGAAACTTTGGTCATTTGGTGTGGAATAAGAACCAAATTTCAGTTATGGTTCACTCTGGTGAAGTTTGAGGCAGTGTGAAAAACATCAAATAGACCAAGACTTACAGTAACAAGGACAAGAGCTGACAGTACAGACTGCAGAGTGCCAGCACTGATGCTGTGTTTTCAGCACTGTCAAGCTACAGGCCTTGCCATAAGCCTTGCCCTCTTCCCAGCTGCTGGAATTAAGGGACATGGACTGAAAAGTGAAGGAATATAATTTATGGCAGTGGAAATAAAGTGCAGGAAGCTTTGAGTACATGTCTGGGTGAAGTTGAGGCTGCAGTCTTGTGGATTTGGATATTGTCCAGGGCATCTGATCTCCGGAAGGATTTAAGGACAGGACAAGGCCACTACCAGGAGATGAGCTGGGACAGATGGAGGGCTGGGGAGAAACACCTGAAAGAGCTTGGAAGAGGTGGTGCTGGAGGGGTCAGGAAGCATTTCAGGACAAGATGGAAAGGTCATGGCTCAGCAAAGGCTCCAAGCTTTGTAGAAGTTGAATTCTGATCTTTGTCTTCCCCAAAACCCTCCACACCCCTGGGGACCCTAGAACATGGTGACCTGTGGCCTTCCATTGCAGTGTGCTAGGACAATCCTGCTCTTTTCCTAAACTTGCTGGATTTGTAGGCTGCACCCCACCCAGTGGCCATACTCACTGTCAACCTGCAAGGTGTTGGACTGAAGCTGGGGGTGAAGTCGACCAAGTGACAAACTTTCACTCAGATTCTTGTTAAACGTTAAAACATTTACCAAAACCTGCAAGAGAATAAATTATCCTCAATAATAAAAAAAGTGATGAGAATAGGAGAAGCCAGCTGCCGGAGCATCCCCCAAATTGGTGGCTCCAACATCTGCACAGGCATCAGACAAAGGAGATTTTGAACCATTTACTAAACTGCGTGAACTGCTGCAGGGGTGTGCACTAAGAGATCCTTGGAATATGGCCTGTATATTGTTGCTTGTAAAGCAGGACATTTTCAGGATAGCATGGGCTTTTTGTCACATAGTTCCTGCTAAAGTAGCAGAGTTGTGTGGAACGTGATGTAAGCTCTAAAGAAGTGTTTGTTACAGTCAAAAGCTCAGCATGTGATTTCTCCAAACAAAGCACTAGGAAGCAGTTCTTGGCTTTGGTTTTGCTCTGAATAATGCTTTCCAAAAGGTAAGGAAACTGGGAGCCCTTCTTGGGCTTTTCTTTTCAGCAATCCATTACTGCTGTACATGCAATCAAGCTATTGGCAAGTACTTCACCTTGTTACAAATCATAAATTAAGAGGAACTGCCCAATTTATATTCAGTGTTGAGCTGCAAGAATTCAGTTGGGAATGCCCTAAAAGGAGTTTTTCATGTGGAAAAGGGCTAAAGGGCTGCCAGTTTCCTGCAATTCTCTGAATAACAAAATGCTCCTTTTTTTCTTCATCATCCTTAAGATGAGTTTTGAGCAGGTATTAGAATGACAAAAACCATTATAGATTTTACCAAAATGCTTCTCCTGTACAATTATGAGTGGTGCCACCAGGAAAGGTGCAAGAAAAGCAAAGTGGTAACCCTTAGAGATCTGAAATAACCAAAGTGTGGAACTGGTGACACTAAAGATCGAACCAGTAACCTGTGGCCACCAGTTTTGATGCAGTCTGGGACAATTGGGAAGGACAAGGAGGGGACCCTACTCAACCTGAGCTGCTCTGGGAGAACATGGCACCGACCTGGACGATGCTGCTCAGGGCTCTGTCCCCGTTGTTGGCTCCCAGGCACAGGTAGGTGCCACACATCCCCTCGGAGGGCCTCACGATGGTGGGCAGCAGGAAGGACCGTGGCCTCTTCCGAGGCTGAAGGAAGTTTTGCTGCAGTTGAAGTAAAGTCACACCAAAAAATGTCAACAAGCCAACTCTCCTACAGAAGGAACATGGAGCTCGTCACCCCCTCTTCCAAAGAACCACCTCAGCAAAGTGGGGCAGCTTTACAATGCATAAGGCAGCACTGGAAGCCACCAGCACAGGTCTGCGTTTGTTTCTTTCCAAGACCTGAAGACATTTTTCCTGCTGTTACTTTTTAACCTGCAGAGCAACAATTCTTGAAGAGAGTGCTTAATAGAAGTCCACACTGTTACTTAAAGTGCATCTGGGCTGCAGGGAAAGCAGGTAACAGTGTTGTTTGATAATTCTGCATGGTAATAATAACTGATGGACATGGAGCTCTCTGTTTTCTCACTTTCAGTGGCTCATATAATGAAAAATAGCAACTTTCTACAGGCTGTTGTCTCTGTTATTAATAAGGCATTAAATAGCTCCCCTGTTGTGAAGATCAGAATAAAATTGGGAAAAAAAAGGTAAATAAAGAATTTGTCATGTCATTCATTACCGGCCTGGGAATGGAGTGGTTCATTGTTTTATTTTGCCAGGAGAAGTCCAACATCTGGCTGTTCAGAAGGATTCCAGAGGGTGTTACTATTCCACTGCCAAAGGGACGATTCAAAGAACTGAAAAGAAACACAAAGAAATTTCATAAAAATTATCCCAGAGATTTGAGGCTTTCAGGGCTCCAACTTTCTGCACCACCTTGTCTTGACAGATTCTTTGGTGGTTCTCTAGGGCTGGTGGGATTGAGGAGAGACAGTTTCCATGCACTTAGGAGCAGGAACTACGTATGCCACAGCAGCTCTGTCCCTCCCCATGTTTGAGGATTCCCTTTGCTGTGATGGATCTGCCTCCACCAGTCCTACATTTGCCATCACCTCTCCCCCAGGGAGCAGATACAGGCCACTCCAGCCGTTTCATTGTCAGAGGGCTCTAAGACTGCACAGGGCAGAGCAGCATCAGCCCACAGATCTCAGCCCCGTCTGTCTCCTTCCTCTGCTGCAGGACTGATGGGGACAGAGCAGCCCAGCTGCTCCAGGTCTGGGCCCATCCTGTCCTGCTGAACCTACCCCCTCCTCCCTGCTCCTAGCCCTGAGCTCACTGGGGAGGGAAGAAGCCAATCCTTTACCTCACCACAGCGACGATGAAGTCATCGGGGCCCATGACGAGGACCTGGCTGGTGGCCGTCCCACTCTCCAGGGGGAAGTGAGGCACCTGGAGGTCTGACGGGAAGGACTGGGAGTCATTGATCAGCTGGCGCAGGGAATTGGCTTCTGATTTACTTCAGAAGGAGGGAGGGAGAGAGGAAAGCAAGCCATGAGCCTGGGGAGCTGGATGTGTCCTGGTGTCTCTGCACAGCTACGGCCGGGTGTCCCCGAGGGGCTGCACGAGGACAGGGGGCTGTTTTGGTTCACCCCAAGGAAGGAAGGAAGGAAGGAAGGAAGGAAGGGATGACAAGGTGGCTCAGTCTACACAGAGAAGTACTCATTCTGCCATGAACCTCCAAAGGCTGTGTCTACCCCTGTTTACCCTCACCAGGAGTAAACCCACCCCCAATGGCCAAGGTGACAACCCCAGCTGAACGCCAGTCTGCAGCAGGAGGACAAGTCAGGCCCAGCCCAACCACCAAGGATGGCTAAACCTGGCTCTGGGGTGGGAGGTTGGGCTGAAATCCCAGGCCTGGCCTCTCCTGCACATCTGGGTGTTCTGCAAGGCCCCGAGCCCCACAGTGGGGCAAGGATAGGCAGAAGTGGCCTGTGTGGCCATGCCCACAGGGATGGCTGTTTGTCTGACCCACTCGAAGGGAATGTTTAGAGGTGTGGCAAAGTGGGAGGAACCCTCAAGCTCAAGCTGGCTCCAGGAAACCTCTGAGTGAGGACATCCTGTGACCCATCCCCAGAGCCCCGTGGTATCAGCTGTGATCCTTGTGAAAGAACGAGCCCTGGGAGGACACTCAGGGTCTGACCTTTCCTTCACAAAACAGAGGGAGAAAAAGCTCAGGGCAAAGCAAACCCAGGAATGATATCCAACCCATACATCCTGCAACTGTCACCATGCCTTTCCTCCTCAGACATACCTCACCATGCCTTCTGCTGTGTGAGTGACAGACACGTCACCAGATGGGTCTCCCAGATTGCTTGCCAGACTCAGGGCTATTTTTAGTGTCTAAAGAAAGAAGGGAAAAAAGGAGAAGAGGAGAAGAGGAGGAAGAGAAGGAGAGGAAAAGAGAGGAGAGGAAAGGAGATGGGAGGGGAAAGGAAAAACATTTATGTGGCCCTGGCAATACAACTTCTGATACTCCAAACTGGAAGAGGCATCTGGTGTCCTGGTGTGTTGGCTAAAGCTTATGAAGAAAAGTTACCACAAGTCTGGGTTCTGGGAATACTTCAGCACAAAGGGCTGCCACAGGTGGGTATGGGAACCAAAGAGCCTTAGTCTGGCATGGCAAACTGTGCTGGGGGAGCCAAGTGAATCCAGCAGCTTTTGTACAACCACAGCATCACAAAATGGTTGGAGTTGGAAAGGACCTTAAAGTTCATCACATTCCAACCCCTGCCATGGGCAGGGATACCTTCCCATGTTTCTCCAACCTGGCCTTGAATGCTTCCAGGGATCTGGTAGCCACAGCTTCTCTGGGCAACCTCTGCCAGCAGCTCACCATTCCCACAGGGAAGAATTTTGTCCCTATATCCCATCTAACCATGCCCTCTGGAAGTGGGAAGCCACACCTGCAACAGTGCTACAGCTTCATTGGCAGCTGGCAGACAGGGTCTCCAGGATGCCATTTACTTTCTCTTTCCATTCCTGAGTGGTCACCACAGCAGCAGAGACCAGACTGAATCCCAATGGGACAGGGGTTGCTGGGCTCGCTGCTGCCTCTGGATCCCAGCTCTGCTGGCCCAGCACCAGTGCTGAGCAGAAATGAGCTGTTCTGCTCCCCAGCTGCTGCCCAGCTGCTGGCTATAAACCATCCAAAGGGTGTCAACAGAAAGCATCAGTCCCAGCACACGTCAGGAAATGATGGTGCAAAATGAGGAAAGGATCTGGTTTCTCAAACATGCAGAATCCTGCATGAGCCCATCCATTGAAAAAGGGAAGATGCAATTTCAAAGGACACTGTTTATTCAGCCCTAGGACTATAGCATAGCCAGAGCAGAGCCATGAGCAGAGAGAAAGCTGCTCTTCAGCCAAGCCAGCCTGTGCCAAGCAGAAACACACCCAACATTCAGCTTGCAGGTCTTGCCATGGTCATTCAGCATTCAGAACAGTCCAGTCCCCTGCAGGCAGCCCATGAGATGTGACTGCTGGTCTGGAATGTCCCACACAGCAACAGCTTCTCCTTGGTTTTCAACTTTATGGAGAGCAGAACGTGACAAACCTCTGGAGGAGGTGGCATTCCCATGGAGCTGTGTCCTGACCACCACACCTGCCAGTGGGGACCAGGGCCTGCAGGCCAGGAAGAGCTCTATGGAAACACACAGAGCACATCCACCCCAGAGGTTATGGACATCTTAGTCCTGGTTGTCCCAGGGCTGGATACCTGCTGGCCTAGCACTGAACCTCAGCCATATGTTCTGGACAATCTCCAGAAGTGACTGCCTTGGAGCTGGAGATTGCTGCTCCAGGATAATCAACAGGTGGAATTCTTGGCTGAGCAAATAGATTCACCCAAAGCTTCCTGAAGAGAGCTCAAAAATTACTCAGGTGAGTCAACTGCCTGTGCCTCTGCACAGTGTGTAACACCTCCAGTTTGCTGCATTTTTTCTCAGACACTTCCAAGTACCCATTGTCCTTTCTGCTACAAGGATGTAGTTAAATCCTCAATTAAAATTTCCAGCTCATAAACCCCATCTGTGGATCTGTGGAGCATCTAAGAGCACAACTCTGCTTACACATCAGAAGACAGAGCACTTACTCAACCTCCTGGGAAGCTGCAATGTTTTGGCAGACCAGCTCTAAATATTGGAAAAATTCTGGACCTCAGAGATCAGGAGATGGGCAAAAATGTAAACTTTTTTTTAGATGTGAAGTATTTGGTCAGTTTTCCTTGTCATCACCATGTAGAGGCTTTTCTTGCAGCACACTTTGCAGTGCCTTTGGTGCTCTGCCAATGGCCAGGGCCACTGGAGCTAAGAGGTGGAGAAACTTGATGGGACCACTCTCAGGTGCTGTGGGATCATTCTGCAGAGATGACTGTATACAAGAAATGGACAAAGCCACAGTTTGTTCTGAAAAAGCTCTTCCTAAGCAGGAAAGATCCTCCTGCTCAGGCTCTGAGACAGCAGCACTGTTCAGTTTTACACCTTAGCCATCTATTTGCTCATTCTTCTCTGGGAATAACCTACAAACATTTTTGTACAATCACAAAATAAGTAAATCATTCTCTAGCAGCACAAGAAATTCAGCCAAATGTTGAACCTCCTCTTACCTCTGTCATCCAGTGCAAGATATTCCCTCGGGATCCTTGCCATGTGATGTTAAAGCCCTCGAGGATGTTGAGTGCTGTGATCAATGCAGGACCTGCATGTGGAGGTGGAGGGGTGAAAACAAGGTGCCCTGTGGAGGGAAGAAAAGAGGAATGAAGCTGCTTTTGTCAGATACCATCCCGTGAGAACACTCATCCATGAGTCAGTGTCCTTGAGGACAGGGACACCCTTCCAGATTTGAGGGGAAATAGTAGAAAGCAACATGATTTGAGAAGCCTTCCCCAGAATGTCCTTGTTGTGTTTTTGTTTCTTCATGAAGGATGAAGGAAGCCCAAACAGGAATGCTTTTTTACCTCTGAAATTCCATTCTTATTGGTTGCCTTTTGGTTTCCAGACTACAGAATGGAAGAATGGAGATATAATCTTAGAAAACCACAATAGTTTAGGTTGGAAAGGACCTTAGAAGTCATCCAGTAAAACCACCTGCCCTGGGCAGGGACACCTTCCACCACCCCAGGTTGCTCCAAGCTCCATTCAACCTGGCCTTGGACACTTCCAGGGATGGGGCAGCTACAGCTGCTCTGGGCAACTGGTACCAGGGCCTCACCTCCCTCACAGCGAGAAATTGCTCCCTAACATCTAATCCAAATCTCTTCTCTTTTAGTCTGAAATCATTCCCCTTGTCCTGTGTGGGTCTGATTTCAGCCTGCGAGCTGCTGAGAGCTCTGTAAGACAGATAAGTTTTTCCCAAAACACTCTGAGAATCTAGTGTAGTGGTAAACACGTTGGCCTAACATGCCAAACGTCCCTAGGTCGAGACCAAGACAAAACACCACAAACACTTCCTCTCCGTTTTTTTTCAGATAAGTTTTTCCCAAAACACTCTGGGAAACTGAGAGGAAGTGTTTGTGGTGTTTTGTCTTGGTCTCGACCTAGGGACGTTTGGCATGTTAGGCCAACGTGTTTACCACTACACTAGATTCTCAGAGTGTTTTGGGAAAAACTTATCTGTCTTACAGAGCTCACTGCTGCTCTCAGCAGCTCGCAGGCTAAAATCAGACCCACAGTCCTGTCACTATCTGCCCATGTTAGAAGTCACTTTCCCTCATTTTTATAAACCCCTTTTACATACTGGGAGGCCACCTAAAAAATGGGTTTGCTACATTACAGCTTTAAGGAGAGTAAATACAGGGACTGCTAGAAAAGAATGACATTTAAGAAACTTCTGGCATACAGTTATCTTTTTTCCCTTTGGGAACTGTCTTTAGCTGTAGGTCCAGCTTCTATTGAGACATTTCATCACGATACGACCATGTTGCATCTTTAGACTTTCAAGGGAAAAAACATTTCAAAGTGCTGAAAATCTCCTGAACCACCCATAACACATCAGTGTCAGCAGGAAATAGCAGGAAACTCCTGTAAGGCCTTTCTGCAGACATTTCAGCACAGCTTTGACTTCAACTCTTGTTCAATGCTGTTGGCACCCCTTGCGAGGTGAGGAAAACTTTCCCCTGGAGCTGCATGGAATGGGTGAGGGTGTACCTCGATAGATTGTGTGCACAGGCTCCTCCACAGTGACACTGTAATTGCTGAAATCCTCCTCCACCAAGACTCCTCCGTAGTTGTGGACCTGCACGAGAGCAAAGCAGTGCACACTGAGCAGGCTGGGCCAAGGCTCTCTGCTCCTCGTGCTGGCCCAGGGGAACACACCCCTCACTCTCAAACACACCCCACTGAGATTCCTAAGCCAAGGGCCAGGTTCCTTAGGATACCCTGGAAATCTGTGCTTTCACAGCCCTGGTGACCTGGCTCACAGTTCAGCACTGCAGGAAGGCTCTGCATTCACCTCTAAAAGCTCACCCACCCCAGGGGTGCTCCCAGGACATTCTGTCTGCCCAGGAAGATGGGGATTGGCCCTGCCCTGCAGCCTTCCCTGCCCTGGCTGGCAAACAGAAGTGTGTTAAGGGCTGTTGAATACTGCCAGGATTATGGATCCAGGAGACAAGGAGCCTGGGTGTAGCAGGTGGCCATCACTGGAAATCTCAACTAAAAAATTTACTGTTCCCACCATATTTGAAATTATTTCAGCTGACAGGGGGTCTGCTGTAGCCTTGGTCTTCCTGTAAGATTCCTGTCAGAGGTACAATGTACCAGGGTTGGTAATTTTCATGAACACAGGAAAGATGGGCCATTCCCTCCACTGCAGGTCCTCTGTGCTTGAGTCATGGTATCAGATGGTGGTGGGGCACTGCCCAGGCTCCCCAGAGAATGGGCACGGCCCCCAGGCTGCCAGAGCTGCAGGAGTGTTTGGACAATGCTCTAAGGGAGAGGGTGGCATTGTTGGGATGTCTGCATGCTCTGATCTCTAACCCAGCTTCCTTGGCAGGGAAACTCCTTCTCTGGCAAAACTGAATGAATCACTGGAGCAGGAGAGCTAACGCAGGGCATGCTGTGGGGCCAGAATGTCAAACAACCCCAAGGCTGCTAAAGATGTCTCTCCTACTTGGGATCCCTGTTTCCTTCCCAGAGAAAAGGCTGGTTGAAGCCCAGGGCTGTGCTGAGCCAGGCCCTGGCTCCCCAGACCCAGCCAGTAGGGAATGGGGTACAAGGAGCAGAGAAAGGGGAAAAAGCCCTAGTCAGCCACACACTGCAGACATCTCAAATTGCCCAGAGAGCACTATTGTGCACCTGTGCCTGGAAGAAAAGAGTGGGTGTTTTGAAGCTATTCTTGATTTCACCAGTGGATGCTCTCCATGTGCTGGAACAAGAAACACTTTGTGAAGGCAGCACTTTGCTCTGCAACCAAAACTGGAATTGTGCACTGGATCCCAGAGCTTATCAGGGTCTTTGATGTGGCAACCCTGGGCCTTGCTCCTCCACAGGGAATTTGTGGTTCCCTGTGGCAGTCCCTAGGTCAGGGGAACACAGTGACAAAGCAGGGTTTAGCTGTGGAGATGCTCACAGGCTTGGGACTGTTCCTTATCCTCATCCTTCATCTCTGCTATAGTTCAGGTGAACTGTAGATTTCCAAACACAGAGCCCACAGATGTCTGAGGCTTGAGTGGACTGAACACGTTCCAGATTCTTGATGAGCTATGGAAGGAGCATCATTTGAGCCATGGTGGCTCAATAAAACGACCCTGACTACCCTGACTGTAGTCACACAGATATAAAAGTTGTTATGGTTTGTTGGGGGCTTTTTTTCACCAGAATTACTTTGTCTGTTCTAATATTTTTTCCAGAGCACCTGTAACAGGAGTTAAACTAGGGCAACCCCAAGTGGGACCAATTTCTAATCCTCTGCTCACAAGACTCATAGTTGTTTTTTTCAAACCATCTTCCTGTATCCTACAGTCCCATTAACCACAACAACTTGTCTCTCAACAGCCTCTCGTTCTAGGGGAAAGGGCTTTGCCACCCAAATGAACAGAGCCCAGAGCCTAAACTGATTTTTGTTTTCCTTCCAGACTGTCCTGGTCAGAGAGGAAATGGAGGTTTCACTTCTGTAGACTGTGGAAATGGCCTGTGTGTGACTTACATCACTGCAGGGACAGGGAAGGAAAAGGAGGCGTTTGCCCCCATCATTGTGCTGGCACTTGGCTTATCTCCAGTTTGTCACCTTAAGCAGGTGGCAGCCCCAGGCCAACAGGTGACAGAGGCAGTCCTGGCTCACCTCGGAGATCATCTCCTGGGTCAAGTTTCCACTGTAGAAGGCTGACACCCCTTCTGCCCCCAGCAGCTGCAGCACGGCCGCCAGGTCCAGACGCCGCACAAACATTCCAGGCAGCAGGGGCTGCCCGTCGGGCAGGAAGATCTCATGGAATCGGTCAGAGTAGTTCTGGTCCTTCAGTTCACTCAGGGCTTTGGCTGCAGGTGAGAAGGGGAAGGTCCAGGAAAAGCAGGAGTCAGGAAGGAGCAAAGGTCCTGGAGTCACTGTGCACCTGATGGGGATGTTGGAGGCGTGCTGCTGCCTCTGGCCCTATTTCAAAACTAGAGGGGAGCAGGATCATGGATCCTTTGGAGCTGGGAAAGAAACCCAAACTGCAGCATCCTTCCCTGCCCAGCCCTGGGCACTGCCCAGTGTGGCTACTCTGCCCTAGCTCTGCCCTGCCATGGCACAAGGCTCCCATTTTGCTGCCACCACGCTGTCCCCTAGCAGACGGTGGCTCACGCATTGCTTGACTCCCAACACCATCCATATCCAGGTCCACAAAGCCCTGATTTCCCATGACTAAGCCCCTGCATGCTCAGCTGCCTTACACAGTGAACTGCCCCGTGCTGGGCAGCTGCCCATCAGGTACTCACCCAGGTCATGTGTGACGTTAAAGCCGTTCTGGGCGACGCCGGCCGTGAGGCTCAGCAGCTCGGACCACGGGAGTCTGCCAAAGGAGAGAGGACAAGGAGAAATGGGCCTTGGAGGGGTGCAGTGGGGCAGGGTGGTGGGGAGCAAGCCCAGGGCTTGGCTCTGCAGTCAGGGGCTCCTGGAAGACTGGGCTGTGGGGCCAGCAGTGGCCAAAAGGAGCACTGAGCTTTCAGTGCTTGTGTTTTTCCTTAACAAGATCATCTCAGTGCTCCAGGATGTGCCCCAGAGAGGAATGGCAGTGCATGGATGGGGGAAGGGGCATCTCAGCAGCAAAATCTCAAGCCAGGCTCTGGTCCTGAGCAAGTAATTCAGATCCCTCCGTATCCCAACAGAGCACCAAGGACAGGCACACCTCTTAGGATCCAGCTAAAGAGAGAATGAAAGTGCACAGACATGCAAGGCAATGTGCTGCACCTCTAACAGAACATTTATTGTACATCTTCTTAGCCAAAATTTCACTTTGCAGAAAACATAACCAAGCTGAATTTTTTCTTTTGTACATGAAATAGCAAAAAAAAAAAAATCTCTTTCAACACAAGCCTCCATTAGCTAATGGTTTTGACTGGTGGCTGAGAACATGGTCTGACGGCAAGGGCTCGTGTGCTTCCAGCTTCCCATGGGGACCCCAGGGCACAGCCTGTGCCAGCCTCATGTCTTACCTGCCATGTAACTGGTGTGCCTGGTGCATTCCTTGGATCATGCCTGGCACCCCCACGAGCAGACCTGGCTGTAAAACAGGAAGGACAAAAAGGAAGAGAGTAGTCTCCTTTCCATGAGGACATGGGACACGGTCCCCAGTTGCAAGTCAAGGAGGTGCAAGTCATGGAAGGGGAAGGGGTCTGTAGCAACACATTATACTATGGAATAAAAGGTTTTGGAAGGAGAGAGGCAAATTCGGTTTTGTTTTCAACCCAGTTTGGTCAGGAGAGATAACTCAGGAGAACAACCTGGCACTATGCTCCTTCCTGGGGCTCTTGTTCTCCCAGCACCCTGCTGCCACAGACATGTGCCTCTTTACTCCCCACAGCTCTGCAGGCATTTTGGGGCGGATAAAGAAGTGTTTTCCCTAGATTCCCCGTGTCTGTAGGGCCCAGGATTTCCCATGATGAGAGAGGCCTCTTGTTGCTTTGCTGGGCATCTGCCCCTCAGCCTGAAAGTTGGAGGGAGGAGAGCTGGAGACAAGAGCCCTGGAGGCAACGGCTGTGGGATACTGGTTCTCACCTTGGTGTCCTGCTGCAGGTCCCCTTCCAGCGGGATGCCCAGGGGAGCCACCTCACGGAAGTCGATCACCCAGCTCCTGTTCTTGCGGATGTCGTGGACCAGCATCACCCCACCCCTGCAGCAAGACAGGCTCAGGTCATAGCTTGGGTGGCACTGGGGCCTGGGCTGCTCCAGTGTGACAAGTGGAGCTGTGGCAGGTCACCAGCCCCAGCAGGACCCCGGGGTGGCTGGAGGAGCAGGGAATGCTGCTGACCTTCCCCGGGGCACACATGAGGACAGCCAAGGCAGGGTTGGTGTGGGACACAGGCAGCCCTGTGCTGAGCCTGGTGAGGCGGGAGCAGTCCCTACCTGCCTGGCCAGGGAGCCACTGGCTCTGTTCCACTGCCAGGTTGGGACCATCTGGGATTTTCTTTCTAATCTGAGCAGTTATGCAACAAAAGAGGGTGTTTGCTTACAGCAGCAATGGGTGGTGCAGCTGGAGCAGTGGCTTCAGTTTATGCAACGCTCCTGAGCCCTCCTGCAGAGCAAGGAGCACCAGGCTCACATGGATGCCACCCTGGGTATGAGGGCTGGGAGAAGGCCACCCCTCCCTGGCAGCTGCCTGTGGCTGGGTTCGGACCTCGGCCTCAGGAGCAGAGCTTGTGGAAGGCAGGACTCAGGCTCTGAAGGCACTGGGACTGAGCCCGGGCTGTTTGTAGTTCCTGGCACACCCACAGCAGGGCTCACCAGCCCTCTCAAGCCTGGGGCTTGGATGCTCCTTACAGCCACTACAGCAGAAACAAATTTCCCTGCCTGGGCGTCTCTTCCCTGTGCTGACAGCAAGGTGCACAGGAAGGGTCACTGTGGCAGACGTGGACACATCCACTGCCTGATGTCAGAGCCCTGGCACCACACCCTGAGCCTGGCACTGCCACGGAGGCATTTCTTAGCTGCAGAGGGACTTTTAATAAGAGCAGATAGTGACAGAACTAGGGGGAATGGCTTTACACTGACAGAGGACAGGTTTACATGAGGTATTTGGAAGAAATACCATGGAAGATCCTCCTTCTGAGGGGGAGGTGGTGGGGGCACCACTGGTGCAGGCTGCCCCATCCCTGGAAGTGCCCAAGGCCAGGTTGGATGGGGCTTGGAGCAGCCTGGGATAGCGGAAGGTGTCCCTGTCCATGGAAGGGGGTGGAATTGGATCTCCAACCCAAACCAATCTGGGATTCTGTACAATCACTCACTTGAGGACAGCTGAAGACAAGAGCAGGGGGGGAGTGCCCCACACTTACCCTCCCAGCCCCGAGGTGTGGGGGTTGACGATGCCGGCGCAGAGGGCGGCGGCGATGGCTGCGTCCACCGAGGAGCCATGCCTGGCCAGCACGTGGGTGCCCAGCGCGGTGCAGCGCGCGGCGTCCGTCACCACGGCACCGTGGTGGAACAGCTGCTGGACAGGACAGTGTTGTGCTGGGCAGTGCTGCTGGTAC
This sequence comes from Nicator chloris, assembly GCA_013400495.1. NCBI lineage: Eukaryota > Metazoa > Chordata > Aves > Passeriformes > Pycnonotidae > Nicator > Nicator chloris. Next base: position 167,207 of record WAAE01016445.1, on the reverse strand, counting down.
TGCCCAGACTGGCACCCACCAATGTGGCACCTGAAGCCTGGGGCCGGCACTGAGGCCGTGGCTGAGCCAACAAATGCCGGTGGGAACCGTATGTCCCTTGGCACATCCCTGCTCCAGGGCAGCTGCAGATAGCCACGGCCACCAGTTCAGACAGCTTCCCACACTCCATGTGCCAAGCTGGGGGGCCACGTCTCGCTCTGCCCTCACAAACCCAGAGCTGTCCTGTGCTGTAGCCAGGCAGTCACTGGGAATGAGGATACAGCTGCAAAGAATGCAGCACACTCCCAGGACCACAGCTGGTTCTCATCCTTGTGCCAGTGCTGTGCTAATGCACTCAGACGATATTTTAAAGAGTTGATTTCATCCCTATGGCACAAATTGCAGCATCTCAACAAGAGCCAGGCTGGCCTGGGGACATACAAATACAGAAGGGCCATGGCAGCACGTAGAGCTATGTGCTATGTGCTGACTGTGACTCTGGCAGAGGTTCTGCAGGAGGATCCAACCCCATGGTCAGGCTGCCTTGGCTCTGCAATCTAGCACTGGGCCATGGGACAGATTTTTTCAGTGATTTCCCTGCCTGGTCCTGGATGAATCTTCCAGAGGTGAATCTGGGCATGTATGCCCATAATGCGTAAAACTCTGTCCAAGTGGACAAGATGCCTACTGTTTACCTAAGGATTATTTTCTGAAAGCACTCCCATCTGGCTCAAGCCACAGCTGGAGTCACAGCAGTGGGGTTGTCTGTTCCCCTCCAGCAGCACCCCGAAACCCGCCTGACACAGCCCCCCACACCCTGGCCATGCAGCAAGCTCTAAGAGTCTGGCTTGGCTCTCCAAGCACAACCTCCAGGTGCAGGAAAAGGCTTTCAAGCCAATTTGGGGTGGAACCAGAGGGAGACAGCACCCAGGGCCTCGCTGCCACGCTGTGGCTTCCCCGTACTCCCCTTGCCAAACTGCTGACCAGGAGGAAAGTCAGGGAGCTCTCCCATCTTTGGAGCCAAAGCCCAACCACAAAGCCACAGTTTTGTCCTACCTGAGGGTCCCCAAAATAGATCTGCATGACGAGGGCCACAGTGACACCAGTGGCGAAGGTCAGGCAGGCGGTGATGATGACTGTCAGCCCATCCTGCCAGCAGCTGCAGTCTCCTGAGAAGGGGTCCTTGCTGGTCTCCTGCAGAGGGGACCCGTCCTGGCTTCCCATCTCTGAGGAGGATGAGGGCAGGCGCTGGAGACGTGCAGACTTCAGGAAGGAGTCTGGGTCTTTGTGGGCAGCAGGGAGAAAACAAGCGTGAGTTATTGAGCAACTTGGGGCTCTTATTGCAATGTTTACCCAGCACTAACATTACACTGAGCCCCTTCCAGCATGGCTATCACTTTCCCTATTGATCCCAGCTCTCAGAAAGGAGACTTTCTGGCTCAGATACTGCTTTGAGTAATTTTACTGATCCTTTTCTTTAGCTCTAATTATTCCAAACTGACTTCCCTGGAGATTAAGAGACAAAAACCTCTTGAATTTTACTCCATTTCAGTCCATTCACCAGACTTCAGTGATAGGCCCACTCCTATGTTCCATTTGGAGGGGTTCTTAACACAGCAAACAGGTCTCTGAAATACAGCAGGACTGAAGAAGAAGAAATTAAGATATAAAAAAAGATGCAGCAGCTCTATTTGGGGCTGTGATTGAGCTAAAGCACCTAAGCAAAACAAAGGTAAAGCAAAACATTTGGCCTGGGCACAGAAAATACCCCTTGGGTAGTGAGGGCAGAGAGGAGCACACCTGCAAACCAGAGGCCTTGGAACACCCACTCACTTCACTGCAGGAAGGACTCTGCTTTAATTCCTCTGGCAGATGAGGCCCACTGTGAAATGAAGCCACATGCAGGACACCTGTCTGCAAGATGGCAAAGCAGGGGGGGCAGGGGTTTGCTGGGCCTCAGCAGGATGAAAAGGGTCTCTTTTTTGCTCTGAAGGATGCCTTGAATCTCTGTGTCAGCTGCTGCCCTTGTGCTGGGAGGACACCGACTAAGGATGCCCTGCCTGTCCCGGTTGCTGCCAGGCACACAGAGCTGCTGGGGCAGCTGTGAGGTCGGGTCCATCCCTCATGGGCTCTGAAGGGGACCAAGAGGCTCAGAGCATCATCCAGGGCTTCTGGAAGAATTTTTTTCAGGTGCTGCAGTGCTCTGTGCATCCATAGTGGAAAAAGAGGGGCCCCAAGTGGAAAAGACAAGGTGAACAGCTTGTCCCTCCATACAGATGTATCCTAGGTTTGGAAAAGGAGAGGGGAGTGAGCAGGAAAGCCCACATCCCACATCAACTGCCTGTCTGCTCTGGCAGGTGGTATTGCCCAGGGCACTGCCAGCCCAGCCCTTGTCATGGCATTAACATAATCTGGCTGCAGCTCTCCTGAGACCAGGGAGGGAAGGAGTTTTAATTTCAGTGATGCTGCAACAAGGAGTAAACTCCCACAGCCAGGGAATCCCCTCAGGGTGAATTTAATCTCATTTGTGCTGTGGTGGTTTAGGAATGGGACTGGGAAAGGCTCAGCTTTTCCACCCTGAGCCTCTGAGCACACACTGAGCCCCTCATGGGCTTCTGGTCTAAGTGAACTGGACTGAGTGGGAGGACTGCCTGGTGGCCTCGGGGGGGCACAACTGGCCTGGCAGGGGCTGCCATTGGGGTGTGATGTCACATTCAGCCCCTGGCACACCTGAGTGAGGCCCCAGCCGACCTGCAGAGAAACAGCGAGAGGAGCTGGGCTCCCCTGCCCAATCCCTCCAGGACACCATGCCTCCACCCTGGTGACAGGTCAGCCCAGCACGAGGGGACGTGAATACATAGGAAGCAGCTGTGGAAGAGGGCAGACCACAGGCCTTCCACCACAAAGTACCTCCATTCCCTACCACAGACATCCTGGTTTTAGTCTCTGTGACCATTGGTGTAGCATAGGGACAGCAGAGCTGTGGTGTGGGGATGGGAGCAGCTGGAAGGGGTCACTTGGGAGCAGTGGGAGCCACAAACAGCCTGCAGAGCCAATGTACAGCTGCCCATCCCACCACACCACCAATGTGCGTGCTTTGAAAGAGAAGCCACCAAATCCCACTCGGCTTCCATGGGGCCGTGAAGGAGACATGGCTTTATGGGGGAGCCAATGCTTCGGAGAACCAGGGCCACCTCACGTCTGGAGCTGCTGCAGAGGAGACAGCAGAGACTGGAGCTGCTGGTGGGCTCTGCAGGAGCTCCTGCAACAAGTGTCAGGAGAGCAGCAGCTCTCTTCTCCAGCTGCCTCACCTGCAGGCATTGGCACTGCCAAAACTGCACCAGATTCTGGGTGTGTGACAAGGCCTCGTGCTTCCAGGAGAGCTGTTCCCGCACCCCTGCAGGCAGCGGCTCTGCCTCGACGGTCAGGAGAGCACAGGTGGGAACAGGCAATGGGAGCTACACCCATGGGCACGGTGGGACAGGGCAGAGGGCAAGGGGTTGTGCAAGCACGGGCCCGGGGTCTGACAGGCACCTGGACTGGGAACCAGCCCCAGGAGGGAAGGGCAACACCACCTGAAGAAACACGACATGGGGGAGAAACAGCATTTCTCTCAACTATGGAGGAGGAAGCAATCAGTTAAAAATAGGCAGAGGATTTTCGTACAGATCAAATGATCACCTGACTTTATTCCAGCTGAGCACGGGAAGGATGGAGCATCCCAGACCGAGGGATGTGCAAGGAGCACCCCAGGGTGGGGGGATGCTCAAGGAGCATGCAAGGAGGCCATGCACAAGTGGTCCAGGCTGGAAAGCCAAGCTGGCTGTGGGAGAGCGCACATTCCAGGCTGCCCTGGGAGGCTCTGTGCCAAACCCCTGGATCTCTGGCTGCCTTCCCTCAGGGTGAACACGGGGCCGGGGCACAGGGACGGCAGGAGCCCGGGGAGCCCCGCTCCGGGCGCGGGGCCGAGGGGTGCCGGGGGGTGCCGGGGGCCGCGGGCGGGCTCTGCTGCCGCCCCTCACCCGTGTCCTGCTCGCCCAGGAACGCGTCCTCCTCCTTGCGGGAGCGGAGGCCGCTCTCGGCCGCGCCGCTTGGCTCCTCCTCGGGCAGCCGCGGGAAGCTGGTGATGCTCATGTAGTCCACGGGCGAGCCGGCGGCCAGGGCTCGCTGCCGGCCCGGCACCGCCTCCGCCGCCGCCGGCACGGCCATGGCCGGGTCACGCCGAGCCGGGACACCCGAGCCGAGCCGGTACCCACAGCCGCGCCGGGCCGGGCTCACCGCTCCTGGTCAAACGGAGCCGCCCGGCGCCGCCGGAAGGGGCCGGGCCGGGCAGGGCCACCTCCTCCCGGGGTCGGGGGCGCTCCGGGCCGCTCCGCCCGCGGGCCCGGCACGGCAGCCCGGGGTTGTCCTGGCTGCTGCCGGGGGCAGCCAGCACCGGGACCCGGCATCGGGCGCGGCTCGGGTCAGAGGGGACGGACCGGGCCCGGCTCCAGCCGGAGCTGCTCCACGGCCCGAGCTCCCCTTCGCCCCTGACCCACACAGGGGGGATCAGCCACACCAGGCGGGTTCGCGTTGCCGGCCAAGCCTCCAGGGAGCTGGATCCGAGATTCCTCAGTCCCGCCTCCAGAAGGCTGGAAGAGTTTTCCAGGGGATGTGCATGGACATTATGTCGCTGCCACAGCCAGCCCGTAGCAGGGGGGCTCGCATGTCACCCCTTGTCACGGGGCAAGGGGGCACCAGCACCCAGTGGGACCATCAGCAAGAGACGCTGAGACATTGCCCCAGAGCAGCCGGGTGTCTGCTCACTCTTCATCGCTGGCAGCTCGTGCGTGTGGCCCTCTGGGATGAGAGCTGGAGACGGTGGTTCCCTCCGCAGCACAGTGGGTTTGGGTTGGTGTTTGCAGGTGCAGCTGGCCAGGCTCACATGGCACTGGTGGCTCCCTGCTCCTGGCTCCAGCAGCACCGGCACAGGTGCCAGGAGGGGCTGAGGCTGCTGGGCAGCACAGCGAGCCAGCACAAAGCTGGGGGAGTGCAAATGGAGGCACAGCACCAGCCATGCCTGGTGGAGACCTGAGCTGTGGTTACCAACAGCTCCTGTTTGGCCAAGAGTTGTGATGGACTTACATGCATTGAGAGGCCTGGATGACATGGATGTTTCTGAGATCAAATTGGCTGAAACATTGAAATTTCCCCTACACTTCTGCCAGATACTGACCTAAAAACCACCAGTAAAATAACTGGAAGATAGAAGATGTTGTTTCTTTCCATGGCCCAAGTTTGTGAAAATTCCTTATCCCTGCAACAATGCTGGCCTCTCTCGACTTGGCACACACACTTGGCTCTTTGGCTGCCAGATCTGAAAAAACCATCTATTGCCCCAATGTATCCTGGACATCTGTTGTTTTGGGAGGCAGAGCATGTGGAGTGCTGGGCTGTTTGGCTCTGGGCAGGTCTACTGACAGGTACTTGTCCTACTTTCTCATCCTCCAGTGAGCCAGCTAATCCCCTGCATGAGCAGCTCCACTTGGTGCTTCTCAACACAGGAACTTTTAAATCTTCCTTTGTTGAGGCACTGGCAAGGTTTTGGTTGTGCCTCCAGCAGCCCGAGGCCATCATGGCCAACTGTAGTAAATAAATAAATAAATAGGAATAGGGACAGGAGTAGGATAGTTTGGCTTTTGCAAACTATCTTGCAAACCAGTCTCAGCCTGCTCCACTTTCAGGTATCTCTCCAGTCTCCCCATCCCTAGCAGCTGGAAGGGTTTCTTCCCCACCACTGCATCTTCTCCCAGGCCAGGAGCTATGTCCATATGGCATCCTCTTCCACCCACTGCCTGGCAGAGGATCAACCCACTAACCCAGCCTCTGCTTCTCTGGTGTTTATGACTAACCCAAACCAATTGGCTGTGGTGGGAGCAGCCACCTCAGCCCCTCTGGCCGGTGACGTGCCACCCCCCTTGGACCTGTCACGGCTGGCTCCAGCCTGACCATCCCCTGTGGCTGTGGTGTGGCAGAAGGTCAGAGCCCCAGTCAGGGAAGGTTCCTGTGGCTCTGTCCTATCCTGATCAATCCCACTGGCTCTGGAAGGAGCCACACTGGGGGCAGTGGGGTTGCTCCTCAGAGCTGCAGGTCAGCAGTCAGGGAGTCTCCCCGAGGGTCAGCAGGAAACTCCTGGAGGCTGAGAGCCCTCAGCTCATTGCATAGGGATTGTGCGTTCCAGGGTACCCTTCTAAAATCTTGAGAATTCGTACGGTCAGGTAGTTCTGATTCTACTTCACAGCACGAATCTGTATTCAAATGCTGGTTGAGGTTTAATTGGTTTATCTAGTTTAATTGGTTTATAAAAGAAGTTTATTTGAATATATTGTCTCAATGTTACCAGCTTTGTGACACCTGTGGGCAGCTGAAAGCCAACACTGTGAGTGCAGCCTTTGGAAGCTTGGAAATCGACCTGGGGAACTGCTGAGATGGTGACACCCCATGAAATGAACAGAGGCTCCCTGGGGGGTGCTGCCACCCCAACAAGCACTGCCTAGTGCCAGTGGCAGGTCTAGCTGGGTCTGACAGCTGGGATTGGCAGGACTTGAGATGCCTAGGGGCACAGCCGCCCTCCAACACCCCTTGGTACACACCCCAGTTTTCTCCCTTTAACACCCACAATAACTTGCATTAATTTCAGCACATTCTGTGCCTGGAGCCCAAGGACTTACCAGAAACTCCTGTACCAGTTCCACCGCACAAAACACTTGCTGCTCACCTCTCAGCAAGATTAGGCCAGGGGATATCTCTCTCCATCCTGCCAGGGACTGGCTGCTCTTTGCTGAAAGCGAAGCTGATGTTCTGCAGGTCTGCAGCTTAGCAGGGAGCTCCACTGTGGCCAGTGCAGCCTCTGTCAGCTCCATAAGGACACAGCTGCTGCTGGAACTGTATTCCAACAGCTGGGGCTCCCACAGCCCAGCTCTCCCGTGCAGGAAGGACGTTTCTCCCTAAGCTGAGGCTCTGTGGTACCACTGACCCCCACCAGCCATTGGCTCTTTCCCACCATGGAGTGGAGAGTGCAGAGCAAGCTTGTTGTGCCACTGCAGAACTGTGAGGGCAGGGCTGCTGCCCAAGTCCTGCTGTCCCACAGCATTCCCTGCTCCTGTCAGCCACTGCTCTCCTGTCCTCCCAGCACCAAACCATGCTCTCTGCTAGACCATTCCTGTGTCAACCTCTAAAATGTCTGCAAGTGCCCCCTGTATTTACACTTCTCATCATTTGCAGGATGCTCAGCTCCCTTCTGCTGGCTGCCACATTCCCTTGAGCTTCTTAAAATTATCTCCTTCCTTCATGAGCAGGCACCAAAGATTTAATTCTCCTGATGACCAGCACAGGGGATACCAGCTCCTAGTCCCTGAGGCATGCCTTAAAACAGAAACCTGAAGAGATAAAAACCTGCAGCTGAGCAACAGCAATCAGTAAATTCTTTACAAAGAGCCTTAAAGAGATCCAGAGGCCAATGTCTGTTCATGGTCATGATCCTCCTCAGCTCAGGTTCAGCTTCCAGCAACTGGAACTGCACTGAACTGTCCAAGGAAGTGAGCTGGTGGGAGCACAGGCAAGCCAGGACTAGAGCGAAGGGTCAGGGAAGCAGCTCTGCACTCTCTCTGCACATGGTACAGCGGTGCTCCAGGTCCTGCTCCAGACCACACCTGGGCACTGTGAATGAGCAGTGGCTCAGTGTGTCACAGGGCAGGGACAGTCACTAAAGGAGCAGAACAGCTTGAACAGGCAACACGGCTTAGCCTGCTTAGCTGAAGCATGGATCTAAGCATTAGCTACCACTGCAAATGCTTCTGGCCTCTTTTCAAAGTCCAGCACAAGACCCAAGAATCCCAAAAACTTTACCAAAAAATCCGACTCTGAAAGGAATCCCACACTCCCACCATTTTACAAAACATCAAAGACCAGAGTACACAGAAGCTGCACAGTGCATTATTCAGGCAACATTTATTGGAGCATTTCAAGTATACAATGGTTTTACTGATGGCTGCAAGCAGCTAAGATGCAGACAGATGCTGGCAGGAAAGGGTGACCTGGAACTAGCAGGCTATGCAATTCTAATGGGAAGTTAATGATTTCAGCTGATAGGAGAGGAAGAGAAAGTAGCAGACTAAAAGTTTGGGCAAGTTTGGGGATAGGGAGGAGAAAATAAAGAAGCTTTTATTGAGATAATTTACTTAAATTGGCCACTTACAAGTAGAAGATGTCTGCTATTGCACTCTTCCCTTGGCATCCCAAGGACCTAAAATAACCAGGGCTGTTTGTTCACCAAGGACAGACTTTCCCTGGTAAGAATGGAGGCTTGCCCTGGCTCAGCAGTTGGAGATTGAGATCCCTGGCTTTGCACTCCCAGTGAGAGCCAGGCTGTGGCACTTCCACCAGCGAGGAGGCAATGCAGGCTTGCAGCAAGAGCACACTAAACTACCAAGCCCTCACTATAAGGCAGCGTTAGGTCAGGACTCTTTTTGTGTGCCTGAGCTGTTTAGAGAAGCAAGGACCACATGGCAACAATACTACAAGGTCCTCTGAAAATAACAAGGACTGTGCGTGTTTCCCAAGAACTATTTCTGAAAGACACGTTCTTAAAAAATATCTTAAAGCAGAGACTCCCCATTGATGCACAAAAAGGGCATGACTAGGGAGGGACTGAACTATGAAGTGATCAAGCACCTCCCAAACCAGAGGCTGTGTACTCTGCCCAGTTTGCAAGTTAGTACTTCTGCATTTAAGATAATAGCTGCCTCGATTGTGTTTTAGTCTCCTGCATTTATGAACAAAGAGCAGTTGAATTCAAGAGCTTAAACCCACATTGAAACGCTAACATTTAACAGGGTATCTCCAGAATGACTCCTTCGAGACTACGAAGCTCTGAGGTATGTGATGGCAACTTGGTAGTCAGGCTGGAAGAGTGCAGTGGAGCTTCTAAGCCTCCTGCATACATCTTGGTTCACCAAATGAGTCAGTTCTTTCTAGCAAAATCACTTAAAAATTTGTCTTCAGCAGAAAGCATTTAAAAATTCTGATTGACAACTGATTTGCAAGTAAAACAAAAAAATTATTAAAAATGGTAACAACACAGTCTGTTTAATCAAATCAGATCTGGTTACTACAAAAACATGCTAAGGACAGCCACCAGCTCAAGTCCTGGGTGCTGCTGTGCCTTCTGCCCACGTACCTACGACTGCTTTTGAAACACTGTTTGTCTAAAGGACAACCATGGAAGACAAGTCAGGGTTTAATGACAGATTTCAAACAGAAGGGCATACATACATTAAATTAACAGATTCAACCTTCAGCACACAGGAGTTTGATAAGAGTTACTGGCTACAGTCACAGAAAGTTCCAAATTTAAACAGTCTTGAACCACTTCCAAAAATTCCAATGGCTTTTTAATAGTTCCAATAATTCACGGGTATGTAAAACAGAGACAGGCTTCTCCAGCAGAAGAGTTGGGGCTCCTCCAGGCTACCCAGACCACTGGTACAGAGGAGAGCTGGTTTGACTTCCCCACCTTGCCACCAGTCCATTAAAGACTACGATTTCTTAAAAACTTCTCTATTTATTGACGGCTGATTTAACAGGCAAATGCTACAGACTGTGTCAATCATAGTGGATGGCAGTATAGAAGATTATCCAAACAACCTGTGGGGAGGAAAAGAAGGTTATTTGAATGCCTCTGGAGAGGTCTTAGACACAGCAAATGAGCCTTAGGCCTTGCTCTCAACAGGGGACTGAATTCCAGCTTTGAAGTGATCTTGGAGAGATGTCAGGATCACCACTTGCCACAAATGGTGGCATTCAACTTGTCTGCCATCTGGGGTGCCCGGCCTCTCCACATTAAAATCCCACCACAGTGCCTTCAGGGGTTTAGAGGCACCAGCTAATTAAGTGCTGTGATCAGATACTTGGGCGAGGAGAGTAAGGGAAAAGCAAAGACACCCAAAACACCAGTCCAGGGATAACTAGCTCTAGATGGAATGGAACTCCACCAGGATATCTGGGACAGAGGATGGGAGTGGTTGATGCATCCTTTACTTCAGAGAAATGCCAGGCGTATTAAATCGAGATGGAAGTGCGAGAAATCTCAGCACTGTATTTCAGAGGCAGTAACTATCAGATTTTGGGATTTTTTTTTCCCCAATCACTGCCACTTATTCGATGGTGTTAACACATCTGTCTTCTCTCACCACTTCCCCTGCTCTCCTTCCAGGTCTTCAGAAAGTGCATCAACACAATTCACAAATCATCTTAAAGATAGCAAGATGCATTACCAGAAACAGTGCAAAAGATGTCATGAATCCCTCCTTTGTTAGCTCCCATGTCCCACCATATTCCTCTTCATCTATCTGCTGGAAGCTGCTGAAGTACAGGTACAGAACACCAGCATTGATCAGGCAGAATCTGTAGGGAGAGGTTAGAAACCATCATTCCAGTGGTACAGGCTGCAGGTATCCCACATGCCATACAGTGAAATATCTTTCATCCACAGCAGACAGGAAGCAAAGGGAATTCTTTTCCTGAAACACTTCCCAGGCAGCTCAGTCAGTTCTTTGAAAGAGCCCCTCCAGGTGAGCTTGCCATGCTGGGATTAAGTTCACCTGACAAGGCACAACTCACTCCTAGTAAGGCTCAAGAGGTAGAAGTCAAAAGCTGGAAGTATCCTCAGATCTGCAAACCTGCAGGTTCTCCTGTCCTGAAGATCAACAGCAGTTCTGCCCCACAGAGAACCTATGTGTACTTCTTGATTCTGAGGTGGCTGAGATGGAAAACTGTCACCTCCATGCTCAGGGTTAGATCCCTGTGAGCATCCCAGGACAAAACAGGGAAGAGATAAGAGCCAGGAAGACTCAACAGTGCCCCGGAGCCCCAGCACTGGGGTCCAGCCTGAGACACCTCAGTGCTCTCCAGTCTGTGCTGCAGCAGAGAGAACAAGCACGACCTTCTGTTTGTCCTAAGACAGGCTTGGCTTTACACCACCCCAGCTTGTGGCTGGGGCAGCCTGGGCAGGGACAGGTCCATGTCCTGCAAGGAAGGCTGTGTGGGAAGGGTGGGATGACAACACACACACAGCTGGAGCAGCTGTGTCACTGCGAAGCACAGAGAAACCACACACGCACTTCCAGCACCTTTTGGTTTTCCACTGTACACCAAATCCCTCTTGTTTACATTTAGCACAGGAATTGCCTTAGGTGCCTGAAGGTGCCTTGTCAATTAATGGTGACTAAGTAAGAACAATTAACCGTTCCTGGGGTACTTCAGATTTATCTGTTTGCTGTAGCTAACCAGCTGGAGCATCACCCCTCCCCTTTCTTGCCAAAATCAGAACACTCGGGACAAGATGACAACTGAATTTTGCTTAAGAAAAGCTGGGAGGCTGGAGCTTGACTATTGAGACCTTGGCCAGGCAGAGACATTTGCAAACAGAGACTCCCCAGAGCAGATCCAGCATCTTCTGAGAGCCAGTGTGCAGAGAGCAGTGTCCCCACCTCTGCTGTCCCTTGAACACTTCCAGGCATGTATCAGGGCCAAATAGATTTTCTCTTCATAACTCACTGCAGCCTTCAGACACCTTTGGGGAGGTGACCTGGTTCCCATGTCTTGGGATTCAATGCATACACCCCCTTCAGGCACTGCCTTCCCCACCCCATGGCTGACAGAGCCACAGCAGGAAGCCAGGAGTACCGCCGAGCTCTGCTGGTGCCACTGTGCCAGTGCCACCGTGCCTGCTTGGGACCTGCAGCCTCTCATGTTCTGAGCAACCTTTTCTTCTTCAAAGAGCTGCTGCCTCTCCTATCTGCTGACAGAACCTCCTGTCTGAGCAGGGCTCAAAGACCAGGACATGCACCCCTTCCCCCCATGGACACTCTTTCCTGGGTGATCACACCAGGCACCACACTCCCAGCCCCTCCCACACATGCAGGACACACACACCAAGTCAATTGAAATGCTAGCTCCCTTCTTCTGCCATTGCCCCCTTTAATAACAAAACAAATAATAATTTTTAAATGTATTGATCAGGCTGAGGAGAAAGTGGCTGACGGACATGTTATGACTTGGATGATTTTCACGGAAACCAACAATAGAATGGAATGCTGGCTGTGAGACACAGAGCAGGCAGAGCCTGCCTTTAGCCAGTCCACTGTTCACAGCACAGCCTCAAACAGGCTCCCAGGCCAGGCCAAATGTGGGAAAGTACATGAGACAGAAAAGGAAATAAACCTTACACTGCTATTCCCACGAATCCCTTCAGTGGAACTACTCCCCAGATGATTCCCAAAATAACAGCAATGATCTGCCGGAACCAGTAGATCACATCTAAAAACTCGTCCTGAGGAGATAAAACACAAGAAAAATTTTGGCATTTATTAAGTTTCTTCTTTTTAAAGCACCACACAATTAACAGGTGAAAATTCAGCATACTGAACACTTAGTTCTCCACTCAGAGTATAAAATATTGTACTCAGAACAGATAAAGCAGCTTGGGGCACCGTGCACCCTGGACTTCTCCGCTTCCACAATTAACACACAGCTTTGTCCTCTGACGGACAAAGAGGCAAACAAGTCTCTAGTCCCCTTATTTACTAAAGGTGCAACAATAATCCCCTGGAATAAAAGTTTAAAGAACTGTTCATGCTTTAAGACTGTTCTACCCCCTCTGGCCCAGGCCCTCCTGCACCCGAGAGCTTTCAGTGCTCAGGGCAACTCCAAAGCACAGCTGTACCTCACTTGTGCCATGAGAGCTCCTGTGCTTCCTGAACAGCAGGGGTTTGCATTCCTTTTTGTCCAAGGGCCCACACTCCTGCAGCTACTGCAGCCTAGCAGTGCTGGCTCCCACTTCAGTAAAATTCACTTCAGCTCACATCTCTTTTCCCAGTGTCCCCAGGACTGAGATTGCCTCAGCATCCTCCCAAACACCAAGGCCCTTGTGATCCCACCAAAGCCTGTGGGATGTGCCAGCTGTTCAGCTCCATGTGGAAGACATGAATCCATGTCAGATACAGAAATTTCTCCTGGTCACTGCACTTGTCAGGCAGTTCAGCCTTCAGTTCACATCCTACTGTATCAAAACATTGGCACAGCTGTCCCTGCTCCCCTGCTGACTCTGAAATTCCAGCTCCATCTGCCAGAGGCAAGGGGGCAGGGACACAGAAGCCCCACCAGCTCGGGGAGCAACAGGTAAGGAAAAAGCGACACAGATTTCTGTCTGTCCCCCAAGGAAACAGAGCGTGCCCCTTCCCCATACCAAATGCAAAGCCAAAACCAGGGAGCAGAGACCCTGGAACACACTCTGTGTGCCCAGGCCGTGGCAGGGGCCCGGCAGGACCCGGGATCCAGCGGGAGCTCCGGGCACCTCGTGGCTGCGCTTCTGGGAGGCAGTAGCAGGGAGAAGCACTGAGCAGGAGCACTGCAGCACATGGCAGACGTGCACAGGAAAACTTCGGAAAGCGGATTCTATTTCTGGTGTTCCTTGAACTATACAAGGGAAATTTTTATTTAATCCGAGAAGACTTTTAAACCACAAGCCAAAAGTAACTGCGATGTATTAATATTGTGTTTCCCTTGGCTCCATGCCCAAAGAGCAAAGAGCTGGATGTGCTGCAGCGCCTCTGCCTGCGGGAGCACGGCCGGGCCACGGGCCAGGTACGGGGGATCGGGAAACACGTCTTCGGCTATCGGTGCGGCGGCCGCACTCGAACACGAGCATTTACCCCACAGACACCCCCGCTGCTCACGGAGGCTGCGGGTACGGGGCGCTGCCGAGCCCCGCCACAGCCCCGGCTCAGCCCTGCGAGTCCCCGCCGGGGCTTCAACCGCACTCAGGAACGGCGGCTCCTCCGGCATCACCGCGGGACGGAGCCGCCGCACCGGCGAGTCCCGGCTTCCCCGAGCCCGCCCCTCAGGGCCCCCTCCTGTCCCGCCACGCCGGTCCCACCTTGTCGTGCCAGGCAGAGTCGCTGCGCAGCGCTTTGCCCCACACGGAGCCGCGCCCGGCCGCGCCGCCGTTGACTACCGCGTGGTGCTGCGGGTGTGGCGGCTCGTCCCGGCGCCGCCCGCCGCTCATCCCGATCCGCCGGGATCTGCCGGGATCCTACGCCTGGATCCGCCCGGCCGGCCCGGAACCGGCGCGGCCCCGCCGCGTGCCGCCAATCGCCGCGCGGCCCCGGGACACGTGACAGGGGCGGGGCCGCCGCCCTACGGCGGGCGAGAAGGGGCGGAAGGCAAGGCAAGGCAAAGGCCGGGCAAAGCAAAGGCCAGGAAAAGCAAAGGCCGGGCAAGGCAAGGCAAAGGCCGGGAAAAGCAAAGGCAAGGCAAAGGCCGGGCAAGGCAAGGCAAGGCCAGGCAAAGCAAAGGCAAGTTAAGGCCAGGCAAAGGCAAGGCAAAGACCGGGCAAGGCAAGGCCAGGCAAAGCAAAGCAAAGGCAAGGCAAGGCAAAAGCCAGGCCAGGCAAGGCAAAGCAAGGCAAATGCAAAGGCAAAGGCCAGGCAAGGCAAGGCAAGGCAAATGCAAAGGCAAAGGCCAGGCAAGGCAAGGCAAGGCAAAAGCCAGGCCAGGCAAGGCAAGGCAAATGCAAAGGCAAAGGCCAGGCAAGGCAAGGCAAGGCAAAAGCCAGGCCAGGCAAAGGCAAAGGCCAGGCCAGGCCAGGCAAGGCAAGTCTCGTCTCGTCTCGGCCTGCCAGGACCACTCCTCAGCGAAAGGGTCAGACAGCAGTGCCAGTGTTGCTGTGTGGGAGAGGGGACAGCCCTTCGCAGCCCTGCAGTGTCACTGAGCCTGCAAACACGGCTGCCACAGGGGATCCCGGTGCACAGCCAGGCTGTGGAGGCTCCACAGGACCGGAGAGGTGGGAGTCCTTAGGATACACATGGTTGTGCAGCTTCTTACCTGGTTATTCATCTGACCTTAGAGCACCTGGACGTATGGGTGTTGTGGATAGCATTATCACATGTACAGCCCTAAAGATTGGACTCTTTTTTTTTAATATTCTTGCCTTCCAGGAACAGTGGTACACAGACCAGTTCTACTCCTCCTAGAAAAACGTTCAGGAATTACTCCTGCGTAGTGTGGGCAGCGTGTATGGTTGGGTCTCACTTTCTGTTACCCTCCTCAGCCTGTGATTTTGTGGGTAGGGAGGGGCCTTAGTGACAATATTCCAGGTGCCCTTGGGCAGCTGAGCTTGGCAGTGCTGGGGTCACTCCAGGCACTGCTGGAAGCCCTGGATCCTGTGGGGATCCTCACTGGTGCCAGTGGGGCTGAGTGCTGCACAGGTGCCCTGTGTGGAGCTGTTCCTGCCTTGCCTGCTGTGCACATCCTATTTGCACTGGCACACCATGAGCTTTACTGTTCCTTTTTCCCAGTAATAAACCCCAGGCACGAGGTTCTGCATTTCTTTTTGTCTCATGGGCCTGGAAACACGATGTGCTGAGTGTCTCCAGAGCCTGACTGCAGCTCCAAATGCTCCAGCAGCAGCTGCTTTGCTGCCAGCAGGACCTAGAGCCCGTGGATGCAGTCTGACCCTGCATGGGCTATGTGAGGTCAGCACAGAGGGAACAGGCAGAGGAGTCCTTGGCCCAGAGCTTTGATTACTTCCAGCCAGGGTCATGTAATTTAAATACAGATTATGCAAGGTACTTATGGACTTAAAAAGTATCCTGCCCTGCTCCTGGAAGGCCATCAGGCCCCTGATCACCTCCAGCCCCTCGGGCATTTGCCAGAAGCCAGAGGCTGGTCCAAGCCAAGGGAGCCTCGTAGTATGACCAGGAAGGGGACATGCAGTGCAGGGTCATCGTTGTGTCTCTGGCAGATCCTTTGCCTCTGACCCCACAGTAGGGCCAGGCCAGACATGTCCTGGCTCCAGCCTTTCTCCCTGGACACTCCTCAGATGCTTGGGGAGAGTGGAAACAGTGTCACTGTCCCCACTTTACAGGGGTGGAAATGCTTGCATGGTGATGGAGACACCTGGGTCAGGGAACTGACCTAAAATGCACACTCTTAAAAAAAAAAAAAGGCTGGTTTTACTCCATTTCCATTGCCTGATCCTAAGAGAGAGAGATGCAAATTAAATTTGGCCTTGAAAGAGCCAGAGGGAGGCAGGAGAGGTGCCAGAGGATACAAACAGGCCCTGGTAAGGGATGTGCGTTGGCAGACACATGGAAGCAGGGAAGAAGGATAGCATGGGCAGCCCTGGGCACAGGCAGGGAAGGCAGGAAGGGCTGGATGGGGGACAGCATGAGGTGGCCCAGCTGTAGGGGCTGCAAAGCCTGCAAGGAGCTGCCACGTGCCTACAGCCCCTCTTCACCAGCTCCCGTCGCAGGGGCCTGGCTGGACACTTGCCCGGTGGCAAGAAACCAGGGCTCAGTGAGGGACAGCAGCCATCCCAGAGGGGCTGGAGGTGGGCCCTGCTCCTGCTGGGCTCCTGGGAACACCTGGACCCTGCTAAGGCTGGGTTCTCTGGCACAGAAGACTCTGGGACCAGCCACGGGGTGGCAGCTCAGGCTGGCTGACTCCTGATTTTTTTTTCCTCTTTCCTTATATTTTTTGTTAAAAAGACAAACCTTCTGGGGCCCCCTGTCCAACTCATGGGCATGGCAAAGGTTCTGTGCTTCCCCTGGCTTGTCTCTACCCTGGCATGGCATTCAGCAGCATTTCCAACTCCACTCCTGCATTTTGCTGGCTTCCGAGCCCACAGCCTGTCCTTTGGAGGGGCTGCAGGCAGGATAGCTGCTTCCAACGAAGGGTCAGGAACCTCTGTGTCTCCCCAGAGGAGGCAATGCCCCTGCAGATTTCATCCAAGCAGCACAGGGACATGGGTAGGATGTCCCCAAGTCAGGCAGGCTCTTGGCAGAGCAGGTCACTGGTCTTCTGAGCCAGTGGGAACAAACTCCGTGTGTTGNAGGCAAGGCAAGGCAAATGCAAAGGCAAAGGCCAGGCAAGGCAAGGCAAGGCAAAAGCCAGGCCAGGCAAAGGCCAGGCCAGGCCAGGCAAGGCAAGTCTCGTCTCGTCTCGGCCTGCCAGGACCACTCCTCAGCGAAAGGGTCAGACAGCAGTGCCAGTGTTGCTGTGTGGGAGAGGGGACAGCCCTTCGCAGCCCTGCAGTGTCACTGAGCCTGCAAACACGGCTGCCACAGGGGATCCCGGTGCACAGCCAGGCTGTGGAGGCTCCACAGGACCGGAGAGGTGGGAGTCCTTAGGATACACATGGTTGTGCAGCTTCTTACCTGGTTATTCATCTGACCTTAGAGCACCTGGACGTATGGGTGTTGTGGATAGCATTATCACATGTACAGCCCTAAAGATTGGACTCTTTTTTTTTAATATTCTTGCCTTCCAGGAACAGTGGTACACAGACCAGTTCTACTCCTCCTAGAAAAACGTTCAGGAATTACTCCTGCGTAGTGTGGGCAGCGTGTATGGTTGGGTCTCACTTTCTGTTACCCTCCTCAGCCTGTGATTTTGTGGGTAGGGAGGGGCCTTAGTGACAATATTCCAGGTGCCCTTGGGCAGCTGAGCTTGGCAGTGCTGGGGTCACTCCAGGCACTGCTGGAAGCCCTGGATCCTGTGGGGATCCTCACTGGTGCCAGTGGGGCTGAGTGCTGCACAGGTGCCCTGTGTGGAGCTGTTCCTGCCTTGCCTGCTGTGCACATCCTATTTGCACTGGCACACCATGAGCTTTACTGTTCCTTTTTCCCAGTAATAAACCCCAGGCACGAGGTTCTGCATTTCTTTTTGTCTCATGGGCCTGGAAACACGATGTGCTGAGTGTCTCCAGAGCCTGACTGCAGCTCCAAATGCTCCAGCAGCAGCTGCTTTGCTGCCAGCAGGACCTAGAGCCCGTGGATGCAGTCTGACCCTGCATGGGCTATGTGAGGTCAGCACAGAGGGAACAGGCAGAGGAGTCCTTGGCCCAGAGCTTTGATTACTTCCAGCCAGGGTCATGTAATTTAAATACAGATTATGCAAGGTACTTATGGACTTAAAAAGTATCCTGCCCTGCTCCTGGAAGGCCATCAGGCCCCTGATCACCTCCAGCCCCTCGGGCATTTGCCAGAAGCCAGAGGCTGGTCCAAGCCAAGGGAGCCTCGTAGTATGACCAGGAAGGGGACATGCAGTGCAGGGTCATCGTTGTGTCTCTGGCAGATCCTTTGCCTCTGACCCCACAGTAGGGCCAGGCCAGACATGTCCTGGCTCCAGCCTTTCTCCCTGGACACTCCTCAGATGCTTGGGGAGAGTGGAAACAGTGTCACTGTCCCCACTTTACAGGGGTGGAAATGCTTGCATGGTGATGGAGACACCTGGGTCAGGGAACTGACCTAAAATGCACACTCTTAAAAAAAAAAAAAGGCTGGTTTTACTCCATTTCCATTGCCTGATCCTAAGAGAGAGAGATGCAAATTAAATTTGGCCTTGAAAGAGCCAGAGGGAGGCAGGAGAGGTGCCAGAGGATACAAACAGGCCCTGGTAAGGGATGTGCGTTGGCAGACACATGGAAGCAGGGAAGAAGGATAGCATGGGCAGCCCTGGGCACAGGCAGGGAAGGCAGGAAGGGCTGGATGGGGGACAGCATGAGGTGGCCCAGCTGTAGGGGCTGCAAAGCCTGCAAGGAGCTGCCACGTGCCTACAGCCCCTCTTCACCAGCTCCCGTCGCAGGGGCCTGGCTGGACACTTGCCCGGTGGCAAGAAACCAGGGCTCAGTGAGGGACAGCAGCCATCCCAGAGGGGCTGGAGGTGGGCCCTGCTCCTGCTGGGCTCCTGGGAACACCTGGACCCTGCTAAGGCTGGGTTCTCCGGCACAGAAGACTCTGGGACCAGCCACGGGGTGGCAGCTCAGGCTGGCTGACTCCTGATTTTTTTTTCCTCTTTCCTTATATTTTTTGTTAAAAAGACAAACCTTCTGGGGCCCCCTGTCCAACTCATGGGCATGGCAAAGGTTCTGTGCTTCCCCTGGCTTGTCTCTACCCTGGCATGGCATTCAGCAGCATTTCCAACTCCACTCCTGCATTTTGCTGGCTTCCGAGCCCACAGCCTGTCCTTTGGAGGGGCTGCAGGCAGGATAGCTGCTTCCAACGAAGGGTCAGGAACCTCTGTGTCTCCCCAGAGGAGGCAATGCCCCTGCAGATTTCATCCAAGCAGCACAGGGACATGGGTAGGATGTCCCCAAGTCAGGCAGGCTCTTGGCAGAGCAGGTCACTGGTCTTCTGAGCCAGTGGGAACAAACTCCGTGTGTTGGGCAGGGTCATAAAAGCCACTGCTTTTATGTCAGGGTTGAAGCAGGATTTTTTGCTTTTTAGCTGTTGTTTGCAGTGATGCCTTGCAGGAGAATGGCAGCTGAAGATTAATTTGTGTCACTGCTCATTTCTGTTCTTCATCTGTGTTGGTGCAAGTGCAGCCTGTGTACTCCATGCTGTCCCCTCAACATCTCTGATCAGGATCTGGTCCTCAACCTCAACATGTCCATGGGCAGTGATGGAGCTCCTAGGAATGCTTAAGCAGAGCAGTCCTGCTCTGGCTGCCCACTCAGGGTTGGGTCCCCAGAAGAACACTCCATCTCAGAAGTACTCCTGGTATCTCCCTCTTCCACCTTCCTGCTCCTCTGCAGGCTGAATTTTGCCCCTGATGTTGTGGGACCCCACAAAACAAAGATAAATCTCCTCTGGGATGATGTCTGGAGGGGCATCACCCTCCCAAGAGGGATCCCACAGGATGAGGAGCTCCTCTTGGTGCCTGTGGGACTGTGATGAGGCTCAGGGTTGCTGATGGGAAGGAAACGTGAGCAAGACCTGCTGCCCTGGAGAGGTGTTCCAGGATCAGCGTGAGTCCTGCCTTGAGTGAAGGGCAGGAGCTCCCCATCCCTGTTTCTCCAGGCTCTGGATCCCTGCTTGGGAATGGGGCAGTTCTGAGCTGTTCTCTGCTCCAGGCTACTTTTTAGAGGCCCTTTGAAGGGCTGCTTGACCCTTCTGGCCACTGTTCCCTTTGCATGGCCACAGGGACCATTGACAGAGGCTGCCCATGGTGCAGCAGGTGGACACTCTCCGGCCTATCCACGGAATCCCGGGGGCCTCTGATCCTCCAGCAGCCCCACGCCTGCCAGCAGGGACCTGCCCCGCCGCAACCAGAGCTGCTCCGGGGAGTTGAGGGTGAACCTCGGCCGTTGTGCCCCCGGCAATGTCACCCGCGAGTGCCCTCGGCTCCGCAGGGCGTGGCACTCGTGTGTCACCTGGCGGGGATGCGCAGGTTTGCCCGTGGGTTTGCAGTCCCCGGCGCTGCGCATCCCCCCGCGGGACGGGGCGCACGCGTGAGCCGCTGCTTTCGTCTATATAAGGCCGGCCCGCCGTCCTGGCCCCGCGGCCCCGGCCCCGCCGCATTCTTCTGCCTTGTATGGGCCGGGCCGGGCCGGGCCGGGACCCTGGGCGCGCCCGCCCCGCGGAGCCGCGTCCCGCAGAGCCGCGACGGCAGCTCCCGCACATCCCGCACATCCCGCAGCTCCGGCAGCTCCCGCAGTTCCCCGCTCCGCGACAGGTAAGGCGGGGACCGCCCCGGGACGGGAACGAGCGGCCGCGGCCGGGAGAGGGGCGGCTCCGGGCGGGATGGTTCGGGAGGGATGGAGCCGAGGGGATCAGGGGGAGCAGCTCCGCCGTCCCTCCACCTCTGCGGCGCTGGAGCTGGTGCCGGGGTCAGCCCTGGGGACGGGTCGAGGTGGCAGGAGGATCCCCGGTGTGCCCTGCCGGGCATCCTGTACGCGGGCAGCCTCTTGCCAGGGCCAACAGGAATGTCCCGGCAAAGGCAGGTGAGGATTGGTCCTGAGCCAAGCTGTGGGTAACTGTCTGCAGTGCCTTGGAGCTGGGACATCCTGGCTTCCCCAGAATGGCGTAGCTGCAGGAGCAGATCCTGCTGCCCATGACTTCACCCACCTCTTCATCTCTGGGACTATTCCAGTCTGGAACATCTGCTTTTCCTCCAAGTCCTTTTGCTGATGACCAGAGCCAAGATCTGGATGCATGCGTGACAATCCAGATATCTCCCCAGTGACCTGGGAGCAACTTCAGGCATTAAGCTTCTTTAAAGCAGAAAAGCTTTATTTAGCTCATTTCCTTCAGCCTTGAGCACAGAGGGATGTTGCGTTTTGTTTAGTCTTTCCCATGAAAACTTGAAGTCCTGGTGGCTTCCCTCCCAGCATGCCCTTTTGATACAAAATGTTTTGGCTGTGAAAAAAACTCGAAAACATGGATATGCAGGAGAAGGCGGCGGCCAGAGCTGAATTCTTTGGAGTGGAACATCCCCAAGTGTTAACAACCACCGCTGCTGACCAAAGATGGTTGGGTTCCTTCAGTCGCTGGAATTTTTTTCCTCTCTCCCTGGCAGGCCCTGTGCGGTTGTAGGAGGAGTTTGTGGTCACTTCCCCCCTCCGAGGCGCTGCAGCCACATTCCCCTGCCGAGGTGAGCCCCTTAATTCCCCAGGGAAAACAGCAAACTCCGGCCAGGACACGTTATGCTGATTGCCCGGGGCAAACAGCAAACTCCGGCCAGGACACGTTATGCTGATTGCCCGGGGCCATGAAGACCTTGTGCCTGTGGTCCGTCTCTAGGCCTCCCTGGGCATACGAAGGTGCTGGGTGCTTTGCACATCGAGGGTGTCTGTGCCAGGACTTCTCCTGGGAGGCTGCAGAACTTGTGCTTTGGAAGGGTTTGTGTGTGTCACATGGTGAGGTCCTTGTCTCCTAAACTTGGTGGGAAGCAACTAGTCCAGAAACCATCTGCTGAACTTGCAGCTGAGCCCCACAGCTGTGCGTGGACCTGGCCAGGTCCCCAGCGTCTGGTGGAAGCTGGGGGAGGGCTGAGATGAACTCTGCACACTTCGCTCTGACTCCCTGATGCTGCCCTGTCCCTTCCTCCCTGGCATCAGTGCTCGTGGCTGCGGCTGGGCTGGAGACACAGCCCAGGGCTTGGGGTCTGCTTTCCTCTCACCTTCAGGCTCCCTTTCCCACATCTCTAATAAGGCCATAAAAGGAGCAGAATGGCAGTCATCTCCATTCCTGCAGTGTCGAGTGGGTTGAGGATTCCTCCCACAGCTCCCGGAGCCTCTGCTGGCAGTAGGGCTCCCCTGGCACCAGAAACCCTTGTTGGTGAAGCTGAGCATTGCCACATCCCACGGGCATCCTGAGCAGGGCTGTGCTAGAGGAAAGGGATGGTTTAACAACAAGTGAAGCAGGGAAGATGAGCTGCTCCCTGCTCCCTGCTTCAATGCGACACCTGGTGAGCAGCCCTGGGGCTGGGAGAGGTGCCTGCGGATGGCAAAGCTTTATGGGTGGAACGATGTCCAGGCTGCTGCAGTGCCCTGCAGCCTCCTGTGCCAGGGGCACACAGCATGGCACCACCTCACCCTGCTGGCCCTCGTGCTGCTCTGGAGGAGGGATGGGACCTGCTGCCTGTGTGGGGCTGCCAGGTGGCCGTGTGTGTCGAGTGGCCAGTGCTTGCCCACCAGTGAGTGTGGCTGCCTCGTGGCTTGCTTGTCCTTGCAACTCACTTTGGGAAGCGGCGCTGGGCAGAGGTTTGACCACAGTCCCCCCTGAGGAGCCAATGTTTGCCCTGCAGGAGTGTCCCTCGGGACAGCCGGCTGTTGGAATCACTCTTTGCCACTCTGACCCAAAGCATCCAGTATATTGTGCCTCTGGCTGCCAGGATCTTGTGGAGGAGCTGCTGGAGCAGATGTCCTTGCCTGGCTGTGCCAGGCATGGCAGGGCAGTCCCACTGCAGCCTCCTCAGCACTTCCAGAGGTGGCTCCTGCTGGAGCAGCTTCTGAGGAGCCACCCTTGGCACCCTTAGTAGCATATCCTGGGGGATCATAGCTTCGGGATACATGTGAACACCCCAGGGGATAGGCTGCTGCCTCTGCTGGAGGAGCTGCCCTGTCCCCTGCCTGCCACTCGTCCTTTGCGCCACCCAGCCTGTCACAGCCCCCTCAGGCCAGCAGTGAGCTCCCGCTGGGATAGTGAGCTGGAGCAGCACGGGAGGATCTGCAGGGGAGTGTGGAAGCAGGATGTGGAAGGATGGGGCTGGGATGGGGCTGCCTGCCCTGGCAGCACTGCTGTGTCCCTTTGGCCTGTCCCACCCTCCCCAGCACAGCCAAGAAGCAGCACCAGGATGGAGTTGCTTGCTTGGTTTTTACCAAGGAGGAAACACATGGCAGTTTATATTTCTGATAACTGTGGGTCCTTTCCTCTTTCAAACTAAACTGTTTACTAATTTATGAACTCTTTAGGGCAGCCCTGTGGCCCCTTGGGTCTGGCTCTCTGGTGGGAGAGGCACAAGCCTGGTGGGAGATCATTTTCCCTCCACTGCAGGAGGCTGGAGATTGTTTTGGCAGGAGCAGTGGCAGACGGACAAGGGAACAAGGGCAGCTGGTGACGGGGTGAATTGGGGACCAGATCAGTGTGTGACTGTCACGGTGTCACCCAGTGCTGACCTCCTTGGCTCTGCTGCCCGGGATCCACAGTTCCTAGGCTGGAGCAGTGCTGGGATGGGGCTTTCAGCAGGGGGTGCCAGGAGCAGGACCTGTGTCTGTGCTTTTCCCTCTTGCTGAGGAGGAAGCTGGAGGTTTGGTGGCTGCACCATTTGTCTGAGCTGAGTCCACCCCAGCACGCAGGGCATTATGGCCAGGCATTCCCTGCAATGCTCCTGGAACTAGGTTTTTGGGAATCCCAGAAAGCATGGCTTCAAGGACCAGGGGAGCGTGGCCATCAAACCCTTGTGCAGAGCAGGGACTGCTCCAGCTGAATCAGGTCTTGCTGCAGATCCCTGCACAGAATCCATGCACAGGAACCTTTCCCCATACTGACCCAAAAATCTCTTCCCAAGTCTCAGCCAGCCCAAGACGGCCGTCAAACAGCAGAGAGGAATGACTGAGCTGGACCTTGGGACTGAGCATCTTTCCAGAACATGTTTTGGATCAAACTGCAGATCCATGTGCTGTCAAAATTGTACTTAATCCTGCTAAAGAGCAGTGTCTCTGTAGAGAGGGTGCCAAGTTGTGCTGCTGTTGGTCACAGTCAGGGCCGGGTAAATATTTGGATAATATTAGTTCATGTGGTGAGAGCAAAACTCCTGCTTATTTCTATAGTCTTCTGTTAATAATTCTACTAATAATTTTATGTGTTTTGAAAGCTGAGCCCAGTGCCATCGGCCAGCAGCAGAGCTTTTATTTCTGGCTCTTACTCAGCCTGGTGGTGTGGTGGTGTTGAACTGAGATTCCCATGCTGCTGCTGTGGGACATCACTGGCCCACGCCCCCTGGGGGTGTCACTGGTGCTCGGTGGTGCCTGGCCTGCTGCAAAGAGCTTTGTGGTGCTGGAGGAAGCAGCAGGCACAGATGGACTGGGGGATGAGGTCTCCTGCTCACCCAGTGTGGGCACAGCTGGCCTTCCCAGTCCTGCTGCTCCCCTTGGCTGGCTGGTGACAAACATCTCTTTTTCTGGTGGGCACTGGGAAAGGATGGAGGGTTCGGGGGATGTGAGGTGGTTTGGTGGCTGCTGTCAGGTGCTGGGGTCAGCACAAAGGACGGGGCTGAGGGAGGTGTGGATTCCATCCTGGAATGGGGGGCATATAGGGGGTGAGGGAGGATTCCTGGGGACATGGGGCATGTCCCCTGTAGATGAAGGGTCCTGCCTGGGCTCAGTGGTTGCTCCCACAGTGGCATGGGAGCCGTCTCAGGATGTGGGAAGAGTGCCCAGCCCCCTCTGAGCTTGGCTGGTTACCAAGCTGTGTGACACACCAGGTGTGTTGGGCTGTGATTTGGCACTGCCTGATGCCCCTGGAATGTCCTTCCAGCACAGCCCAGCTGCGGGAACCTGGAGACCACAGCAGGCTGCAGACCTGGCTGGTGGTCCCCTGCCCCACCCCCTGCCTCTGCTACCCCTTGAGAGAGTGATAGCAGGA
Source organism: Nicator chloris (assembly GCA_013400495.1). Taxonomy (NCBI): domain Eukaryota; kingdom Metazoa; phylum Chordata; class Aves; order Passeriformes; family Pycnonotidae; genus Nicator; species Nicator chloris. Next base: position 142,263 of record WAAE01016445.1, on the reverse strand, counting down.
GGGGAAGGAGAGAGCTGCAGAGTGGGTCTGGTGTGGGGAGGGCAGGGGAAGGCTCTTTGAAGGTTGTTTGCTCTGCTCTGGTCCATGCCACCACCAGGGGATGTTCGCCAGGTTCCCGTGGTCCCCCTAGGGTCAGCACTAAGGACGTAGCTGGGAGCAGATTCCAGAGCAGATCCCAGAGCTGCCCACTCAGGGTGCCCAACTCAGCAGGGACAGTCCTCCTGCAGCTCACTGGCGTGTCTCATGCAATGGGATATGGCTCCTGAACCGCTCCATCCCAGGGCACTGATGAGGAGCCCAGGTCCTGCTGCCCACCAGGCACAGGGCACACAGAGCACAAGACTGATTCTCTGCTCTTCCACCATGGAATCCCTTCATGATCCATTAATTTGCTATTGCCCCTGCAGCTGCTCCCCAAGCCAAGTGCTGGCCAGGAGGAGGCCCAGGGCTGTGTGTGAGGGAGGAATGGCTGCGGCACAAACACGAGGGCTCGGAGCAGTGTCCATTCCCTGGGCTGACCTCGGGCCAGCCTGGCCCGCAGGACCATCCCAGCCTGTCCCACAGGCCATGCTGGGCTTTGCTGCCATCCTGCTGGGCTAAGCCTGGCAGGATTCCCCTGGGACAAACCTGAGCATCCTCCTCTCCGGCAGTCTCAGAGGTTGCTGGGCGAGCTGAGCTCCCGTTGGAGCAGGGTGTCCCAAACCCTGACTGCATGCCTCAGTCTGGCAGCGTGGGGACACCACCAGCCTCCTGCTTGGAGACTGAGGGGGCCTGGATGCCATCCTGGGGTGGGAGTGGGCTCTCTGCTCCAGCCCTGTTCCTGCTGGGGGCCCCAGTTCCAGCTGGGCACAGCAACCCCCATCTTGGAAGGACCAGGTCTTCCTGCTGTTGTCCTGCCTCGGTGGTGCTTGGGGTCCGCATGGTCCTTGTGCCATTCCCCATGGGACACACACTGCCCTAGCCGTGTCCCCAAAGGTGGGTCTGTCCCACTGCTGCCCCCCCTTCTCCTGGGGCTGCTTGGCTTCTCTCCTGGCTCTGCAGGCCTCCGAGGTCAATGGTCTTCCCATGGGCTCCCTGGGCAGGGTGTGGGTCACCAGGACAGGGAGGGCAGCAGCAAGAGGTCTTTGACCCACCGGGCAGTGGGATGGATGGATTGATGGATGGATGGATGGACAGATGGATGGATGGACATGGGAAGCAGCGGTGTGTGAGGAATGTGCCCGGAGCAGATAAGCCCTTTGTGCTGGGTGCTGGGGCTGCTTCTGCGCTGTGACACAGAGGGTGCGAGGATGACCCACCAACCTGGCAGCTGGGCTGGGCCTGGAGAGCCTGCCAGAGTGAGGAGGGGTGGAGGGGCATGGCCACAGTGCCTGAAGTGCCGAGACATCCATCCCCATGGCCCCGGGACGGGCACCCAGCTAGGTGCTGGGCTAGGCATCTCTCCCTGTGGCCAGATGTGCAGAGAGGACATGCAGCAAGTGGGTTTGGGGGCTGCCTGCAGCCCTGGAGGACAGTGCTGGGGAAGGGGTGTCAGTGAGCACTGCCTGTCTGTGACTGCCCATGGAACTTGTCAGAGCTCAAGTCCTGCCCATCTCCATGTGTGACCCTGTGACAGTCTCATCTCCCTGTGTTGCCCAAGTGTGTGACTGCTGGGGAAGCTGAGGCACAGGACCGGAGGTGCCAGGGGCAGTGTGTCCCTGCTCTGGCCCCCTGGCTCGGCCTGTCCCCAGCCCTCCTGAAGCTTCTGCCCCCAGGTACTCCCCCAGCCACCAAGATGTCCAGCAAACGTGCCAAAGCCAAGACCACCAAGAAGCGCCCCCAGCGCGCCACCTCCAATGTCTTCGCCATGTTTGACCAGTCACAGATCCAGGAGTTCAAGGAGGCCTTCAACATGATCGACCAGAACCGTGACGGCTTCATCGACAAGGAGGATCTGCACGACATGCTGGCTTCCCTTGGTGAGGACACCCTGCCCCCGTGCCCCCGCAGGTCCCTCTGCCCCCAGCACCACCTCAGGAGCAGGGAGAGCTGCAGGGTGACCTCGTGCCCACACCCAGCGTTGGACACTGGCTGTGCTGGGATGCCTCAAAGCCGAGGGGGGGATTTCTCTGCTCCACAAACACCTTCTGACAGAAAGGGTGTTTGTGAGGCGTCCGAGGGCAGCAGCTCTGTGTGCTGCTCACAGGCGCACTCATCGGAAGGGAGGACACCCTTAGGGCTAGAGAAGCTCTACCCTGGGAGCAACCACCAGCTGCAGCCATGGAGTGTTTGGGAAGTCTCACCCCAGAATGTCACTGGGGCTGTCCCATGTGGAACAAAGCCCTCCCGTTGCTCTGAGCTGGGCTGACAAAGGCTGGTCCCTGTGCTGGTGGGATACCTGGACTGGTTGAGACTTGCAGGTCTGTCTGCCCCAAGCTATTCTCCTTTGCTGCAGACCATGGCTCCCTCCTCCCACTCCCAGTGGTACCTCCACTGCGCTTTGGGAGGTCTGTCAATGATTGACCTGGCAGCCAAACCTGTTCTGGAAGTCGTACCTGACCCTGGGAGGGATCTCCCTCCTCCCAGGGAGCTGGAGCTCTGGGAGCAGAGAGGGGCCAGCACTGGGGGCACAGACCTCAGCAGAGCAGCTGAACCATCCATGGTGCACCCATAGTGGGAGCAGTGCTGGGGACGTCAGCAGCACGAGGCTTGTGTGAGGACATTGCTGCCCCTTTCCTCAGAGTTGTCAGGGGGATGGGAAAAGCCATGGGTTTCATTCCAGTAACCCAGGAGAGATACTGAGGGGGAGCACTGGGCACTGCAGAAACTCCCTTCCCATGTTCATAGGGTGGGTGAACAAGAACCAGCAAATCAATTTGCAATGGATAAAAGCCATTCCAGTTGTTTGCATGGGCTGACTCCGGGGATGAGAGCTTAGGGAGCAGGGCCTTGCATCCACCCCCTGCCTGTGTCCCACAGGGAAGAACCCCACTGATGAGTACCTGGAGGGGATGATGAGCGAGGCGCCGGGGCCCATCAACTTCACCATGTTCCTCACCATGTTTGGGGAGAAGCTGAACGGCACCGACCCCGAGGACGTGATCCGCAATGCCTTCGCCTGCTTTGACGAGGAGGCGTCAGGTACAGCACAGCCCCTCTGCCTTGCAGCCAGCACCGCAGCTGGGCCACACCCTTGGGAACAGTCCCCAGCCAGCTCCAGGGCGGGGTGTCTTTGGGAGAGGTGGCCTCCTGGTGGCCCCTGCTAATGCTGTCCCCTGCCCTCCTTGCAGGCTTCATCCACGAGGACCACCTGCGTGAGCTGCTGACCACCATGGGGGACAGGTTCACTGATGAGGAGGTGGATGAGATGTACCGGGAGGCGCCCATCGACAAAAAGGGCAACTTCAACTACGTGGAGTTCACCCGCATCCTGAAGCACGGGGCCAAGGACAAGGATGATTAGAGCCCAGGGCCACCCACCCCTTCTGCCTCATCCTGTGCACACCCCCTGCCCCTTGGCCCCCCTTGCTGCCCCACAGCAGATTCTTACCATGGGAAACACCTCCCAGGACCATCACCCTGCATCAGGACACGCTTGGAGGGGACACATTCCCATCAATGTGCCGCTATGTGCCCACCCAGCCCTCCCTTCCCATCACCTCTCCCGCCCACTGGGTGCCCCAGCCTGGCTGTGACCACCCCCCAGCAGCCGTTAACCCCCTCAAAGCCACCATGCCACTAATAGCAGGGCTGAGGTGAGCATCTCCTGCTGACCTGCAGGGATTTGGGCTGGCTCCAGCTTGAGCAAGCCCCATTCAGGGCCGTAGCACAGAGGAAAAGCCTCTCTCCCTCTCCTCCCACACTCCCCCTTCAGGAAAGAACCCCCACTTTGTTCCTCCTCGCTGGCTGTTTTATGACTTTAGAGCCTGAGATCTGAGGGATTTGGGAAGCTGAAGGGGTGTATAAAGCCTGCTGGGTGTGACAGATGTGTGCTGTGTGTGCCTGCCGCGTGACCAGTGCCATGCTGTGCCCGGGGGTTTGGGAAAGTGGGCTTGGGCACTGCACCTCCTCAATGTGCTGCCATTGTCAGCCAGGGCCCCTTCCAATGGGGCAGCCTGTTTTTGAAGCCAGATTGCTCTCAAATGATGTATAATCAGCTTGAGCATCATTTTCTGCCTTAGCTGATGGGCTGGAGGTTGTTCTGCTCGGCCCCCGTGTCAGCTGAGAGACAATTGGCAAGGTGCCAGCCATGCTCCCCACATCAGCTGGTCCAGGGTCCCAGGAGCTTGGCCACCCTTCTGTGTCACCCTGGATGGGTGGGGGAGCAAGAGACAGAGAGGATAAGACATGGGGAGGGGATTTGTCCCCTTGGTTTGGCTATTTGTCACCACCCTGATAAGGGTGTGGGAGCATGGGGAGCTCCTACCTTGTGAAGCTGTGGTCTTAAAATGCTGCTTGAAGCCTGCCCTGGAGGGAGGCATGAGTTCCCAGCAATTCTTTATTTAAAATGGGGGGACCAACCTGCAAAACCTGGTGAGGGCATAGTGCATGGCAGAGATGCTCCCAGTGCTGGGAAAGCTTGGAGCTGTGGGAGCTCCGTGGGCATATGTTGGGATCAGAGGCATCAGAGACTTGCCAGACCCTAGGTAATGCTCTCTCACCTGGGAGATGATCCATGAATGAAAAGCTTCTCATTGGTCTCAGTGCTTCTACTTTGAAGGCACTACCAACACCAGGAAAAAGGAGCTAAATTGTCAGATGTGAAAGGGCTGAACCTGTGATCTCCACAGAGTTCCCCAGGGTCAGGGCTTGTGCTCTGCTGCAGCAGCTGCAAACCAGCCCACCTCCAGCCTCATGGGTACCAAGCTTCTTCCATAGTTCTCTGCTGTACCAGGGAAAACCTACAGTTCTCCCACTGCCAGAGAGAATTCCCAGGCCTGAAGGCTTCTGGAGGCCTGGATGCTTCATAAAACCTCCTTCACTGGGACACCCAGCAAAGCAAACATCCACAGGCATCCCTTTGGGGCAGAGGAGCTGGTGCTGGAGCTGTGGACAGATTGGCTCCTGGGGCAGCTGCATCCAGGAGGGATATTCAGCCCCCTTGACCTCAAAGGATCACCTCGTGTGACTGGCCCAGATTCTTGCAGTAGCAGGAGTGGGATGGACTCACAGCTGGTCTGAGCTGGGAGCTGCCACAAGCTCCAGCGTAGGCTGTCAGAGGTGCTGCCTCAAGCAGCTGCCAAAACTGCTCAGCCTGAGCTGCCTCTTCACTGGTGTGGCTGTGATGGTACCGTGGGACTTTCAACCCTGAGGCAGCAAAGCAAAACAAATTTGTTATTGGACATTGGGGTAGGACATCCCTCTTTATGGAAAGAGTAAATAAACTTATTCCACTGGCACAGGTTTCCCAGAGCAGCTGTGACTGCCCCACGCCTGGAAGTGTCCAAGGCCAGGTTAGACAGGACTTGGAGCACCCTGGGATAGTGGGAGGAATGGTCCCCTCCAACCCAAACCATCCTGGGATTTGATCAATGTATGAAACCCCAAAACTATCTGGTCTCATGTGAACCTCATGAAGTTCAACCAGGCCAAGTGCAAGGTCCTGCACCTGGGTCAGGGCAGCCCCAGCCCCAGCACAGGCTGGGGGCTGGGTGGGTTGAGAGAAGCCCTGGGAGGAGGACTTGGGGTAGTGGTGGTGACAGATTGGATGTGACCTGGCCATGGGCACTGGCAGCCCAGAAAGCCAAATGTACTTGGGCTGTGTCAGAAACAGCAGAGGCAGCAGGTGGATGTGACCTGCCTAGTTTCAAAGGTATTAAATAGCAGCAAAATAAAGACATTCATTTCAAATGTGTTCACTTGGGGCAGGGGGGACACAAAGTTAGGTGAACCTTTTGGTCAGTCTAGAGGAGCTGCTCTCAGTGCTGAAGTGTCTCCTGAGCTCAGGGGGCCCCTCCTGTGTGTCACTTTGTGCCCGTGGCCCCTGGGGCTGTCCCTGGCCCCAGCTCCTCTGCAGCCTCCCCCCAGGTATTTATCCCCTGGGATGAGATGCCCCGAGCCTGCTCTGCTCCAGGCTGGGCAGTCCCAGCTCTCTCAGCCTCTCCTCATGGCAGAGATGCTCCAGTCCCTCCATCACCTCCATGGGCCGGTGCTGGACTCTGTCCAGTCTGACCCTGTCTCCTGTACGGGGCAGCCCAGCTCTGGGCCAGCTCAGACACAGCTCCCAGTGCAGCCCAGGACTCCCTGACCCCAGAGCGTTTGCTTTTCTCCAGTGCTATGAGCTCCATCCTGGTGTCCCCACACTCCTCTGGCCATGTCCAAGATGAAGGTTAGAGGAACATCAGAGAGGAAAAGGGTACAGCAGTGCCTGCTGAGAGAGGGTCTGTCCTGCCCTCTGGCCTCCAGGAATGAAACAGAGCAGAGCTTCCCCATGGGAAGGGGCAGCAGGAGATGGGGGGGCTGCAGTGCCCAAGAGAGGGGCTCCAGTGCTGGAGCACAGCTCCTGGGACCAGTCCTACTGGGGGAATCCCAGCCTGCAGCAGGTCCACTGGCCCTGAGCAGGGAGCAGGACCTGCTGCTGGAGCAGTGGACCTAAGGGCAGAGTGACAGCAAACAGCCAGCACAGCCAACCACAAATCCAATTGTTCATGTTAGAAATGCAGATTGAATATCAGAGGGTGGGCAAAGGATGGAGAGAGCCCAGTCTGGGAAGTTTCCATACCCTGGGAGGCTGTCTGGTGATTCCAGCATCTCCCTGGTGTTCCAAGCATCCCCCTGGGAGTTCCAGCTTCCCCTGGACTTCCAGCATCCCCCCGGGGTTCCCAGAATCCCTCTGGGTTTCCAGCATTCCCCCTCAGGCTCTTGTTGGCTGATTGTTGTTCAAATTGCTGAAGTTTAATAGTATTACCATGTCAATGGGCCCGGGCAGGGCTCAGCCTAGACAAGCTCTAGTGGGAAGGGCAGGGAGATGCACCACAGCCCCTTCCCTGGCCCCTCATCCCAGAGGCTCCTCACTCCCCAACAGCTGGGAGCTCTCTGGGATGCCAGGCTGGGCTTGCCCAGGGATTTAGGCTCCTTCCATGCTCTGCTCAGGCACACAATGGGGTTTTTCGAAAGCTGCTTCCACACTACCAGTCCAGGGAGCAAAGGCGAGTGGAGGGATCCAGAGGGGAGTGCTCATGGCCCAGCCCTGGGTGGGTGGTTAAGCCCAGCGACCATTTTCCGGTTGTCTCGATTTGGTGGAAGACTAAACCGGCATTTTCCAAAAGGTGGGAGCAAAAGTAGACTGGTCAGGAGGACAGTCTTGCTTGAGCACTGTGGCTGACACAGACCCCAGGCAGCGTCCAGGCCGTGTCTGGGGTGGTCTGGGGTGTCATGCACCAGGCTGCAGAGGGAGCAGAGGGGGCAGGGTGAGCCCACTCTGCCCTGGTTTGTGAGCAGGAGCCAGCCTGGCGTGAGGGAGGCCAGGGGATGCTCCCTTCCCTGGAGTGACCCTGCAGAGGGTGGGAGGTGCTGCCACGGCTCCCCACGCCCCACCTGAGCTTCACTAGGCCCTGCTGCCTTGGCATTAATGCAGCAATAGCAGGTTGGGGCACAGTTCCACTCAGGTCATGGAAGATTTAGAAGCAACAAAATAAATTATTTAAGGAGTTCTCCTTTTTCTTTTGCTATTTAATCCCTTATTGCACCACACATCCTGCTTTTCCCAGACCAAAAATCAACTATAAAAAAAGGAGTTTTGTAGATTTTTTTCACTACATGAAGGGATTCCCACCTTTTGCCCTGCAAGCAGCAAAAAGGGGAGGGAGGGGAGCTGCAGCACAGCCTGCAGAGGTGGTGGAGCCTGGGAGCAGGGAGCTGCCCCTGAGGCAGGGTGACATCAAGCCAGATCTTCGTGGGGAGAGGTGGAGCAGGACCCGGTGACTTTCGGGGTGCTGTGCCCCAGCAGCACGTGGGCCCCTGGGGGATGCACACGCGTGTGCTTGGCCTGGCAAGGATGAGCGTGGATGTGCCCAAGACAGGGGATGGACATCCCAGAAAGGACATCCCCAAGAGATGCCCCCCCAGACAGGGGTCTCTCAGCGGGCAGGGCTCTGGGCTGGCTGCAAGACAGGGTTGTCTTGCCTTCCCATGGTGGCACTTTCTCCATCACAGGCACTGGAATGTGGCACCACTGCTCACAGCAGCTCTTCTCTCTTCTTCCCACTGATGAAGACACCAGTCCAGGAGACTCATGACGGACACATCTCCTTGGGCTCCACTCAGTACCTGGCAGAGGGTGACAGTGCAACCCAGCCCCACATCACAGAAGGGCACAGAACTGTGGTGGGGAAATCCCATGATCCTGGACCAACAGCACATAAATGGAGCAATTTGGTCTCCAAAATTCCAAAGGTGACCTTGGGCTCTGCTGTGGAGAGGAGGTCATGGAGAGGCACCGCGAGAGCAGAAGGGCTTCCAGAGACCTTGGCCAGCCTGATGGCCATGGCACAACAAGGATTCCACCTGGTTCCTTTTCCGTCACCACCATTGCTTGGAAACACCCTCCTCTGTTATGGGAGCAGTGATGTGCTGGGCTTCTGATTTCCCATCTGGTAAGGACAAAATGAAGCACTGATGGAACTTCAGGGCGCTCTGAGGTCCCCAGGGTTGTCACCCTCACCTGCCCCTGCAGCTCCTGTCCCAAGGCCTGTCCCTGTCCCCTGCCCACAGACACCGGTAACCCCTGGGGCTCAGCTACAGAATTCAGCCGGGGGAAGGAACTTGGGCAGTGCCTTGTCCGGCACCCCTGTGTGGATGTCCCTGGGTGAGAGCTCCAAAGTGGGTGTCCCTGGGTGGGTTTCCCCAGGTGGGTGTCCCCAGGTGAGCATCTCTGGCTGGGTGTCCCTGGGTGGGTGTCCGCAGGGTTGCTTGTCCCCGTGTGGGTGCCCGTGGCTGGGTGTCCCCGGGGGTGCCCCTGTGCGGGTGCAGCTCCGCGGGGGGAGTTCCGCGGGGTCGGGCGGGTGCGGGGGCTCCGGGGCTCCCTCTGTCCCTGCCCCCTCCCGCCGGGGGCCGTATCCGGCAGCGGGGCCGAGCCCGGGGGTGCGCCGGCGCCAGGTACCGGCCGGGACTCCGCGGGGCCGGGGGGGGCGTCGGGTCCCGCCGGCGCGGGACGCGGGGGCCCCCGCGCCCGCCGACCGCCGGCGGCGGGCGCGCCAGGGCCGGGGCCGGGGGCGGGGGGCCCGGCGAGTTCCTGCCTCCTCGGGAACAAAGGGAACTCTGTCTCGGCATCTGTCACTGCCGCCCACCCAAAACTTTCCGCCGCGCCCGGCTGCCCGCCGGCCGCCGCGGGACGGCCCCGCACCGGTCCCGGCACCGAGACCCCGGCGCGGCCCATGCGAGCGCCCAGGCGGCGGCGGCGGCCCGGGGGTGAGCGCAAAGATGGATCCCGGGGGGCGCGGGGGGAGCGGGGCGGCCCCGCGCCTTTGTGCGGGACGGAGCGGGACGGGCCGCGCCAGCGCCTCCCGAAGTTTGCGGGAGCCGCGGGCGGGCGTCCCGCCCGCCCCCGCTGCAACTCGGAGTTACGGAGGAGTTTGCCCGGCCGGGGATAACTCGGGGCCGGCGGCGGAGTGCGGGGTCAGGGCCGCTCTCCGGCTCCTCTCTCCTCCCGCCGCCCGGGGGGCCGCGGCTGCCGCTGCCCCGCTTTGTGTCGGCGGCTCCGGCCCCTCGCCGCCTGTTGCGGCCGGAGGGGCCACGGGGCCCGGCCCGCAGCGCCCCGCTCCACCGAGCCCCCGGCCCGTGACAGCCGCCCCCGCCTCCATCCCCGCCGCACAATGACCCCGCGTGGTTCCTCTCCCACTCTCCANTCTGCCTCGGGATTCCCCCCCAGGCGGGCCCAGAGGGAGTGAGACCCCCCCGTTGGAGGCGAGGGGAGGTCGGTGGGAGGCCCCTTCCCCTCCCCCGACCGGACACCGCCTGAAGCTCCCTTTGGTTCCCCCTCTCCAGGCTTCAGCCAGGGGGGTCCCGCGGGCAGCTCCACCATGTCGGACAGTGACCCGGGGGACGAGGACGGCGCCACATCCCCTGACCCCTCGCAGTGCAAGAGGAAGAGAAGGGGCAACCTCCCCAAGGAGTCGGTGAAGATCCTGCGGGACTGGCTGTACGAGCACCGCTTCAACGCCTACCCCTCTGAGCAGGAGAAGCTCAGCCTCTCGGGCCAGACCAGCCTCTCTGTGCTGCAGGTAGGAGCCAGCCCTCACCCTCTGGGGACACTGCCGTGGGACAGGAGAACCCCACTGACGATCCCAAAGGACTGAGCAGGCTGGGATCAGTCGCCACTGAAGGGCAGTGAGGAGGCGAGGGAAGGGATGTTGGAGAAGGAAAGGCACCTCTGTGAAGGGAGGGTCTCTTCTGGGGAGATGTCTGAGCCCTGGGGACCAGCTCTGCTGGAGCAGAGCATTTTGGCTGGCTGGAAGGTGGAGGGATTGGAGTGGACACAGGCTGAATACTGAGTTGTCAGTAAGAGCTGCACAGGTGGGATGGTTTTGGGGGATGCTACTTTATCCTGTTCCCCTGGAGACTCCCAGCAGAGGCCAGGATGACCACCCCCTGCACACAGAGCTGGGCAGAGCACAGCCCTGGGGCTGGGCAGGGCCAGGAGCTGGACTTGATGTTCTTTGTGAATCCCTTCGAGCTTCAGGATATTCTGTGATTTTAACCAGAAGGGAGAGGCTGGGCAGCGCTTTGAGCCCCCTGGGCTGTAAAGTGCTGGCTGGCCCACCTGGCCCCAGTTACACCAGCTGCATTAAGGGGAACCCTGTCCAGGAGTCTCCCTGTCCTGCTCCTAGCTGTGGGCTGATGTTCTCCATGTGGCACCATGGTGGGTGCCCAGGCAGGAGCACTGGGCAGCAGTGGGGGTGAGCAGCGCTTGTCCTTCCCACTCTGGTGTGGTCCCTGCCTGTGTTGAGGGTGTCTGGGAGGGCCTGCCTGCAGCTGCTGTCCCTGTGCTCCATGCACAGGCCTGGTGCCCTGGGCCCCGTTCCCCTCTCCCAGCCTGGCAGGGTGTGGGCTTCACTCTGTTTTCTGGATCTGGGGTGAAGTGAGGTGCAGGGCAGCAGGCAAGGGCCAGTGGGTTTGCTCCTCTCCTGGAGCTTCCTCTGCACCTCTGGCTCCTCTCCCCGTGGCTCAGCACAGTCCTGTTCAGCTGTCCCAGCCCGGACACCGAGTGTGGGCAGGGGCTGTCTGCTTCCCCTTTTCCTGGCCAGCAAGGCAAACCTGCTCTTTCATTTTAGTGTGTTTCTGTAAGTGTTGGCTGTGCCACAGAGTTGTGTCCGGCAGCTGCTCTGGGGACAGGCTGGAGCTCCTGGACGGGCTTAAGGCTGAGTGTCAGGGGAGCAGTGATGGGCCTGGGGCTGTAGGAATTGGGCTTGTTGTGGCCCAGGTTGGCATGACAGTGCCTGGCACGTGGGGGTTGCCCCAGGGCTCGGGTGGGACTGGCAGGTGCCAAGCTGTCAGTGCCCTGAGCCCCGTGGGACCCTGGAGGGAGTCGGCACATGCGTGGGCTCATGTTGAGGTGTGGCCCTGCTGTGTGCCAGCTATTGTTTGTCCCAAGTGACCCCCACAGCCAGAGTGTGCCCCCTGTACCCACTGGACAGGGGGTCCCAGCCCGATGGCATTTCCCAGTGCCAGCCGAGGGCTGAGACCGGGATTTCTGCCAGTCTGAGGGGATGCAGCAGGAATCCTCTGCCTTTTGGGGTGGAGGAGTGGGACACCCCATGGTGTGGCTGTGGGATTCAGTCTGTGATGCTGAGTTGACCCCTCCAAAAAGCCTCTGGAATGCAGGGCTCTGCCACAGCCACTGGCCAACACCCTCGCCCCCCACTCGAGCTGTTTCCTTGTGCACCCCCCTGCCTGCTCCAGTGGCCTGATCACTGGCAGCCAGGGATCAGGGAGAGCAGGAAGCCCTGTGCCCCCCTTGCAGAAATTCCAGCACTAGGGAAGTGGCACCTGCTCCCACTGAGGCTTCCCAGACAGCAACAGGTTTCCAAGCCTGTGCCCTGCTGTGGGATGGATGGGCTTTTCCTCCCTGCACAGGAGATGCTGCTCTCGCAGTGCTGGGGGGACAGACGCTGCCCAAAGGGACAGAATGGGGTGTGCTGGTGGGAGGGAAAGGGATGGCCATGATTTAAAACCAATAACTGTTTCAGAGCCAGAGCATGTCCCAGCTCTGTGACAGTGCCTGCTGTCACAGTGGTTGTGTGTGCCTATCTCCATGCTGCATTCTCCAACAGGAATTGAATGCTGAAAGGAGCATGGTGGTTGGGACAGGCAGGCTTTTGTGGGGTTCTCAGCACTGAGGACTTGGGCTTTTTATTGGGAGTCTATCTCTTTGGTTGGGGATCACAGTGGTGGGTAGCCAGGATCATGTCAAGGGGACCACAGCATCACAGGATCTTGTCGAGGGGACCCAATTAAGGCTTGCAAGAGAGGGGGTTTGCAACAGAAGAGGGAGTAAGACTGGTGTATTTGAGGGTTTTAATGCCAAATATTGTCTTAAAGAAAAAAATGACACCTGAGATCGTGCTGTGATTGAAGTTGTGGCAAGTTCTCTCTCCTCAGGGGAAATATTTTCCATAGCTGTTGATTTAGGAAAGATCAGACTTTTTTCCCCCCTTGATTTATTCTCTTCTAATTGTCTTCTAGGAAGATGGCAGTTATTTTAATGTAGCATTTTATATAAAGATGCTGAAACAATCCATGACAAAGGGCTGCCAGACGTGCAGCCTCTGTGCTGTGCAGATGTTTGGGAGAGCCTTTAGCGTGAGCTGTGACCCTGCTCGTGGGCAGAGGCACAGGAAGGTGTCTCTGCTGCCCCATTCCCGCCCCTGTTAAGGGCTCAGGGGATGCAGTTCCATCACCTGATGGTTTATAGGGTTTTCCATCCGTGCTACTCTCCTGCCATCCGTCTGCTCTGGCAGCCTCCGTGCTCCCATTCGGGTTGGCAGCGTGTTGGCACCGGCAGCAGTGTGGAAACAGGATGGGTCACCTGGAGAAGGAAAAACTGTCCCCAGGCCGGGGACCTGCAGGGTGGGCTCTGAGCTGGCTCTGTGCAATGCCATGACCTCTGGCTGGGGAATGGTAGGAGCTGTGCTGTACCTGCCTGCAGCTGGGACCTCGGGGCTGCAGTGGGGGCACAGCACTGAGCTCGTCCTTCCCTGGGGGGCAGCTCTGCTCGGAGCCACCGCAGCTCCCGGGGCTCCGGGCAGTGCTGCCGTGGCTCGGGGGTGGCTCAGCCCCCGGGCTGTGCCCGTTCCTGTGCTGCGATGGAGAGCAGGAGCCGTGGGGCACAGTCCCCCAGGGGGGCTGGCGGGGCCGGGGACAGCCGGGACAGGGCGCAGGGAGGAAGGCGCTGCCCCGGGCAGGCGGTGCCAGGCAGGAAGCAGCCGGCGTTGGGGTTTCCGTGGGTGCCAGCGCTGGTTGTGCCTCTCTGGAGCCCCGCGGGAAGGAGGCGCAGGGCTGGGGGAAGGGGGCCTGTGGTAGTCCGGGTGTGTGGGAGCTGCTCGCCTGTTCTGGGGGAGCCGCTGCTGGTTTGACCCAGGGCTGCAGCCCCCCGGCTGACCCGCCGCGCCCGTCTCTCCTCGCAGATCTGCAACTGGTTCATCAACGCCCGGCGGCGGCTGCTCCCCGACATGCTGCGCAAGGACGGCAAGGACCCCAACCAGTTCACCATCTCCCGCCGCGGGGGCAAGGCCGGCGACGTGGCCGTGCCGCGGGGCGCTGCCGCCGGCTCCGGGGTGCTTGTGGTGCCGCCCGCGAGCGCCTCCAAGGTGCTGTCGATGTCGGTGTGCCCGCAGGTGCTGTGCCACCCGGCGCGGGCGCTGGCCGTGGTGAGCGCCCACAGCCCCGAGTGGGAGAAGCCCCCCGGGCCCGAGGCCGTGCCCAGGGCGGGCGCGGGGCCCGGCGGCAGCACCCTGAGCCTGCTGGCGCGGGCCGAGGCGGGCAGCCCCACACCCGGACTCTTCAACACGCCGCCCCCGACGCCCCCTGAGCTCTTCGGGGACGACTTCAGCAGCTTCCAGCTGCTGGTGGAGGTGGCCCTGCAGAAGGCGGCCGAGCTGGAGCGGCAGCGGGGGCAGCTGCCCCTGGCTCCCCACACCGAATCCCCTGGAGCCTCCAAATAACCCCGGGCCGGGTCCCGCAGGGTGCCCTTCCCCGGGGGGAGCGCGACCCTCCCGGCCTCCGCCTCACCCCCACAGCCCATCCCAGGAGCGGCTCCTGCCTCCCGGGGGCTCTGGTCTCTCTCGGCAGCCAAGGCCGCAGAGGAAGGCCTGTCCCATCCCGCCATCCTCCTGATGGGAGATGCCCTGGCTGCCGAGGACGGTGCCCTGGCTGTGCAGGGGACCGTCGTGCCCAGACCTCAGCATTGGCAGTGCCCTGTCCCTGCCATACGGCTGGAGAGGGCACTGGAGCTCTCCTGCAAAACCTGCTGATCTCTTCCTGTCCTGCAAACAAGGGTCCAGCCAGCACCATTTCTTCAGGGAGACAGAACCTATTTTTTTAATGCCAGTGTCTATTTTAAGGACTGTGGATGAAGAGCTTTGTCTCCCAAATCTCTGATCTTCTCCCCCTCCTACTCTTCCCTCCCAGCCCCCCTTTTGTTTTTTGGGGGCCTTTCTGTTTCCCGGTGCTGGCCAGGGGCCCTGCCTTGCCCAGGGAAGGGCAAAGGACAGATGAACTGGAAACATGGAGTCTGTGGCATTTTATCATGGAAAAAATAGGACCCTCCTCTTCCTTTTTAGGTTGTTCTGGATGCTGCCGGTAGAAATCTCTGTGGTGCTCTTTAGCAAGTTTTATGTTGAAACATTTTCCCTTTAACTGTGATTTATGACATGATTATTACTTTTTTATTTTTTTTTTTTTTAAATCTATAAGCATTTCCACACCTTCCCTGTGTTCCCCTTGAGTTCATGCTGAATGTGTGCACGCTGTGCCTGGAGCAGTGAGCGCGTGGCCAAGCCTGGGCAGAGCTGAGACTGTGAATTTTGTACCCGACTTAATTTCCTTTTTTTTTTTTTCCATAAAACCTTTGGAAAGAGGCGCGGTGCGGGCACGGCCATGTGCGTCCTGCAAGTGGAGCGCGGGGTTCCTGGGAAGCAGCGCTGGGCAGGCGGAGGATGGAGATGTTGCTCCCTGTCCCTTCCCCTCCCAGCGTGGCTGTGCGGTGCTGGGGACCTCTAGTGACAAACTGGCGTGTGCTGGGAGCGGCCGGGCCTGGGTGGCTTTGGGGCTCTGGGGCAGCTCCTGGCTGGGCGTCGCTTGCTGTCGCTGGCTGCTGGGCCGGGGTCAGGTGTCCTGTGGGATGTGAGTTAATGTCTGTGCCCTGTCCCGAGGAGCACTAATGCCGTCGGTAATTAGCCAGATGAGTTGATGACTAGAGGGGGTAAAGCTTCAGGACTGGGAGCTCTGTGGGGCTGGGGGAGAGCACTGGACAGAATGGGGCTGGAAGGGAAAAACACTGATTTGGGGGACTGGTGTGTTCCCACTCCCCATTTCTTCAGAGGGAAGGTGCCAGGGGAGAGGGTGCCATGGGAAGGCTTCCCAATAGCATCACCTTGCAGGTGCCCTGTGCAGTGCTGGGGTGGCACTGGGGTGGGTGGGTGCCCGTCATGTGCCTCTCACCCCCACCTCCATTTCTATGTCCAGCCTTTGTTTGTCCTTTGTCTGCTTTCCAGCGAAAGTCCTCATTTTTTAGGACTCCTTCTTTCACCTTGTCACCCCCTGCAGCTCTGTCCCTTGCCCTGGGGGATGGAGAAGCTGTTTGGCCTCCTGCTCTCCTCTTGCCCCAGACAAACTGAAGTTGTTTCCTTCCCCCAGGGCTGTGCCTGTACCAGGGGCTGGTGCTGCTGCCCTGAGATGGACCAGAGAGTTGGGAGGGCAGGAGTTATTGGAATTAAATTTATGGAGAAATAACAAACTACTGTAAATATCTTTTTGTTTGTTTTTCTATTGTCAAATAAAAGGTTTTTTTAGTTTTGGTTGTTATTTTTAAATACGAGCTGTGTGTCAGAGTGAACTGTGTCATTTGTGGGTGCCTCACTTGGTTCACCACCACCAGGAGAAACTCCTGGGTCACCCTGGAGTAGCATCCAGGTGTCCCCCACTCTCCATGAGCTGCTGGGGCTTTGTGCTTGGGGTGAGATGTGGGATGGGGCACATTCCCAGGGGGAGTGGGGGGCTGGAGCCAGGGCAGGGTCTGCCATTCCAGCTCAGGGGTCTGCACTGTGAGAGGGGGTCACAGCTGGGGACACCACAGCTCCTCTGCCCCTCCTGCAGCTCCAGGCAGCACCTCGGTGCTTCTGAGCTGCAAAGGGCCCACGCCTCTGGCAGGGCCTGCGGACCCCCCAGCAGGTGCAGCAGAGCCTCGGGGACCTGCTCCCACCAGCAGAGACCAGCAGCTCCCAGGGGCTGAGGACAGCCTGGGGACACAGGGGTCACCCGGGGGGAGGCACCGCTCTGACGTCCCCCCACGCCCACCTCCATCGCCTCCCAGGGCATCGGCTGGGGCTGGCAGTGCTGGGAGGGGTCCTCCAGTGGGAGCCCCAGCCCTGTCCCAGCCCTGCAGGCCCTCAGGCTCTGACCCGGGCACACAGAACAGCCTCATTAATGTAACACTCCTATTTCCCAGAGTGGTTTGGGTTGGAAAGACCTTAAAAGACCGTTTAGGCACAGCTCCCTGCCATGTGCAGGGACACCTTCCAGTATCCCAGGTTGCTCCAAGACCTGTCCAACCTGGCCTTTGACTCTTCCAGGGGTGGGGCAGCCACACCTTCTCTTGGCAATGTGTGCCAGGGTCTCCCCAGCCTCAGAGGGAGGCATTTCTTCCCAATATCCCATGTATCCTTGATCTCTGTTAATGTGAAGCCGTTCCCGTGCCTTGCCCCAAGTCCCTCTCCAGCTCTCCTGGAGCTCCATTAGGCCCAGGAAGGGGCTCTGAGGTCTCCGCGGAGCGCTCCCTTTTCCCGCTTGAACACTCTCAGCCTTTCGTACTTCTCACGCCACTGCCAACCCTGCCCCAGAAGTCCCCATGAGTGGGTGAGGCTGCGGGACCCCTCCCTGGCAGCTGTTCCCCATCGCTGGGGCGGGGCGCGCCTGGGCTGTGCCCGAAACAGCGCAAGGAGCGGGGACCGCTGCGCATCCCGAGGGTCCCCGAGTCCGCGCTTGTGGCCGGAGGCAGCGCGACCACCCCCGCCTGGATGGTGCCGGGAGCCGTGTCCTGCGATGGCCCCGGGACAGCCGCTGCCGCGCTCTGTGCGGGGACCGGGCCATGCCCAGGCAGAGCGAGCCGAGCCGGCGCCGCGGGGGATTCCCGTGGATTCCCGCGGAACGGGCACTGCGTGGCCGGGCCTGGTCCCGGGGAAGCCGCGGAAAGAGCCGGGAGCGGCTCCTGGCGCCAGGAGAGCGCGGGGCTGCAGCGCCCGGCCGAGACGGGGACAGGGACACGGACATGGGACATGGAGACAGGACAGCGGACACAGACCCCAGACACGGACGGGGACATGGGCCACAGACACGGCACACAGAGGCGGGCACAGCGCCCTCCGGCCCTGCCTGGCGGAGCTGGACACGGAGCCACAGGAGGCCACCATCCTGCGCTCAAGCCCCGCCCTCTACCAGCAACTCACGGCCATTCGCCGCAGCGGCACCTAGTGTGCTGTGATTGGTCGTTAGAGCCCGGAACTACTTTTACACACGACCTCACCCCCTGTTTCCACTGGGGGCGGCCATTTTGTTCCACCCGCCATCTTATGGCAGGGCGCAGCCATTTTGTTAAACGTCACGCCGCCCTGTGATTGGCAGGCAGCCATCTCGTGACACCAGCGTCCCCACGTGACCTCAGGCAGCCCCATGATTGGCTGCCCCCGTCCTTTGGGCTTAGAATAAACAGGTGGATACAAGGAGTGGGTATGAAATTATTTATAAAAAGGGTGTTAAATATCTACAACGAATACTTCTCAGATTTATAAAAGGCACGTTTAAATATGTATAACACGTTTTTGTACATATGTTACACATATTTCTATGTATATAGAAGAATGTAACTCTGTACTTGTATATGTATTTTTATATATGTAGGTGAATTCAAAATATTGTATTAATTATAAGATACAAAACTATGTTAAATTTAATTACTTTTTACCGCTTTATAAATTCACTTACATGTTAAAATATAGGCACATATATATATATATATACACACACATATATATATATATATACACACACACAAGTCCACATTATATAACATCATAAATATTAGGAGCAAGCCCAGCCCAGGGCAGCAAGGATCATTTGACCTCTCCGTGAGCAGCAGCTTGGCAGAGTAAATTACAAAACAAATAAATTAACCCCCACAGTTCCTCGGTGTTCCCCCTTTCTCTGCCAGACATCCCTAAAGCTGCATCTTTACAATCTGCCCCGAAACCTGACAGTGCAACCCAACAATGTCTCTGCCCCGATAGAATCTTTAGGTTTGGGAGAGGCTGCCAAAATGAGTCCCAGCTGCTGCCAAACCCCGACATGCCCACCCACCCCCAGGTGCCACTTCTACAGCTGGGGACTCTCCCCCTGCCCTGGGCAACCCTGACCACATTTTTCCACGAAGGACTTTCCCCCAATATCCAATTTACATCCAATTACCTATCCAATTGTAAGCAGCCAAATGAGGCTGCTTCCCCTTGTCCCCTGGGAACAGAACCTGACCCCCCACCTCCAGCCCAGCTAACCTTTGGGAATTGTATGACTGGGGGCAGAGACCTCTGAGAGCAGCTTTCATGGACAGCCCCAGACAGCACACAATGGGCAGCAGGCATCATTCAGGATTTCACTTTTATTTATTTCTTGCCTTCTGGATCACCAACACTCTCACTGAAACCACTGGGATTCCACCTCCACCCCCGTGACGGTAGCACACAATCTCCCAACTTGTTCAAACATGAAGAGAAAAAAAAAAAAAAAAGAAAAAAACAAATGCCCAGCGAGATCCCTCAGGATGGGACAAAACCTTCAGTGTGAGAGGGTGGCAAAGAATCAGGGGGTGGCAGCTCTGGCTCTGAGGAGCCAGACAGGAAAGGAGATCTACAAAGGGGGAAAAAAAATGGGCTAAAAAATATTTAGCAATCCTTCCTCTACCCAGAGAGCAGGGAGATAAGGAAAAAATAGTCATCTGCTTACACACAGGGTATATATTTTTACACACACTTGGACACACATCTAGATATAGTACATGTAAAAATATATGCTATACATCTGCCCACCCCTGCGGCGGCGTGGGCTGGATCCGTGTGTAGGAATTACTATACAGGTACTACTAAGTGTGTATGTGCATATGTACACCCCCTCCTCCTGGACACACTGACCCCACAGCCCCTGCTGCAGCAGATCCTCTCTCCACCATCCAGCCAAGGAAGATGGTGTTGGAATGTGAAGAGGAGGGAAATCAAAGTGATGTGGCTCGTGCTCTGTGGTCCTTCAGCTCCGCTCCTGTGCCCAAAGCAGGGTCCGGCTCTCGGGATCCCCTGCGCCAGATTTATTGCACTTTTTGCTTCTGGGCTGCATTTCAACCCCACATTCCATAGCCCTGGCGTCCTCTCCCTCCAATAAACTGAGGATATGGCCCCCTGTGCCCATCCTCCCCTACCACAACATCCCCATCCGAGAACACAAAGCCCAGGAGGCTGCTGGCTGGACAGGGCAGCAGGAATGACACACCACAGGTGTTCTCTGCTGGGACAGGGGCGTCCGGACACGGGACCTGAAACCATGCAAAGAGTGGGACAACGGGAGCAGGAGGAGGGAAAAATAAAGGATGAGAAGGGTAGAACAGATCTGAGGAGGAGGAAGAACACAGCATGGCAAGTGCTCAAGGCTTCATGTTTTCTTGTCCTCTTGTAAACAAGCTAATAATTCTCATGAGATAGAACAAGTAAAAAGACTGAAGTCCCAAGTCGAGGGGCTGGAGTTCCCAGGAGTCTGTCCAGTCCATTCAGCAACACCACAGCTGGGGAGAAAACGAGGGGCATTTTTTCTTTTTTAATTTTTTTTTGTTTGTTTGTATTTTTTGGGGTTTTTTTTTTTGTTAAAATCTTCATTACTTAAAGCTGAGAGAGAAAAAAGCCAACTCAGGAGCCCTTTTCAAGGATGGCTCATTGTCTCTAGACTGAATAAATCACACCAGTTTCGAGAGAACCTTTTTTTTTCCATTTAATGACTTATAAAAGCCGCGGGCTGGCCGTGGCCGGGCTCAGAGGCGGGTCTGGGCCTCGGGGACGTAGATCTCAATGCTGTCAGCGCTCTCGGTGGCCGAGTTCTGCCGCACGGATGCCGCGCGCTTGGCTGCCATCAGCCGCTTCCGCGCCTCCTGCCGCTGCTTGTCCGAGTCGGAGCCTTTGTCCCGGCTCAGCTGCGATTTGGACTTGGCTGGCTTCTTTGGCACTGGAGGGGGTGGTTTCTTCTCTTCCTTTAGGGAGACAGTAAGGAAAAACCCAGGTCTGATATAAACGTGCGCAGCTGGGCGCCGGCTTGGCCCCAGCCGGGCCTTGCTGGAGGGACTGGGGTCGTGTCAGAGAGAGCAGCTCTGCAGCAAGACGCCCCTCCAAATCAGCTGCCCCGGTTTCTACAGGGAGACATTTTGCATTTCATGGAATCACAGAATGTCCTGAATGGGAAGGGACCCACAACAATCATGGAATCACAGAATGGTCTGGGTTGGAAGATCATCCAGTTCCACCCCCTGCCATGGCAGGGACGCCTTCCACTAGGCCCTGTCCAACCTGGCCTTGGACATCTCCTGGGATGGGAGTCCGTGATCCAGAGGCTGATGATCCACAACCAGGACCATCAAGTCCAACCCCTGCACGGACACCTGCAGGACACCCTGTCCCTGAGAACGCTGTCCAAATGCTCCTGGAGCTCTGTCAGCCTTGGGGCCGTGCCCATTCCCTGGGGAGCTTGGTCAGTGCCCAGCACCCTCTGGGGGAAGATGCTTTTCCTGTTACCCAGCCTAACTCTCCCCTTCATGCAGTTTCCATGGTACAGGGCTCCTCTGAAGTGGCCTGGAGTTCAGAGATTGTTTGGTTCAGCTGCAGCTCAGAGCACAGCACAGGCAGCATGAAGACACAGCTTGATGTGGAACTGCAAAATTTTAATAAGCCACCCTGCCCTGAGCCACAGTCCTCCCTTCCCCTATGGCAGAGCCAGGAAACAACATGTAAAAAATACTGTTTTTTATATTACTTGGGCACCAGGGATAGTTAAATCCATCCACACAGTGCTAGGAACACTTGCGGCCCCTGCACCACTGCTCACCACTCTGGGCTCTCTCCATCCAACACCTTTTCCCCCTTGTACAAAAGTGTTTCCACCATTACTCAAGGAATGGCCTTGGTGCCTTGTGAGGCTGTGAGATGACAAGTGCAGGATGGCAAAAGCCCTTCAGAGCGTCTGTTTGCAGACAAAAGCAGACCTCAGGTACCCCAAATGTGTCCGACGTGCTCTGGCCACTCCCCAGTGCCCCTTACTCACCTTTCTCTCCGGTGTCTCTGCCAGTTGCCAGCTATTAGCTTTGAGGTGGTACAGCTCGTCAAACTTCATGCTAATGTCTTCAATGGACAGCTGGAGGAGATCCCAAAATCCAGCCAAGTCCTGGGCTGTGGGTCTGGGATTGGCATTAGGGTTCTAGAAGGGGAAGCATTAAAAACACCATTTCAGAAAGAACACACCCAGAAGAGCAGTGTGCACAGCCTCCTCACCCCTTTTATGTCTGCCTGCAACCAAACCCAGTGAGAACCCACAGGAGACACCGGCCCTTAAGCATGGACACACAAAGCCATCATTTACAGCCCAAATAATTTCTGCCAAGCTCAGGAGGCAGGTCCTGACTGCATGCCTCCTTACAGCACAGGAATCCTGAACTGGACACCCAGTGCTGGCACTAACCCCGCAGCAGGAACCTCCAAAAGCAGGTGCCCACGGTGGCAATCAGAGCAGCAACACTGGTTTCTTACACAGAGACCCTGATTTCAGGAGGGAAATAATGGAAATCGATAGCCAGCCCTGATGCCTGGATATGCAGCACTCCAAGGAGCCAAACTGAGCTTTCATGAGCAAAATTATTTTGCTACATTTCCAACCAAAACAATCTGAAAGCATCAGTACTTCTCAGGCTGGGTTGAAAAATTTTAAGTAGCTTAAGTTTCTTCCAAGAACAGGATTTTCCCTGTTCCCAGACAGCTGAACCACCACAGACCCTGGAAAGCATGGGATCAGATCCGAGCAGCTCACACAAAGCTCTGTTGTCCGGAGACAAGAGAGCTCAGCTGGGATCAGCACTTCACCCCCTCCTGCTCCTCAAGTCTCTCCAAGATTATTTCACATCTAAAGGGGAATTCACCTCTGAGGAAGTCTGCAAAATCCATATTACCATAAAGCTTGAGGGCAAAACTAAACCACAGATGCCATCAATCCCCATTAGCCCAGGTCAGCTCCGAGCAAGGGCAAATCCCTGCATTCCCTTTCAGAGATCAATTCCCAGTGACCCGGGGACAGTGTCACCAGCCACACATCACATGCAAAGGGAGCATGTGTGGTCAAGAGCAGACTTTTCAAAAAGTCCTCCCTATCTGGCCCAGCCTCAGGGGTTTGCCTCATAAAGCCCTTCAGAAGTAGGAGGCACCTCTGTGCTAACCCAGCCCACCCCCGGCCTGGCACTGCAGGCTGTGGCTGTGCTGGCTTTGTTTTCACAGGCACAGCAGCCTGTTAACACCTGACCAAGTCCTTGTAGTGCTATTGAAAGAGAGGCACGCCCTCAGAAACCAGGAAAAAGAGATCCACACTCACCAAGTTTTGTTCACAGAGGCCGTGGAATTGCTGGAACTTCTGTGACATTAGTAACTGTGCACTGCCCACTGCACTCAGGACTTTTCCTAAGACTGAGTGGGACAAAAAAAAACAGAGAGGAAAGAAAAAGACCTGAGTTGAACAGATTATTAACTGTAGCAATGAGCTCCAGCATTTCTGGAGCTAAGAAACACTCGAGTCATCAGAACAGGAATTTCAGAGATCCTCAAGGCATCAACTGCTCTCAGGAACAAGATGTCCTGAAACTACATTTGTCTGCCATTGCTCCTTCTGGCAGGCCAAACACAGACCTGGATGAGGAGATAACAACACCCAAGCTGGCAGAGAGCTCCTTAAACTGCCCTCAGCCCCTCAGAGGAGCCACCAGCACCACCTCAACGAGGTCTGCTGGCACCTGCTCAGAGATCCCAGCCTGCTCTCCCAGCCCTGAACAAGGGAAAGGTGACACAGGGACCACTCTCCAGCCTCCGTGTACCAGCAGGGATTAACACACAGGCCAGGGCTTTTAACACCCAGGACTTTATGCTGCTCTTAATGGGTTTTCCAAGTAGCTTCTGGGCATGGACATGTTTCTCTGCTCATTAAAGGAAATACAGTCTATTTTCCCTTCTGGAGGCAGGTTCAGAGCCCCATGTGCCTGCAGCTGCACCACCAACAGGGACCACCTGAGTCCTGCCCCTGCTCTGCTGCTGCCCCTGAGCCTGCTGGGGAGATCTTGGCTGGATAGGCACACCCTGGGCTCTCCCACCCACCAAGGCTGTGGTTACACCATCAAGCAGCCTGCTCCTGGCAATCACAGAACAATGCCATGCAGGTCTTGCTGTCTTTCCTTGTCACAGGTGAAGCCAGGCCAGCCCCGAGGCAGGGACATCCCTGGCATGGCCTGTCGCCCTTGCAGCCAGGGCAGCACCTCAGGGAATCGCATTAGGGATTAGCTCCTGGAGCCCCAGCACTGACAGTGAGCTAAAACTGAGCCTCACCTTTGTTTCAGCTTTCTCAGGTTTTAGAAACATCAAAACCAGGCTCCACAGTAAGATCCTGCCCTCTGCAGCCTCGTCACCCACTCCTGTCACTCTGTATGCACCACTGGCATGATTCCCATTGCAAAAAGCCCAAGTTTTGCCAAGGCATTTGAAAATGGAGGAACAAGTCCAGCTGGGACTGAAATCAGGCCCAAAAATCAACTGGCCTCGTGTTCCCTGTTTCATGCTTCTGGTGTACCCAACACAAATTCAGTGAGCCTTTCCCATGTGAAGAAACCTCCTCTTTGCTATAAAGACAAGTTCATCAACTGAACTGAGCAAACAAGCTCCAAAGTTGTGCTCCTTCTGCCCTACTGCCAGCTAAGCTTTCCCCTGCCTGTTTGAGAGTAATGGGTGAGGCAGGGAGAGATCCCACAGCCTCCCTGAAAGCTTTTTCCATTTAACCATTTTTAAGATTAAATCCACTTAAGCTTTTAGCAGTTTTGAGTGGTCAGAAGCTGCACTATCCCCTGTATGTCTTTCATGCTGCATCACAGCATTACTTACTCTATTTGCTACAGGAAGCTACAATACCCTTTCCAAGGAAAAAGTGTTCCTTGTCCCATCCTCATCTCCATGTTCTGGCTCTGTGGGCTGTCAGGAACTTCACAGAACTCCAGAATGGTTTGGGAGGGAAGGGATGACCTTAAAGCTCATCTCATTCCATGGGCAGGGACACTTTTAACTATCCCAGGCTGCTCCAAGCCCTGTTCAACCTGGCCTTGGACACTTCCAGGGATGGGGCAGCCACAATTTTACTGACCCAATACTCAGCTCCAGCTCCTTCTTGAGGGAGGCGCTGCCGGGCTGCTGCCCACACCCACCTTCCTCAGAGAGACTGTTCTCTTTGGTCTCTTGGTCCATCTGGCGGCACCAGCCCTCCAGGCGCTCGGTCTCTGCCTGCAGCAGCTTCAGGAACCAGAAGCCGTCCCGCCGGCAGGGCCCCGGCTGTGCCGGCTCCGATGGCGACGTAGAGGAGCTCTCGAGCCAGGGGTCAGGAGGAGGGAGAGAAGAAGGCTCCAGGGCCGGGTCGTTGTTTTCTCCATAGGAGAGGTTTCTCTTAATCTGTGAGGGCTTGGCTGGTTGCCTGGTGGAGGCATCAACACCAACAGAGTTGTTGTGCTGGGGGCACTCAGCAAGGCTTCTCTCAGATGATTTACAGCTGGAGTTATTGGGCTCCTGCGTGTCAGAGTCTGTGTCCTGTTTGGAGGACATGCTGCGAGAGTGGCTGTTTCTGCAGAGATCAAAAGCCATCGTTCAACAGCAGAGCTCGGCCTGGCCGGCCTCCCACACCGACACCAAAATCCATGGCTACAGCAGAGCCTCTCCCTGCCCCTCCTCACACACAGACACACCACACACTCAGACAGACAGAATTATAAGGTTGCCTGCTTACTGCAGTCGGCCGTTCAGATGACAGGGCTGACGCGTGTTTATAATTACAGCTTGGAATTTTTTTATTTTTTATTTAATTTCGAGCTCCCATTGATTTGGCTGTTAGAGAAC
Source organism: Nicator chloris (assembly GCA_013400495.1). Classification (NCBI taxonomy): domain Eukaryota; kingdom Metazoa; phylum Chordata; class Aves; order Passeriformes; family Pycnonotidae; genus Nicator; species Nicator chloris. Next base: position 116,863 of record WAAE01016445.1, on the reverse strand, counting down.
AAGTGCTTTTTGCAGCAGGTGTGTGCTGTGGAGGAAGAACTCTCCGTGGGCCCCATTCAACACCACTCACTGGCACAAAGCAGGGAAGAAGGTCTAAGCACAAGTGAGGGAGGCACAATTTAAAATAAAAGGAAACTGCACAAGTCGCATCTCACTTACCGCCACTCGTCCTCTACCTGTACCCCGATGGACTGGAATTTGGTAGCTGGTGGAGGAGGCTCCTCTTTTGCCACTGGCTGAAGGCAGTCAACCTTATTGAACAAAAAAAAATACAGACAAAAACAGACACAAGAACTTGTGGCTGGAATCCATGTTAGTAGACCAGGAGTGTGCACACACAGAGAGCATGTTGACACCACACGGGAGGGCTGGCTAAGGACAAGCACGAGGCTACTGCTCAGCTCTGTTCCCACTTCAGGACCAGGGCTGTGTCCTGCCAGGCTGCTGCCACCACCTGTGCCAGGAGCTCTGGGCTCTGCATGGCTGTGTCCCCACGCCTGTGGCATCCCACACAGTCAGGGACCACAGCATTCGAGGGAGGACAGCGAGGTGATTGAGACTGATAGAAAAGCCTCTCTCCCAGGGACTGACACCCTCCATGGCTCTGGATAAGAGGGTTAGAAGGTTTTAGGAAAGAAATCCAGGTGACTTAGGAACCAGCTCAGAAAAGGAAAAGCAGAGGAAGGCAGTCAGCCTCTCCAGTGTCTTTCTCTCCCCTCGCTGCCCTTTCAGGTGTTCTGTCCCACCAGTCTTGCAGACAGCCCTTCACTGTCACCTGTACTGAGCTGGCCTTGCTGTGAAGCTGATGGAGAACTTGTTCAGCATACACAGAGTAACTCAAAGCTCAGATCCTGCACTTGGAGCTGCCTAAGCTCCCCTCTGCTGGTAACCAGCACAAGGGACAGAACCAGAGCTCACAGCCACCTGTAACTGAGAAACCTGTCCCAGACGAGGGCACAGCCCCAGTGGGTATATTTTGCTGACTAAAGCACAGATCTACACTAGTCACTGGGTTGTCATTTCACTGTGTTATCAACAGCTCTTTTCCATCGATTCCCACAGTTAAATGCTTCCAGCAAGGGAAGCACCAACCTGCTGGGAATGCTGGGCAGCAAGGAATTGCTCCCTCCTGCCTGCAGGCCTGGGACCATTTGGCACTGCAGCAACTATTCCCACATGGACATCAAGCAGAAGGGCCCACCTCCCAGGGGAGAATTGTCCCTAGAACCATGAGGGACGAGGAGCAGATTGATGGGAAGCAATACAGAGTACAGGGCACAGGCAGACCACCAGCAAAAGGCCTCTTCAGAGGGACTCACCCAGTTATCATGGCCCCTCTGCTCTAGAAACACTTTAAATTTGTACTAAAAGAGCTTAATCCTTTCTGGGCTGTTCAGGGAAAGTGCTGCTGTCTCTCACCCTGGCAACACAGGCAGTTACTCTGACATGGCAGTGAGTGTCTCCTGCTATTCTAAGTGAGCTCAGATGCACACCTGGTCACAGAAAAGGCACACGCGAAATGGATGGGGCAAGGACATTCCTGGGGACAAAGGAGAACAAACTATTCCATACTTGTATTCCTATAGACGATAGCTTTCTTTTGGGGATATTCTCCGCTTTAGGCTCCTCGTTAGTCAGAGTCCCTTTGTCACTTTTCAAAGTTGCATTTTTCTGAGGTAACTCTGGAGTGTCTCTGGCCGGAGTCACGACGCTGCCCCTGGTCACGCTGGGTGTCCTGGTGCTGTCCAAGCTGTCTGAGGAATTGCTGAGCCCTGACTGGCTGGTGACCTCACTCTTGTGGTCCTGGCTGTCCAGGTAGGTGTCCTGCGCCGACTCAGTGCTGCTCTGCACAGTGACAGAGATGAACGGCTTGGACGTGGTCCGAGGTGGGACGGGAGGTGGAGTCTTTTTATATGCCACTAGGCATGATGTACCTGCAGGGATGGAGGGGGAGAACAGAGAACGCAGGAGACAGGTTGGAGGGAAAGAGATATGGTGGAAGAGAGAGAAAAAGCAGGTCAGTCACGACATCCAAGAGAAGCCTCTGAGCAGCAGCTGGAGGCAGAGGTGCAGAACCAGCCCACAGGCAGCAGCTCACACCGGGGACCCACACCAAAGCATAGGGGAAGCCAAGGCAGAGCCAGAGCTAGCTTGCGAAAGAAGTCAAAAGGAATACCATGATGTGTGGAAATCTGGAAATGGAGAAGAGGGATAGAAAAGCCTCCCAAGAATGCTACAGGGTTTGGCAGGTGTAAGCCTCCACAGTGGGGAAATATTCTTTGGCTAAACCCTATGTTTTAGTGTCCTAGTACAGCCAAGTGTCTCAGCTCTTTGTCCCATCAGTTGACAAGTTTCAATGTCTGGATCAGGGTGATGGTTTTTCCTATAAAAATGGAAAGAAGCCATAAAATGTGTTAGATGTTGATGGCAGGAACACACATTTGAAGCCCCTGACAAGCCCAGCTGCTCCACACCAGAAGATAAGACATTGTCTGGATGCAACAGCTCAAGAGTGGTGAGGCTGCTACTCCATGGCCCCAGATCCAAGTGGCAGCAAGGCTGGACACATGTGCCCAGCAGACACAGAACACACATATCCCACTTGTAGGGATAGATATGTGGCTGGCCACATGAATCAGGACAGCAGCCACAGCCCCAACCTGCTCCTGTCTCTGGCTGGACAGGATGGAAGTCCACCAGTGAAAATACATGAAAAATACAAGTAAAATCCATGTGGATGCTGCAGCAGCCATGTTTAGGCTCTCAGTCTGCCCAGGATATACAAGCCCCTGAAGCCACAGTCCCACTCCAGCTGCTGTGCAGCCAGGACAGGCGGCACTGGGCAGGGCATGGCCAAACACACTGACCAGCCACCTTCCCACACACAACTGGCCCTTTATCCCCCTACCCCTGTACTCCCGCTCCTCCTTAAGTCACCAGATTCCCTTTTTTATCCTACCTCTGGTTCCTCCCATTAAGTCCTGTGCAACCCCAAACTGCTTTTCCCCTGCACCCCACAACACATCCCAGCCCTTGCCAGCAGCCTCCTCAGTCCCAGAGATCTGCAGTTACTCCCCATGTCACACCTGCCTCATCATTTCCACTGGAGCCAGAGCCAGTTCTGAGCATTCCTGGGAGCCACATTCCCTGTGGAGCAACCACAGAGCTGCCCCATGAGCCTTACTGACATTATGTGGACATGCCCGCATTTACACATCCCACTATTTACCACTTTAAGAGCTAAAGCTCCACTTCAAAGGAGGAACTAAAAGGGAGGAATTACAGAGGGGGAGATCTGTGTTTCCAGCAGCATTTCTGTGCCCAGAGATGCTGAGCAGCACCTCTGCTGCTGGCAGAGGAGAAGTGAGAGGCCTCTTCAGGGCTGCCAACCCAGCTGCCCAGGAGCTCAGAAAGCACCAAATGCATCCCAGTTCCTGTAGGTCACCACACCAAGTCCAGCACAAACTGAGCAGTGTCCTGGTGGCAGGAGAGCAGGCCCCATCCCACCACCCATCACTCTCTGCCTCACATGGGTGAGGGGTGAACACAGTCCCCCTGCCAGAGCTGCCTGACATGGAGCATCATCTCCAACAGCAACTCCTTGTCCCAGTCTCATGGCCTGACTCACAGAGCCCATCCCAATGGGGCAGTGTAGGAGCAGCCTGACCAGAGCCATGGCAGAGGCACCCCTGGATCAGCTGTGCCTACATCCCAAACCAACAGGTTACTCCTGTTACTGCTCCAGGGCTACAGTGGCCACTGGGCAGGGCAAGCTAGACCCACCCCAACTGGCAGAGGTGACAGCATGTCACATGTCCCTTCAGTTAAATCCCTCCACATGGCCCCTGTTCTTCTCCAGGGACAGTGCCCAGGGTGCCCTGCTACCCACAGCCTCTGTGACACCATCCTGCTTGGAGCTGGACTGGCCAAAGCCCTTGGTGGCTTGGCTGGCATGGTCACCATGAGCTCAGTCCAGCTCCCCAGCTACTGTGGACACTGCCAGGGCTGGGACTGGGGAAAGGAGATGGATGGCTATTTGCCATCAAACAGAACAAGGGGAGGGCACAGCAGCACAGAGCTCCTGGGGCAGAGCAGTGGTGTCCAGGTGCCCAAGGTCAGTAAGCCAGACCCAAAGGCACTGTCCACTTACCAACAGACAAAAAAGGGGGAAACTGCTGTATCCCCTTGGCATGTTCCTGGGATCCCTTCGTGCCACCTGGCTTGGCTGAAGGGCAGCACAGGCTTTGCTGGAAGGGACAGACCCAGAACCAACAGAACACCCCCGTTCATGTATCTGTGCTCAAAGGGTTCACTACAGAAGCTACAAAAGTAAGTCTAAGGCTCTAAGAAATATTGCAAATGCAAACACAAAAGGATCAGGAGCTTTGAAGAACTGGGGATGCATTAGTGCAATTGCAAATTAACCCCACTGAAGCCCTCTGCAGACATAAAACAGGACTTCTGACTGCCCAGCAAACTCAGAAACCACACCTTCTTAGAGCGGGCTTCAAAAGCCAAAGTCAGAGCAAGCCCATCCAGAACAGTCTGTCCATGGCCCTCAACACAAGGCTGAACTAAGGCTCAGTGCTTCCTGAATCTGTGGGAAGAAACAAATCTTGAGGAAGACAAGAACATCCCAGTGTTTCCACAGGAGAAGCAGGCAGCATTCCCTCCTGGCTCTGTGGCCAATCCCACCAGTCAGGAGCATTACAGGCATGGATCTGCTCTGGACTTGCTGAGGTCACAGCCTTTTATATTTTAAAATCAGCTTGTGCTGCAATGTGGAACTACAATTCCTGTGAGCAGGACCTCACTTTGCAAGACCATCAGCTTGGTTTGCTTGGGAACATCATCCCTGCTCCAAAAAGGTGTGGAACAACAGGAGAACATGGAAATCATGCTTCAGCTTCCAGTTTTGCAGCACTAGGCTCTTCCTGCTCACAAGATCTTCTAAGGCTTACTTCAGCAAGCAGTTGGAATTCACAGCATGCTGTGGATGATTGATTTTGGGGAGAAGGATGTTTGTTTATAGTCTTTCTTCTGTAATTATTTTTAGAAAGCAGTATGTTTCCAAATTAGCACCTTGCACCTGCCCTCAGGGGCTTGGGCAATCCCCAAGGATGCAGCCCTGGGCAGAGGAGCTGTTTGCAGAGCCTTTTACTGGAGAGTCCTCTGGACCCTCAAAAACCAGCTGGGCATGTTGGGATCCTCTCCCTCTCCTTTCAGAGGCGTTTGCTTCTTGGAAGACTAAAAATAGTCATAAGAGAATGTGAAATCCAGCCCCTGCTCCCACCCCACCGTGCTGGTACCTGCTCAGGACCTGGCAGCATCACCAGGATCACAGCCAAGGTATTTGGGGTCAGATTTAAGGACCACAATTGCCCTCAAGTGTGTCTGGCCTCAAGTGCCAGTGTTCTGATGCTGACTCAATACAGCCTGGCGACATTTCCAATCATTCCAGGAACTTCAAAGACCTACTCAAACCATCCTTATTTTTGTTAAATCACCTCAAAGGCCCCCAGCCACGGTCAGCTGTGGAGGCAAGTTCTCCTGCCCTCAAACATCAGGGCTGGCTGCTATCCCTGTCCTGCTCCATGCATCCCCCTTTCCCCACGGGAAGGGCTGGAGGAACGACCTCATTTCCTCACACATAAAGCAGAATGCTCTGAAATAATCTCTCCTACAAGGCAAGCTCATTTGCCTTTCAAATAAAACAACCACAGAATAATCTAGCAGCAAATGGCATCAGTGGCATTATCCCCTTGGAGATTCCAGCTGCAGGGGTTTGGGCTAGCCTTTGCCACAGGGTCTCTCAGCTGGAAGGAGCTGCTTTGGGAGGCAGTTTCCAATAGCAAAGGGAACTGGAACAGCTGCATTCCAAGCGACCTTACCTCTGATTTTCATCAGCTCGAGGAACATTTCAAGGTTGGAACTGTAATGAACTGTAGGATGTTTTAATTGCAGAGAGTCCAAGTGAAAATGAGCCCTAGTGACAATTCATACTGAAGACAATATGGACACATTGATTTTAAGGGTCACAATAATCACTTCAGACCAAATTTTTCTCCTTCTGCACACTGAACATCAAGATACCTGCACCAGTTAGAGGCACTGCTGAGAAACCTACCCAAATTTTGTTAGTCAACAGGAAAATCATACAAGTCAGAAATCATAGAGGCTTGGGTTGGAGGGACCTTAAAGCTCATCTTTTCCCTACCCCTGCCATGGGCAGGGACAGTTTCCACTACCCCAGGTTGTTCCAAGCCCAGTCCAACCTGGCCTTGGACACTTCCAGGAATGGGGCAGCCACAGCTTCTCTGGGCAACCTGTGCCAGAGCCTCCCCACCCTCACAGGGAGGATATTTTTCGTAATATCTAATCTAAATCTCACCTCTTGAAAACAATTTCTGCTTGTCCTATCACTATCTGTGAAAAGTCACGTGGCTCCCATATATTTCCATCTAGACACAATGGGAAATGCCTGTGAAGATGCCACCTCTTGCTCTGACAGAATGACTGTCTTTAGAGTGCTGGAGGAGATTTAAAAGCAGTTTTATAGTGATTAAACAAAACAACTCCCTGAAAGCAAAGTCAAGTGACTGCATTTGTTCAGAGAGGCAGTTTATGGAAATGCTATAAATACCTCCTACCTCAGTGCTTTCCCTTTGTAAATCTCAGTAGCAGTGATCTTTGGAAAACTAAAAATCTCACCTTGATACTACACAGAGGTAAGAGACACACACGAGTGGGCTGTGGGAGCCAGGGAAGGGCCACGGGCTCTCCTGCCAGTCCTCACTCCCACCTGTCAGGGTGACCCTGGCACAAGCGGCTCCCCAGAGAACACCCCAAACCACGTGCCACCTCTGTGGTGGTGCCCATGGAGCCCTGCAGAGTGACCAGGCCAGCAGAGCCCTTTAACTCTCAGATGATCCTGAGGAACACCATGAACACTTCACCAGCTGCTTCTGCTTGTCACAGAGCCCATACACAAGCCAGGCTGTGCTTGTGAGTCAGAGGATAGAATTCCCCAGGAGCTCCTCCTGGGCAGCAGCATCAGAGAAGAGCCCTCTCACCTGTAGTGACAGCCCTGCATAAACCCAGCCCAGCCACCCAAATCACCTTCTGAAGGAGGGCAGAAGAGAAATTCAACATTCCCCATCCTCAGCCCCAGCATGGCTCAGGCAGAGCAAACAGTGCTTGGGCATGGCTGGAATGGCAGCTGGGACAAGGGGACCACTGCAGGCTTGTCACTTCTCCCACTATATAATCCTCCTGTTCCTGGGACAGAGAGCCAGGCCTGGCTCTGTGCCACCGCACACCCTCACCCCACAGGAACTCCAGGCAGAGGCAGGAGCAGCCCAGCAGCGTCAGGAAGCACAGCAAAGGGCAGGAGGGTCTGCAGCAGAGACCAAGGAGAGGTGAGGGGCAGCAGGCTGGGGTCACACCCTGACACTCCAAGGCAGGAGTGTCACTCCAAGCACTGCAGCTGCTCCCACCAGCAGCTACGGAAGATGAGCAGCCCTCGCTCAGAATTAGAGCCCAGTCACTTTTCCTGACCCATGGGGAGTGGCTATTTCCCCCCAAACAGCATTAATTCACTTGTGAGATAAGCACAGAGAGGGGAGATGCCCTTCCTGGGTACCACTGCTCCCACAGAGGCTCTTCTGGGAGCAGCCTCCATCCAGCCCCACACTGCAGGTCCCCCTTGGCACAGCCGGTACTGGGTTTGCAGGCTGCATTTCAGCCATCTGGCCTTTTGTCACACAAAGAAACAACTTAGCTTTAAGCAAATGCCCTCCTCAAAACCCTCCCTGAGCAGCCAGAGAGGCTGTCACAGCATTAGCAGACCTGTGTCAACAGGTCTTTGCTGCCCAGCTGGGAGACACAGCTGAGAGAGATTTGTTCCCCCTTGCTCCTGTTCAGGTCCAGCACACCCTGGCCACAGCACTGCTGTACACCCCAAAGGTTCTGCTGGGAGGACAGGATTTTATCACCCATGTATCCATCTAGTACTTGGTGTTAGGAAAAAAGGGACTGCCCTGCACTTGCCTGACCACTGCCAAGTGCAGTGCGTTCCTGGGTATCACTGAAATGAAAGAACGGGACATATCTGCAGAAAAAGGACCTCAAACTCAAGGGAGCATCTCTCAAACGTTGCAATCAGAAGCAAATGCAGAGGGAGCAAAGGCTCTCTCTGAACATCAGCTGTGTGTTTGTAGACTAACAGTAGAGCTCTCATCCAGAAATGCACCACAAATCTGTATAACCATTTGTGTCCTCTGATCAACCGTGACTGAGATGCCCTTAGGGAGCTGCAGCCCTGGTCACCTCAGAGCCAGCATGCAGGGTGTCCAGGAATGCCTGAGGCAGGCACAGGGGCACTCAGGGCTGCACGAGCCCCAGCAACCAGTTCTAATCACACATCCAGTCCCTGTACTTTGGGAGGGAACACGGAATAGGAAAGGCTGAGGGCTGTGAACTCTTTACATAAGGAACTTTGGATTTTTAAGTGTGCCAGAAGTTTAAGCGTCGTGGAGATGCTCCAGTTTGGAATTGAAGCACAGAAATAATAAGCACTGATACACTGAGAAGGCAAGGCAGGTTGCTTTTCTTAAAAAAAAAAAGCCTCTTGTAGAAAGTGACAAATTTAAAAGAGGCATGAAGTAATAGAAGACACCCTCCAAGAATGCTGAGGGTTAAAAATAGGGTACCTCACACTGCTGGCTCCTGACAGATCTGGCCATCCCTCCTTTCAGCACAGCCTGCTGCAGAGTCAGCAACGACACAGCAGATGCTGCAGGGGACGCCAGCCACAGGCACTCCCAAACCCAGCTGCAGCAGCTGACACTAGGGCTGCTGTGTGTGCTAGAGGAGACACTGTGATTTCTCCCCACCCTCCCCACAGCGATTGTCAGGGGTTTTAAAACGAGTTGAAGCCATGGTGAGCAGCTCCACCCTGCTCCAGCCACACATCCAGCAAGTGTCCTTCTGTCCTGGGGGCTCAGACAGATCTCCAACCCAGCTAGCACAGGGCAGCAGCCAAAAGGAGCATTCCCTGCCCCAGGGGTTAATTCATTAACAACCACCAAGGCCCCCAAGCCCAACCATTCTGCCTCAAGAAGTAACTGACTGGGAAGAGAAAAGCCATGAGCCCAATCCCAGGAGGAGCAGAGCTGCATCTCTGATGGGTGGGGGTGCCTGATCCCCAGGGACAGCGTGCCTTGCCAGCTCACTGCCCATTTAGTGCTGGTACACACTTCTTCCACAGAGGGGCTGGACTGAAGGGATGGTCCATCAGCTCAGTGCTCCACTGCTCTGTGTTGGGACTCAGGTTGTGCTAATCCCCTCAAAACCCCTCACTAATGAGGGCTGATGCTTTTCACACAGAAGAGGTGAAGCAGCAGAGATAGTGGGAGCCCAAGCTCACAGAGCCCTGCTGGGATTTCTGATCAACAGCCACACTCCTGGTGGACACACACCCAGCCCAGGACTCTGCACCAGGAGTGCAGCACCTGGTCTCTCCTGCCAGGTGGGCACAAGAGAGTCACCAGTGATTCCTCCTGCTCCCAGATCCTGCCTGGCTCCTCTAGCACTGCCAGGGCTGCCAGAGGAGCTGAGAACCCAGCCAGGCAGGCCTGGAGCTCGATCCCCGTGGCCACGCACAGCCCTTCCCCAACCAGACCCCTGCACACGGGCACCCTGCAGCACAGGATGGTGAGCAGACACCATGGGAGAAGGGCCAGTGGAATTCTCATCTCATGGCAGGTTTTGTAGGAGTAGAAAGCTCTGGGCAATGGGAGCCCTGCTGGGCTTGAAGGCCACACCATTTCTCCCTGCTGGCCTTTGTGCAAAGGATGCAGAAATGGGGTCCCACAGTGCTAAGGAGCCACCAAGTCGTGAGACCCAGGACTTGCTGCATCACCCAGCAGCCTGTTTGCTACAGACTCCTCCTCCTCACTTGAGGACCTCCTCACTCACAGCTCAAGAGGGCTCTGACCCTGGCCTGAGCCATGGCAGGCACAGGGGGAGACACTGGCTGCAGCACAGTGGGGATGCCAGGATGGAGGAGTTGAAACCTTCCTGTGCGCACAGCAACTGGAACACGGGAATAGGGAACACGGAGAACCCACACTGCTGCTTTTCCTGCCTCTGCAGAAGGCAAGGAAGCTCTGCAGATCCCCTGCCTACACATCTGCACAGAGCAGCCAATCCTCTTGGGAGGGCCATCAGGAAGGGGCTCAGCTCTGAACCACCCGTGCCACAGAGGACTTCCAGAGAGAGCAGGCACTTTCAGCAGCCCCTGGCACTGGAACAGGTCACATGGGCTTTCCTGCAGCCAGTGGCAGGTAAGAGAATGCAAGGCTGGACAGACTGGAGCACACAGCACCTCACAGAGCCTGCCCAGCAGCTCAGCACCCACCAGTCCCAGGGCTCTGAGAGATGCCAGGACCACTTCAGAACTACATGGACCACAGCTTAGTGAGCACCTGTCAGCCAAAAGCTCTCAAACAGTGAGACAAGCTGTGCTGAAAGGTCCTGCCACAACAAGAGCAACAATCCTTTCTGCTGATGCACTGAAGCATCATTCAGTTCATCTTCCTGATGCAGGGACCTGTGCCTGCAGCATCTCACCCAGATGTGGCAAATAAAGCTCAGCAGCAGCATGAGGAAGTGTCCACTGGACTTGACCACACACACAGGTGGTCAGTGCAGCAGCACAATCACACAGTGCCCAGGGCAGCTCTAACACCATCAGCCATCAGGTCAGAGACAAGAGGCATAACAGGAGAGGGAAAACACAACTGAAGATATGTAGAGATTTGCATTCCAGAGAGTATTTCTCGGGAATGGCTCTTATTGCAAGCAGGCCCCACCCCTCCTTGCTTTTAAACACTCACTGTGGCAGTCCCAAAATGTCGATTCTGCCACTCTGGGGCTGCAGAGTCTGTTCTGCCAACTGCACTCTGCAGCTTTGTGTCTGGGCTCTGCAGCCCCGTGTGTCTCTAGGAGAGAGGCAGGGGACATGCCAGACCATGGATAACAAGCAGAGAGGGGAAGGGAACTGGGCACCACAGAATTCCTGTCCCACAGCAGTGACCAGTCCTTGTGTCCCTCTCCCTGTTTAATGCTGCCCTTTCTGCAAGGCTTGCTCAGGGTTATCCAGCACAGACATGGAATTAGGGCATAAACGTGAACCAGACAGGAATTAGCCAGTGCCACCAGGTGACAGGCTGCTCCCCTATCCCTCCTCCACATGGGACATTATCCAGCTGCTCTGCAAAGCAGCAAACTGCACAGAGGGGATGCTTTGGGAGGAAACATGTAAGGAATGATGGCAAGTCCTCCATGCACCCACTACTGTAGCCACTCCTAAGTGCACTGAGGGTATTAGCATTAATCATCCAAGTTCAGCATAATTAGGGAGGTCTTTTTAGCTTTTTTCCAAGCTAGCAGTTTCTAGAATCTCCTGCAGAAGTAAGTTCCACCAGCTAATGATGCACTGCATGAAATATCCTCTCTCTTCACCATCACTTCACTTCATGCACTGCCACATCACTTGGAGGATGGCATATGTGGATGCTTTTAACTCGCTTCTCTGCCACTGCAGAAGTCCAGGGAATCTCAACACACCTCCTCAAAGTCACAGCCAGTCAAAATCCATATGGCCAGAAATGGCTGGAAACCATGGCAAACTGAATCTTTTCTTATCTATGTCAGAGCTCAGCAGCTCAAACGGGCTATTTTAGGTTATGCTGATTGCTGAAGCCCCAAATCCAGTCATTCCCAAGCATTTGCTCATGTGTCACGGGAGACACATCTCAAGTCCTCCACATACAGGCAGCGAGATGCACCTTGAGCACAGCAGTAAGTGCAGTAACCCAAGTCTGGCCATCTCAGAAAGGTGAGTGTGTCAGTCCAGCATGGCAAAACAGCACTGTGACTCTGTGGGACTACCCACACGCCTCCCTCTCAGCCCAGGGACCTCCCCCCAGCCTGCCAGGAACCACTTTGTCCAGGACTTTTTCCCAGCTCCAGGAACAGGAGCTGCTCCCCTACAGCAGAATCACACCCAAAGCTTTGGGACAACCAAGCCCACAGCGTGGTCCACAGCAGGTTTTGCAAACACTACGCAGCTGCTGGGGCATTATTGGCACATTCCCACTTATGGACAGTCCTGGAAGGGGGGTGGAGGGGTTACCATCATTTTAAGTGTGCCACTAAACACTTTTCACAGAAGAGCTGGCCAAGAGGGTGCTGAAAACACTGATGGCAGCCAGCAGCCTGTCAGCACAGCGTGTGATAACAGGAACAGGCCTGTGCTGATGGCAGCAATCACTGAGTTCCCCAGCACAAACGAGGCTCCCAGGGAACTGCTCCATCCCCGAGAACACAGCAACAACAATTCTAACCTAAAATTTTGAGAAATTGCCACCATCACTGTCAACAAAACCCTCCTCAAGGTAAGAATTAATTTCTCCATCGCTTTGTTCAGCATCAGGAGTTTTATCACAGTTTTCAGTTACTGTACCCCAAATTTTACCTGATGCAGGAAATCTGTGACTCTACCTTGCTCACGGGAAGATATTCCACTGTTTTAGGCAAGGGCAAGCATTTAGTGATGCCACTAGAAACAGCAGAGGTGGTTTTCCCAGGACATTATGAAAAACCCTCCCCACACCCAGATGACTAGAGATTCTTTGTAAGCTGAAAACAAACCCCACCCTGTAGCCATAGGGCCAGGGAAAGCACATGTGTCAGCAGCTGAGGAGACAGCAGCGAACAGTCTCTGCAACTGGGAGATGGGAAGGCATCAGGCTGGACTCATCTCACAGTGAAAAATTCCAGCCTTTAGTCAACACTCTTTCCACTTGGACAGTGGCTGTCAGGCAGCCAGCACCCAAGATTTACATCTTCAAAGCTACAATCATCAAGAGGTTTTAATAGCCAGATTCAATTGAAGCTATTTCCTCCCTTAAGTATGTACAAACCAAGATGTGGCAACATTATGCTAATACTGAAGAATCAAAGTTAAAATTGCTGGGAAACTTCTGTTGGCTGAGGCACAGGACAAGCTTTGCATGTTAGAGAAAGCTACTCCATATTCTATTTCATTATTTAACATGGCATTATCCATAAGATTAAAAAAAAAAAATCACATGAACACAGAAAAGACTGTAGCAAGCTGCTCCCTCTCCATTAGCATTAAATTTGACAGTGGTTCAGCTGTTGCAGCACAGTCTAGTCTGATCTAGAGAGGAAGTCCTCAGTCTCAGAGCAGGCAATTAAGCAAATATTCCAACCTTCATTTCCTCTGGGTAGGGTGCTGGGAAGATTTAGAAAGCTGTGCTCATTTTTTAGATTGCCGAGGGCTCCCACCTGAACTAACCACGGACCTTGCAGAGCACAGAGCTTTCCTCCCTGGTGACAGAGGCCCAAGAGGAGCAGAGCCATGTCCCCAGTGCTACTGCTCACACTGTTCTCCCAGAAGCCAAGAGTCCCCAGCTCTGATTCCCCAAGAATTTCAAGTATCACGAGCAGTCCCTGAACAATGGATGCCCCAAGGGAGGGGGTATCCGGAGCAAACCCAGCACTTTCTGGAGTCCTTCATTTCAGGAATTGAGCAGGCATTGAAAAAAGAGCCACTGTGCAACCACAGCTCTGAAATCATGGAGCACAACAGACCCTGGGTGTGCACCCAGAGCCTTCTCCAAGCACGTCTGAGGCTCCAGTATCTGTGACCTACAAAGCTTCCAGCCACCACCAAGTCTTCATCTCCATAGCTCGGTCTGCTTTTCCTGCAGGCTGCAAAACACCACATTCCTGGTTCACAGGCCTGAAGAGTCCCCATAAGCTTTCAAGTTCAGAGCCCAGACCACCACTTAGCCACAAGTGTGGGTAGCAGGTCTGGATTCAGGGGTGCAGGACCTGTTTGCCCACACACCTGGCCCCTCCAGCTTGCAGAACCTGCCATGAAGGTATTCCAAGGATCTGAGACTTAACTAGGAAAGGGACACAAGGGAGAGGCCAGAGCACAGCTCTATTCACCACATCTAGTGAACAGATTCAGTTTTAGGCCACAGAGCTGAAGGCACTGGCTTAGTCACGCTGTTCCCATGGCACTGGGACCTCCTCCCTTCTGTCCCGCTGTCTGGAATTCAGAATGTGACAATGACTCCCTGGCCTTCCAAGGAGGGTTATCAGTAAACAGCAGCCTCCAGCAACAGCATTGGATGTCACCAGAGCATTCCTGGCTGCTTACAAGAACCTGCTCACTGTGGAACAGACCATTTTCCTGCCTTGGAAGCTATGCCAAAAGCCTTCTTGGCTTCATTTCCCACCTTGCTTATATTTATTCCTGTTTCCAAATGAGTGATCTCCTCTCCCTCCACTCTTTCCAACTTCGCAGTTGTGTAACTCCAGCTACAAAATAAAAACCATCCACACCAAATTCAGAAATCTTAGTGTGTTCTGCAGGATAATCCAAAAAGCTTCCTCCCAGAACTTCACCTGTAAACACAAAGTACAAGCCAGCAGGTGAAGCAGAGGCATTTTGGCCTCTTTTCCTGATCTGTGGCTCGGCACTGGATGGTAGAGGGTGAAACCAAGGATAGGGAACAGCTAACAAGTGATTTAGAGTGGCTTAAGAAAGGTGATGAGAATTATCTAGGCAGACTGTTTTGAAGGTGTTCCTGCAAGAGACAGTTTCCCAGAGGTGTCTTTGGAAGAAGCCACCCCTTGCTCAAGCACAGCAGAGGGATGTTCCCACAAAACAGTGTTCACTTGGTCTCTCAGAGCCTGAAGGGCCTCCAGAGCCTGCTGGAAAACACACCAGCCCAGCTATTCCATAGTCCAAGGAGCTCTAAACAGATCATGAGGAGACCTGAGAGAAGCCTATCCACAATGCTCCCCTCTTGCTGCTCATCTTCAGTTCTCCCTCCCAGCACATTCCAGGTGCTCTCAGGCACCTGCACCCACAGCAGGCACCAAAAGGAGCACTGGGGTTCTTAGGAATGCAAAGCCTCTGCTCCAAACAAGCAGAGTTCCAACCTTTGAAGAGACCTTTGTCAGTGCTAAAGTGACCTAACCAGAAAACACAGTGGGGCCACAGCACAAATGTGGGATCTGCTGGACTCAGTCTAACAGAAAACATCAGTCCAAGTGAAGTTCCAGACAGGAATTTATGTGGCTTTTGCTACAGGTCCTCAGAGTTACAACCCTGCCCAAGAGCTGTGTGCTGGCCTTTGAAGGCCCTCCGAGGTTCAGCAGGCTGGTGATGTTCTAACCATGTCCACACCCATCCCTTGCCTTGCTCCCAGCCCAGGTCCCAGGGCTCTGGCAGCTCCTACAGCTCCAAAGCACACAGGGCAAATTCTTTCTGCAAGGGCAGATGGAGGGAACAAATCAAACTGCTCCCTGCAGACACCTCCTCACCCAACCAAGGCCAAAATGGTTTTGGAGAGAACCAGCTCAAGATTTCTAAAACCAGACTACCAAGAGCTGACATAGAAGGAAAAGATGTTACCATCAGTTCTCCAGGAAAAATCCCATCTCTACACTTCTCTGAAAATCCCTGCCAAACTGCAAAGATAGCCCAAGGCTGGAGTTATTCCTCCACTTGGCCATCTCCCCACATTTGGCCTGGGAACAATTTTAGACTTGGAATGCATTACTGCATTCAAGCAGCCACTCCTTGTTGTGCCAGTTGTCCAACCCCCAGACCAGCTGGAGGATGAAATTCCTAGGAACAGTGAAATGTCAATCTTTGGATTCAGGGCTTTCCAGGGCAGTCACCAGCTCGGCCTCTGCTGTGTTCAGCTCAAAGGCACTGCTGAGAACAGCTACTGTGGCCTCCCAGGACAGACTGACTGTGTCAGCTACTTGGGGTGAGTCCAACAAGTGCTTTCACCTGAAGTGGCCTAGTGAAACAAGAACCACCAGCCAAAAATAACCCAACACCAAGGGCTGACACAGCCCCAGAGCAGCACTGAGCTTGTGGGATACAAGGGTGGGATCAAGGAGCAGGTCTCCAACTATCTGCTCAAGGGGTCTGTTTGCCAGAAGGAATCCTCCATCAGACTATGGCAAAATACACCAGAACACAGTGCTGCCATGGGGGCACACGGCTGTAAAGGACTTAAGGATACTGCTCTGCCCTTGTCACTCCAGGGTGAAGCACAGTGGACCCAAGTGTCACCTGTACAGGGACTGTGCACTTGGGGTCACTTCTGATGTCTGTGACACCACATCAGGAAACAAACCCACCCAATCCCTGCTGCTACATTTTCCTGGAAAGCACTTTCAAGAAAACATTGGTGTTGTTTACATAGGAGAGGCCCAGTTTCAGAGGACGAGCTGCCCAGTCAAGTTTCTTGGATCTTGGCTGTGCCAGAAGCCTCAAGACAGACACTGGATGCTGACTGAAGATGAAGGTCAGTGGAACAGCATGAGTCCACCAGACAACTCCTCTGAAGGGCTCTGGCAGCCAGGCAGGACCAACACTGTGAACTTGCTGTCAGCAAGAGACTGATCCAGCAGGGAGAAGTCCAGTCCAGTGCTGGAAACAGAGGGGGCTTAAACTCCCATTGCAGCCCAGGTTACTGGAGACCTGGAGCTCATACTGCAGGAATAATTGTCCTCCTCAACACACAAAAAAAGTCTGCTTTAAGCTCTGTCACTATAAGATAGAAAAAGAAAAAAGGTGCTTTATCCTCCAACATCCTTTCCAAGGCCAAAACCAGCCACAAATGCTTTTGAAGATAAATTAATGGTAAACTGCAGGAGGCAAAGGTGGGACAACAACGAATAAGAGCCTTTTATTTTCATGTCTGACTTCTCGTTTCCAAAGGCACAGAGCTGGTGAAGAGCCAGCAGATCTGGACCCCAGTCCAAGGGGGCCAGTGCACCCCAGAAACATGTGGGGGCCAGTGCACCCCAGAAACATGCAGGGCCCAAAGCACTGCCAGGCAGCCACTGCCCCACAGGGCCCCCACACTGCTGCAGGGTGGAGCTCCACCTGCTCCAGGAGCATCCCAAACCCACTGGAGGTGCCAGCTGCTCTGGGATTAGCCTCTTGTGGCCTTTCAGGGATGTTTGGCCAGCCCTTCCCACAGTGCCCATTCTCCACATGCTATGGCTGGTGCCTCCAGCAGCACCATCACACCAACAATGAACTGTGTTCTCAGGGGTGTTTCTATTCCTGTCCCAGACATGCAGCAGACACACGATGCCTATGAGATGACAGCAGACAAGCTTCATACCTACGAGCCCAAGGCTTGAGATGGGAAGACAGCTTTGCATTAAAGCAGCCACAGAAAAAAACAAAACAAAACAAAGCAACATCCCCCTTTTAGCAAAAGACTCAATTCTACTCTTTAGCTGTAACCATGACACACAGCCCAGCTGAGGAAACAGAACAGCAACACTTTATTTTGGATACTGCTTTGTAAACTCATGCGTGGCCAGTTATCTAATTGTGGGAATGTGGATGTGAGTTGGCTTGGAGGGAGCAGCAGAGCACTTGCAGGGTAATTTCACAGCAGTTTGTATCATCTCCATAGGGAAATTTCCATGGACTGCAATGTCAGCAGCTTTGCTGCAACACACCTGGGAGAATCTGTGAGATGGCACCTCCCTACCACAGGACTGTCCCCTCCTACTCTGGCCACTTAGAGACACAACCATGAAGACAGTTACAGGAGGTATTTCCTCAGCTAATTGCTAATTACATTAATTGACAAGACATCTGACTCACCTGCTCTAGAGCCTGGTGGAAGCTGGGCCTCCTTGTCCCTGTAGGAGGGATGCCTTATCTGTGGGGAGAGGGTGTAACAGCAGTGAGTCACCTCACAGACACAGCAGGCCAGCCCCAGGACAGAAGTGATGCCAGCACAGCCTCCTAACTGCAGGAGGATGTGTCTGCCCTGGCAGCCGACACCAGGCAGGCAGTGCTCCAGCACCACGGAGCAACACAGGTGTTCTGCACAAGGTAACACAGCCAGCATTCCTGTGATGGGGTCCATGGGCAGAGGACTGCAGTCAGAACTGCTGAGCTCAAAGGAAAAATGGAAAGGGTAGCCCAGGATTAGGGTGGCACAAGATAGAACATAAAACTGTGCCTGCTCTCTGCACTGCCACACAAGTGTCACAGCCACAGGGCCAAGGGACATCAGCAGAGCTCAGAGCTGGGAACAGCAGAGCCAGGGCCCTTTTCCCCTCACCTTCACCTGAGCCCTCTCAGTGCTGAGCAGCCACTGCCTACGCCCAGGTGGGCACACAGCCCCCACCCCATTATGGGGAGCTGCAGGGCTCAGCTCTGAGCTCTGTTAACATTCCACTCATGACAGACAGAAGATCTAGATAACGTTTGGCTTCTCTAGGTCTGGAACCCAAGCATGTTCCAATTTACAATACATGTATTAGTGTTGTGTTAGGTTAAGTACCGGCTGTCCTGAAAGCCAGGATGACATCCCGAATCCAGGACACCCTCCCAGGCTGCTCTCCAGCAGGACACGTGCCTGGCACAACAGTGTCTCCTCCAGGACTATTCAGCTGGAGTGAGTCAGACGTGCTCCCTGTTCAGAATTCAGGGACAGAGTTTAACGCTATGGCAGTGCTGAAGGAAATGTCTTGATGCAACTATACTGGGAGTTTTGGCCAAGCTGATAAATTTTCCACAGGAGCAGCAGTACACACCAGTTCTGCAGGCACAGAAACGCACACAGCATTTCAGTGAGTGGTCAAGAATGGACTGAGAGGCTGAGTACCCCCTTCTAAACTAAAACCACTCTGGATTTTGTCTTACGGACTTCAGTCTGAGCTTTCTCTTTGCTCACTTCTGCTGTGATTTTGCAGTATGAATACAATTTAGGAGAAATTTTAACAGGGTATGAATTCACCTGATGGCTGGAAGCCTTGCCTTAGCAGGCTGCCTTTTCTTCCTTCAGTTCCATCCCAGGAGGCCTGTACCCCACCTCCTTGATCTATGTAGCACTCTGAACACAGAGGAAGACACAACAGCACTTCCTAAAGCTAGAGATGGGCTACTGTGAGCAAATGATCCTGCAGCTCCTTATCCAGGCTGTTATCAGAGGAATAATGCTCTCAGGAATCTAAGCAGAGAACTGCTTTATGGTTTAATTCAGCAGCTCCTGCCAGAATGAACTTGTGCTTTAGGCTTTGGTTCTTGCACGCCAGATGTCAGGAGTTTCAAAACCCTCAAGTTATTTGACATTAGGATTTCCCACATACAATGTATATTCTCTGTAAAGATCAGAACAATCCTTAGTTAGTGTTAGGTGTAAGAGCAATGAAGTGCAAAGAGCAATGCCATGGAATAATAATTGCTTCTGCAGTGTGAAAGCTGTCAGTCTGGCTGGGGCAGGATTCAAAAATCCACAAACCACTAAGCGTACGTTTCCCTACATTAAGATGACCCATCCCTGTCCCCCCTCCTGCCAGTGAGCACTGTGGGGATCTCTGTGCAGCCCACCAAGGT
The DNA here is from genome assembly GCA_013400495.1 of Nicator chloris. Classification (NCBI taxonomy): domain Eukaryota; kingdom Metazoa; phylum Chordata; class Aves; order Passeriformes; family Pycnonotidae; genus Nicator; species Nicator chloris. The sequence goes on along the minus strand of WAAE01016445.1, from coordinate 97,368 downwards.
GAGCAACAAGCACCTGCTGCCTCTCAAGACCAGAAACACAACCACATCACCAGCACACATCGTAAAGCAGCTGCACTCTGAGGAGCAGGTGCAGAGCTGGAATCACACCACCTGAAGAGTCATTTCCCATATGTTTGAGAACAGGAGACCAGATTTTCACGCCCTGGTGCCTAACAGGATACCAGGTAGCAATTCAGATGTATTAAGCACTCTGCTTTATCAATACTAGAAAAAAATCAGACCTCCCAAACAGAAACTCCTTACTAAGGAAATTCACCGGCTTGTCTTATCAGTGAGAGCTCACCATAAAGCCAGCTAAGAAATTTACTCATAAATATCACCTGTGCAAGAGGAAAAAGGAGTTCTACCTTCAGTTTTTAGTTACTGGAACATGCAGAAACTGTGCAGAAACCAGAGGTCCCATATGCACAAGTTCCATTGCAGAACATGCAGAGTTCCCCCTTCAGCAGCTCCCTGCTGGGCTATTTCCTTCCTACATTTCTGACTGTAGCTACTTGAAAACCCCAACTCTGACCTTCACCACTTAGAGATGGAGGAAAATAGCAACCAAGAGTTCAGAACTGCAGTCAGTGCTTCCCAGCAAGAGAACTCCACTGGCAGCCTTCCGAGCCTGTGCACTGGACCTCGACGTGTTACACAAGGCCAGCTCCACATCTAGGCAGCCATAAGCACCACGCTCCAAGAGCAGGGCCAGGTCTGGCAGGAATCAGCTGTGGCACAGATGGATGGCTCAGAGAACCCCAGAACAAGAGGCCAATTGAACAGCAGCCACAGCCCCTTCAAATAAAGAAATCTGTTGGTAACCTGAAGCAAAGTGCACAGAGAGAACATGCAGAATAGGTGAGCCCAGGTGTGTGCACGGCACAGCACAGCACACAGGTATTCTTAAACCAGCACACATCAGCCTCCTCCTGAATACATTCCCTCTCCAGGAAAACCTCAAAGGACTTGGAAAACCTGGGCATGGGCTTAACCATAGGCTATGGCTTCTGGAGGTTACTCAGAATCCCAGAATGATCAGGGCTGGAAGGGACCTTAAAAGATCATCCAGTCCCACCCTCCTGCCACAGGCAGGGGCATCTTCCACTAGCCCAGATTGCTCTGCCTCTGTAGCCAGGTGTGCAGGCTTTCCAGTTTACCAGTCATTCCCAAGTTTCTGGCAATCCTGCCAAGAGGATTAACCAATCAGCCTGAAGAGAGTTAAATTGTCAGCTCAGCTTTCAGCACCAGGAGCACAGAGGTGTCTGACAGCACTGCCAGCTGTGCTTCCCTCCGAGCTCCAAAGTTTCTCACAGCATTGCACAACACACAGTGCAGCAAGTCTGCCTAAAATATGCAAATATTACTGACATGCAAGTGATTCACAGCCCTGAAGATCGTCACTAGCTGGACAAGAAAAATCTTTAAGACTGAAAGCAACCACTGGCTACCCTTGCCCAGTCTGTGTTCACCCCACATCAGCACACAGTGTTCAGTGAGTATAAAGAGCTCAGGCACAGGTACCTTGGCTCACTGAGGTATCTTCCTTCTGCTGAGGCCTTAGAAAGGCACAGACAATACAAAGATCAAATGCATTTCTCTCCAAAGCAGCAGGAAGGACTCTCTTGTCTTTTGCCAATCACTGACCAGTTACCAAGAAGTAAAAAGACACCAAGGGAAAAGTCCTGCTGTTGTGTGGCAGCTTGCCCAGATGAGAACCCGAGGCTTCCACATATTCACTAACTTCACTTTTCTACTCATCTGCCTAAGAGCATCTGCCAGCTCTGCAGCCTCTCCTTCTGTCTGCTTTGAGCACAAATCCATATTTGTTGACCTCCGTCTCCGGGTGATGCTGGCAGCAGCTATCACCTGTATATGAGTACACAAGGCTATGGCTGCAACAGGATCAGGCAGCTCTGGTTTCACAGCCTTTATCAGAGATCACACACAACGATTCGATAGCTGCTGCAAGCCAGGACCTGGAGACAAGCAATCTGTTGACTTGCAATCTGAACAAGCACTTGGTGTTACAACCCTGAACCAGCTCCTGCTGCAAGAATGCTGGAAACTTCAGTGCTGGGAAGATGCCCAGAGAGACTTGTGGCAATTTTCACTACTTTATCTTTCAGGCAAGAATGCCATTTCTTTGTATCTTGTATATTTTTGCAGGTAATCTGTAAAAATTGTCCATGTCCACTCACTCTTCGCTTTTAAGTCTGGACACTGCTTACCACCCTGTAGGTGACCATCTCCTACAAAGACATCTTTTAAAACTTGTTTGAATACAGGTCTGATGTTCAGAGAACTCAGCAGAACACCAAATTAATTTGCAGAAAATATTAGGTTTTATGTTTCTGTTCCCATCCTCGAGCACTCAGCCTGCCTTGGTTGGCACCTCAGGTCTCCCTTCTTTTCCTTTTTCAGAGGCCAACTGAGCTCACCTGAGGGGTTCGAGGAACCTGCAGGTCCTGAGGCACAGGGGAAAGGACATCACCCAATGCATCTGCAAGGGTAAAACACTTGCACTGCAGCCCAGGAGGGTCTGTGCAGCAGGAAACAGTTAATCCTCTAGGGCTCAGGAACTCCACGCAGTCTTATTCTGAGAGAATAAACCATTTCACAGTGACTTGCTCATGTAATAAAGGAATTTGATGAGGTTAACTGTTTAGACAAGCCTATGAGTAAGGACAGAAGGACTAGTTTCCTTCCAGGAAGGAACCTATTCATAGCCTTTAATGGAAATCTCCAAATACTTGGGAATTAGTTGTTTTGCTATATTAAGGGAAACTTCATCTCACCCTTCCCTTGGATGTAGTTCTCTACACACACTGCAAATGGAAAACATACTACAATATAGCTAAACCTACAAACCACGCACAGTTTGTAGGTGAGCTTTTAACTCCTTTCCTGAACAGCCTCTGTCTGCCCACTGCAGCCATTAACAGTGTCAATCCCAGAGGTGCACACAGTTATTTTCTCCTCCACAGTAACTGCAGTGTGGGAAGTCAGAGTCAAGTAGCCTTGGAATGGCCTCTCAGCCACCAGGACAGATGTGACCAGTGCCAGGAGAGAATGAAAACATTTCCTACCCCCTGTTTTTTAAGCAGTGCTGGTTAAAAACCAGATTTTAGCATCTTTATCCAGACAGCAGCTACTTTAAAAACAGCAGCACTATAAATTAACATGATTCAAAAAAACCTTTGTCTTCATGCTATGAACTGTTGTAGCTTTTCATCCTGAAGAACCAGCAACCCAGAAGAAAAAATAGAAAAAAAAAAAAGGCATCTGTCAGCAGAACTGCAGGAAAACAGTTTTGATCTTTTCAGGAAAACAGCCAAAAATTTCTCTGACACTGAAAAAGTCAACTTGTTTGAGCTTCCACATTACATGAAGTTTTGTCCTTTGTGCCTGAACACAAAGTTGCTTAAAGCAAGCAAAGCTCAAGGGAGCTGATGTACTTGCCAAGGAATTGTCAGCCCTGAGAGATGATAACTCAGAGCAGCTCCAGCCAACCTGTGCAGGTGCCATGCACAGGTCCCTGCTGAGCAGTGGGACCAGCACGCAGTACTAGGAGAGCATCTCAATCTCACCCAGAGACAGCCCCAAACAGGGCAAATCCGCACGTTCATCCCCCAATATCAAACATTACAAACAGAACAGTTACAGGTAACAAGCTTCTGTGATGGCTATGACAAAGCCCTTTACGAAAAACAAGAAACAACTGGGAAGCATCAGCTCCCTGCTGGCCAGGCACTGACACCATCCTGCCTCCCATTAATCAGGAGGAAGTTAGTTAATATTTGAGTAGGCCATTACAGCTCAAGGCAGAGGATCAAGCACACTGTGCCATGCTCTCAACTAGACTCCTTACAAAAAAATTAAAACAAGATAGAGCTGAAGACAAATGCACATCAAAGACTCTGCAGGGCAGAATACATCCTCAGTGTTTTGGTGACAAATCATGGTATTTAGCAAACTGGAAGTTCCCATCATTTTTGGATGTAGAGTAGAATTAAGCCATGAAATAAGCCCAATTCTCTGATACATCCCCACCTCTGCTGAGCTCACACAGACCGTGTTGGCTCTCCTGTTCTCATCACCCAGCTCACCCCACTGAGTGCTTTCCACAGAAGAAAGAATGTCTCAGAAGTGCTGGAAAGGCAGGAGGCCCCAAAAATGCTCTTCCCCTGGTTGTACCCTGGTGAAACACCAGCTTTTCTGACTGATGTCAGAGCTGACAAAGCTCAGTGTACCTGCCCCCCAGCCCAGCAGCACCAAGCCTGGCACTGTGCCCAGGATGTGATCCAGTGGGTGCCTGAGTTTTTAGCACTGCAAGCATTTGCCAACAGGGCCCAAGTGCAGCAGCACAGCAACTCCTGGACATTTGTGGCTTCCTGGCACTAATTTAAGCAAGCTCAACAACACACAAAGAGATGGAGACAGTTTTGAGAAGGAGGGTATATGAGATCTTTTCTGCCATCAGCACTCTGGAAACAGCCTAAAAATCACAGCTGTAATTCAGGCTCATTTCAAAGCTCCCTATCTTCCCTGAAGTCTATCAAGCTGTTCTGCTTTCTGCTCCAGCTATTGATTACTGGGGTGGATGGGGTGAGGGGGAACATGAGCAACTGCTTCCCAGCCACTTTTCCGTGATGCCACATCTCATGACATCATGACTGTCTCCATGGTGACACAGCAACACAACTGAATCAAAACAGGAGGAGGCCAATTAGAACAAGAAAGCTCTTTTGTAGCTGGATCCATAGTAATTAGCAGAAATAAGAGAAGTCGTTATAAAAAAGACATTGTTGTAACAATAAAAAGCTCACTTTTAGATTGCCAGGTGAACCTCAAACCATATATATAAAAAAATCCCTTCTAGACTGGAAAACCCATGATATCACTGCATTCCCAGCTCCACAGAACGCTAAGCACAGCCTGGATCCGAGAGATCACTTCTCATCTTCCCTCGTGTCGAGTTCTCCTCTCCACTGGAGCCTGCTCACATGCTTAGGAGGCTGCTCAGCCCTTGAGCTCAAGCAGAGCCCCCAAGCTGAGGTGCCTTTCAGCCTGCCACAATTAGCACACACACGTGTGCGGGGGCACGCACAAAAGAAACCAACCCCGAGCCCCCAGTGCACAGTGACTCACACCAGCAAAGGCTCCACCTTCAGGGATGAAGCACACTCAGGGTTTGGGATGGATGATATGAACAAGATCTGGACACTCTAAATGTCTATGTTGTTTTGTTTTCAACCTCCAAATGAGACATACACAGGAGCAATCTCAGCCAGTAACACAATGACAGTGCCAAATCTGACTCTAGCTGATCTGCACTGCCCATCCTACGGTGCAGGTTGATCAAGAAGCACTTGCTGCAGTCCCAGAGATGAGGCAGCTGCTCTATTGCTCCAGTGGCCAGAAGTAACACACAGCTCTAGAAATCCCCAGGGAGAGCAGCTGACTGGAGTGTTCCACAGTCAGGCTGTCAGCCTGAGGCACCTCCACTTTGGCCATACATTCAGCCCATTAAACACCAGTGACATGCCGTACACTCACCATATTTTCCTTTTCTCAATCAAGCCTGAAAGCTGCAGCAGGCAGGAAAAAGCTGAGCACAAACTTCCCAAGAAAGGAAGCTTGAGGGTGTGAGGCGCAGCACAAAGTCAGGGCACCTGAAGCAAGGAGAGCAGCACTCAACACAGCCACTGGAGCATAGCAACTCTGCACACACTGGTGGTTAAACCTCCACGGGTAACGCTGCTTCTCACAGCTCCTGGGAGCAGCCCTGTTGTGCTCCTCTCCTGCAATTCCATGGGAAAGCGAGGCATTCAATGCTGGCAGGGCAGGTAGAGCACACAGGTCCCTAGTACTGGCACACTCATGGCATGCGGAGGCTGGGCAGCAATCTGTTTGGCAGCTGCATTGTGATAAGAGACACAGCTGCCCGGAACTGAGCCACCTTAGAAAAAAAAAAATGCTGAAAAGCATCACACTGTAAGAGTTAGGATAAATTAGATTTAACAGGTGCCCTCAACAACCTCTGCAGAAGCATTTTTCAGTCATAAGCCATTCAAGTGAGAGTCTTTGTACACAACCCTTGTACCAGCCCCTGCACGTGTCAAGTGAGATTATTTCACATTCAGCAGCAGAACTTGAGGTAAGGCACTAACAGTGACTGGGGTTCTTGCTGGGATTCACCATTAAAGATAAGCCACCCTGTGGCACATGCCTGAGAAATGGGACAACAGGACTTCCTCTAGCCACTGTTACTTCAGAACACATTTGGTTCAAAGAAGAAACACCTTTTGGCACATGGCTTCTACAGAGCTGCACCCGAGTGGCTCCAATTTCCAAATGGTGGAGACTGACCCTTCAAAAGGTTTGTGTTCATTTTTTAGTACATTCTGGACTCCATGTTCCTGCTTTACCAGCTCGTTCACCCAGATCTGCAATCACGTGCACCTGCTACCTGCACACACACCATCACTCACACCAGAGCATGTCTGCTAACAGAACAAGAACTAGCACAGAGCAGAAAACATGATTTTCTGTGTGAACCAGGCCTTGCAGCAGTAGAAAAAGCCACTAGCTACAGAAGGGAAAGAAACAGGCAGAGGCAGAAATAACAGCTTTGGAAATAACCAGCCTCTAAAATTATTTTTAGAGCTGCCTCCCCCAACAACCAAGATATTCAGAGCCGTTGAAAAAAAATATAAATCAAAGGTAAGCGCACAAATAGCACTGCCAGGAGAAAGCAGAGAGTGCTTCAAAGTTACTGCTGCCACCAGCAGTGATGGCTGGCCTGGTTCTGCTTCACTGGGGGCAGCCTTGTCTGCCTGGACTCTGCTTTGCTGTGCCACAGCGAGCTCCAGGCACCCAACCCATGTGTGCTGGGCACTGCGGGATGGTGCCAGCTGGGCATTGCTACCTCTGGGACCGAGCACAGCCTGGATGGGGCAAGGACAGACAGTGCGTCCACCCCCTTTGGACAGCACACTGTTGTCACAGAATCAATTAGGATGGAAAAGACCTCTGAGACTGAGTCCAACCTGTGACCAAACACCACCTCCTCAACTAAACCAAGGCTGAAGCCACGTTCAGTCTTTCCTTAAACCTCTCCAGGGACAGTGACTTCACCACTGCCCTGGGCAGCCCATTCCAGAGCTTGACTACCCTTCCTTTGAAGAAATTCCTCTTAATGTCCAACTTGAACTTCCCTTGGTGCAGCTGAAGACTGAGCCCTCTCCACCTGTCCGTTGTTCCCCGGGAGCAGAGGCTGATCCCTCCCCCTGCCCCCTCCTGTCAGGGAGTTGTGCAGAGCCAGTAGGTGTCCCTGAGCCTCCTTCTCTCCAGGCTGAGCCCCCGCAGCTGCTGCAGGTGCCCCATTCCCTTCCCAGGACAACTGGGGTGACAAGGCCGGGGCTGTGTCCCTGCACACTGACAGAGCACAGGGCGCTCTCGAAGCGCGACTCGGAACTCACCCAGCACAGGCCGGCCGGGCACGGGCGCGGCCCCGCTGCGGCCCGGGGGCTGTGCGGCTCTCCGGGCCCTGGCACCGCCGGCAGCCCCGCACCGGAGCGGCCCGGCCCGGCC